>CM051027.1:79727250-80074750 GCA_027627225.1 Congeria kusceri
TACCAAATTCTTTCAAATCAATTGACCATTTGTTGTCGGTGTTTACTATTTTGTGTATTGATCTGCGAAATAACTTCAATTAATAAATAATAATTTTCCTTTGTTTTCTTTTTAATGTGGATAACTTTATGTTCCAATATTGAGCTAAACGATATTATATAATCTGGGCGCATTTTAGTAAAGCATTCATGTAAATACTGATTCCAAACATGATCCAATTTCATTTGGCTGATCAATATAAATGCACCATGGAATCTGACACAATGTTAACACGAGGGCCATGATGGACCAAAGCGCTAACCTGAGAACTGGTACAGATGAAGACCATACTGTTGTGACAGGTTTGAAAATTAAGGTTTCTGAACAATACGCAAAGAGGGATAGGATCAATTTTAAAACATCGGTTAGTGCAATGGGCTAACTAAAGTGCAAGTTGGGTAGTGGGTGTGCATTTTTTTGCTAATGGTTCTCAAATTATTTTTCTCGATATTCTGACCTGACCCTTTGTAATTAAGTCGTTGACAATTCTGGAAAATGCAGAAACAGTAGATTTTGATGTCTTTTTCGAAACAGTTTTGGAAAACTAGTTGCAATACAATAATTGCGATGGCTGTGCTATAAGGTAAAGTTTTGCTTTTTTTTTATAATTTTCTGTCCAATGATGATAAATGATGTTAATGCAGGCTCTGAAGACATCAATGTTACATGTACAAATAACAGCATGCACGTCTTGCAACTGTTGGAAATCAAATTTTATCAATCAATTTTTATGGTCATGCACAAACTGTGTAAGTTTGGTCAACATTGAATCAAAAATTATGTGTGCACGCCAATCATTGATAACTTGTTGATGTTTTTTTCCAAACACAAGGGGCAATAACTCTGGTGTTTCTGGCCCGATCATGCTTTTATTCGACTTCACCTGCAGTCTTACGTTCATAGACGAACTGTACACGATTGGTGAAGATTGGATGAAAAATGAAGTTTCTATCCTGAATAATGTCCATTTTTGCATATTTTTTTCACAAAGAAAGGGCAATATCTCTGGTGTTTCTGGTCGAATCTTGCTTATATTCGAATTCAACTGTAATCTCATGAAAATATACAAACTGTGTAAGATTGGTGAAGATTGGATGACAAATGAAGTCTCTATCCTGAATAATGTACTTTTTTTTTTTTTTTTGTTAATAAACAAAGGGCAATAACTCTGGTGTTTGAAACACGATCGGCCCATTTTTAGCATCTGCTGAGATCTGATGGTCATTCACAAACTGTGAAAATTTGGTTAAGATTGGATGGAAATTAAGGTCTAAACGTTGGTAACGGGCATTTTTGCACTTTTTTGCATGAAAAAGGGGCAATAACTCTGGTGTGATCAGACCCAATAACAATCCCATCCGAGATTTTATGGTCATACACAAACTGTGCAAGTTAGGTCAAGATTGAATAAAAAATGTAGTCTTTATCGTGCTCAGGTGGGCTAAAATATATTGGTCATGTTCCAATTTTCAAACATTAACTCAAACATTAACTCAGGAGACCAACCACCCCATCTTCATCCAGTCCCCAAATCATGCATTAATTAGTCACACACATGCTGAGATTGATTTCTAATTAATTCTCAGTCTACTACTAGCCACAGTTTTTAGACCCACAGCTAGATGCTTATACATGCCTGTAAATGATCAGTAAATTGCTCTCTCATAATAATGAAAGTTTTATCGTTCTATCTTTATCACAATCGAGCCGTATGTGCTATATGCAGATAAACCATACCGCGTCCGCAGTACAGTAACACCGTGCGTTCTAAGGGCTGGCATATTCAAAGCTTAAACTGTAGGGTGCCCGTAGGTTGACCCCATGGTGCCCGCACGATGAATGATTGACACACGGCCGCCACATCAACTTAAGCGTACTGTCTTCAGCGATCGTTGCGGCGACCTTGCGTTTGAGAACAAATGCACATAAGCCGTGCAGTCATGGGACGTATTTGACAAAAATCTCCGTGTAAGCTCACTGTACAGTTGCTGCAACCTGATTGTGATTGAGGCTTTATTGATTGTTGATTTCAATAAATGTAAACTTTTCTAGAAGTAACAATTTAAAGTGTTGAGTTATCCCAGATGGAAACATGGCACAGGCATGGGTGCTACAATTTTGTTTTTCAAATTAAAATTTTTGATTAACTGTCTAAGATAATTGTTGAGGGGAGAAATGACACATTAGCATTTTAGCTACAACAACAGCAGTTACATTGCCCTATTTTGAGGTTAGATATTGAGTATGTGACACAGCGTACGTGCCTACCTACTTTGGTGGCAACTCAGGTGAGCGACCCTGGGCCACGTTGGCCCTCTTGTATTCTTATTTATTACTTTTTATTAATAATTTAGGTCTTGTTATTTATTATCCATAATTGTCATATAAGTTATCATTAATTATCAGATTCAAATTAACAGTGGTGGATCCAAATTTTCTAGTTTCTGTGAGTCTGGGCACTGTGTGTTCTGCGATGCACAAGAAATACAAAATACTAATGACATGCAATATTTAATGTGAGATATTTAAATTGCACTACCTTCTCGTATATACATGTAGTGGCAAATTCTAGTATGAAGAAGCGCTGTATATTAAAACTAGAACTCCGCAAGTCAGATGTGTCGGCTGACAGGGCAAAACTCAAGTACCATAAGTGCAATTATGCTGAAAACCGAAATTAACCTTTCTCGTATGCCTACTAACACTTCCGTAAAAATTAATAATGATTGCACAAAAACTTCTCAAGTTATTGGCTGCACAAGCCTTATTTGAACTTTTTAAAGAAAGCGGGCATAACCCAAGTAAGATAAGAGCAATTACGCCGAACTTAACCTTCGTTTTATGCCTACTAACGATTACACAAAAACTTCTAAAGTTATTGTCTGCACAAGCCTTATTTGAACTATTTTTCAAAAACTAGAACTTCCTGAGTCGGATGTGTCGCCTGACGGGGCATAACTCAAGTACGACAAGAGCAATTGTGCTCTTTAAACTGAACTTGACCTGTCTTTTATGCCTACTAACACTCCGTAAAGTTTTATAATGATTGCACAAAAGCTTCTCAAGTAATTGTCTGTTTGCGCTGTTTGCGTTCTGATAGTTAGAATTCATGTAAGAAGCTGTTGGTTTATTCCATTTGATGCTTGTTTGAACAATAACCCATGCTGCCACATCCTTTGAGATGTCGCAAAAGACTGTAGTGGAATTGTTGCATACTCAATAAATAACAAGTACTGTGGAGGACAGCAAGCTCAACTTTCTTGTACCATCAGAATTAAATATTGGCATTTTTCGCAAACAATTGAACTGTTAGAAATTTCTCACTAACGGTGACATTGGTCCCACAAATTAATGAGGTAAATACATTTTCTATTCTAAGTAACATTGGCATTGACCTATTGTCCAAGAGTCTAAAAAGACCCACACATGAGCCAAAACTGGTCGCGAAATTTAAGTAAACTAATTTATTCGCGAGTCCAAAAATGCAGAAAAAACCATGTCGCTAATTTTAGTAACAAATATGCATGAACCTGGCCTGATGAACCCTGAACACATACCCGAGCAAGGTCTCTGACATTGAAAGGTATATATCTATACATGAAGTTGATTACATTTATTTATATAAAAGTTGCGTTATTGAGATAAATTTTTTTAGTAACAGTGATCTTGAAATTAGCCCCTGACCCAGAACCCCAAGCACAGGGAAACTAGGTTGGCCTTTTTTTCAATAGAAGGGGCCACTTAATCAAAACTAATTTTAATACACTGCGCCCTGAAAAACAACAACACACTATTAACAGTCAACATCAGTACACAGCTATGACATCTTTACCATAAATGTCAAAGCGAAAAAGGGGCAAAACCCTAAATTCAAACCTTAAAAGCATTTAATAATATTAAATACATAAACCAAATAATATTGGATTGAATATATTAGTTTCTGTGAACAAGTTATATCAAAGTTGTCTTTTTGAGAGAAAACATTATAATTTTTAGCAACAGTTACCTTGACCTTTGCCAAAGACTCGTACATAACCACAAGCACAAAGAAACTACTGTCGATTGACCTTTGTTAAGTAACTAGGGCCACTTTAAGTATATTTAATTTCTCAAATAAAAACTAGTAACAGCAAATAACAGTCCATATATATAGATATGAAGTTATTAATGTATAAGTTTAAAGTGAAAAAGTTGAATACATTTCAATACAGTTATATGACACTTGGCACACAAATTCATTTAGTAAAACCTAGAAAATAATTTTGTAACATAAGTTACCAAACTCGGGATAATTTCCATGTTCATAAGGTAAAAGTATATTTTAGGTTTCAATAAAGTATCTCGACCTGTTTTTGAGAATCTAAATTACCGAAAAACTGTAACCTATCAAAATTTAAATATAAAATTTTAAAGTCTAAAAGGTCCATAATTTTAACAAAATTCTAGCTAGAGTCACTTGGCCTTAGGGTTTATTTCTGTAAGGGAAAAAAGTTTAGAGTTTAAATGAAATACCTCAAACCGTTTATGAGAAACTAGCTTACTGAAAATCTTTTGCCTATCCAAATAAGCTTTAAGAGTAAAATTTAAAACCCATAATTTTGAAAAAAAATCAAGCTAGAGTTAACACACTTAGCCTATGTGTCCATTTTAATATGGGAAATACATATTTGAGGTTTAAATGAAATCCCTCAAGCCGTTTCTGAGAAACTAGCTTAATGTTCAAAAACCTAAACCTAGCTCAGAGGCCGATGCTGACGCCGAGCCTATTCATCGAAAAGTAGAGCTAAAAATAACTTGACATACAAACAAAACCTTAACATAAACCAAAGCACTACAATAACGCGATAATGAAGTTAAAAAAAAACACTATATCAAATAACATTATTTCTGAACTTTAACAAATGTAGTTTCCCATCATTACGTGGTTACAGTGGCCGTATTTTAAATAGAACATATTTGAAAACAAACAATGACAGAACATTACTTCACACTAGTTTAATAATAAACATTTCAACCCGACATAAACAATACTTTGATATCACAGAATGACGTGTAAAGCACATCTGCCCCACACTGCTGCATGGATATTTCTAACAAAACATAGTACATGAAACAGATCATTTAATTGACAAACACTGGGAGAATAAAATTGTCACCTTTGGCCAATCAGAATAAGTATTCTATCACTATGACGATACTGATAATCATTTCAGGCAGGATATGTTAATATGTTAATGTGTTCATAAAATTATCACCTTTGGTTGATCCAAATAAGTATTCTATCACTATGACGATATTGATAAGCATTTCAGTTAGCATATGTTATTAAATGTGTTCACGTCATGCCATTACTCTGCATCACAAACACAAGGAAAAGATGGTCTATTGCCACTCAATTCATATGATAACCAGGTCACAAGCGACTGATGTGTACAGTCAATATAAAACAAAAATATGCAACACGCGAAATATTTGGTCTGGTACTGTTGAACAACTACACCGTTCATATAGTTCTCTTGGCTTCGGATAAAATTTTATGAAACTGTAAATCAGGAAAGATAAACGCAGTGGTAACATTTTCTTGGAACATTTTGAAGAATTTGTAAATTGCAACTATACAACACTAAATACCTAATAACTCTGCAAAGGCATAACAGTTTTAGGAAACAATTGTAAAATCTGAATTATTCTTGTCAAGTGATACCTATCAAGAACGTACATCTTGAGGTATTCGTTTTGTTTTAATGTGACTAAACATAAATTGTCAACTTCACTTTATTTCTCAGCAAGGGTAGATCTATATATCATACTACCACAACTTCTGACGAAGCATCATATTATTAGGTAAGTTTTGTTAGTGGTAGTTGTAAATCACAAGTGAGAATGGTTTGCAACTCCTGGTTTACAAGAGGCACAAGGTAATCAAAGGTAAAATGTACCATCAATCATTAAATATATCTCATGTAACCGGAATTTGCAGCTAAAACTAAAATACCTAAGTGTGGGAGTTACCACCCACAATGTACCATGCTGGATTGCTAGGAGAAATATTTTAGAAAATTCTTCATGATAAACAACATGTGATATAAGCATTTGCACCAACGTCTTCACCAAAATACACAAATTACAAAAAATAGTAACAGAAGCATTAACATGCCTTAACGACAATTCCAGGCTTGCACATGCCAGCTTAGAATGAACTTGAAGTGATGATGTAGGAAAATAAATAATGATCTAGAATATAACAACTGTAAACATACTTTGAAAATATTGCAATCATACATTGAATTTCTTTACTTGTGTTCCTCGTGTGATTTTATACAGCTCATTAGAGTTACTAAGCAAACACGCTCTTACTTGGGTCACTAATACGGCCTTTCTTCCAACTTGAAAATGTTATAATTGTGTTAAAATGTGAATGTTTGTATTTATATCAAATAGATACATCCACCAAACCCACACACTCAGTCTACACCATTATTGTCCACAGCATCAGCACTATTACTATCGCCACTGGGCCCTATACTGGAGCCTGCCATCATCTGTCTATGGACCAGTTTCTTGTATACCCCATCCCTGGCCAGCAATTCATCATGGGTGCCTTGCTCCGCTATGGCACCCTTGTCAATTACCACAACCTGCATAATGATGTGGATTTACCAAAAATAATAATTGCTTACAAGTTTAAGTACACAAAATGACTCATAATTTAATTAACAAATTGGCATGCTAAAATGCAAATAATTACAATACATGTATTGTCAGGCAGAAATATAATTTATTTCATAATAAAATTATAAATAAAACAATGTAAAGAATGTGCAAAAATGGGAGTTGCGAATGCTCAAATTCAAAATGGAAGCTCAAGGGCAACATATAGAAATGAATCCAACATCATGCATTAATTATGTCTAGATATTAGGTAAATCCTTTAGTTCTGCTATTTTCTTTTTGGATCATGTAAAAAAAACTATAGATCTACCTCTGCATGAGTATTTATCATTGTATACATGTTAAATGTACATGGAATGTACAATAATTTCATGTCATCTGCGCCCACCTTTCCCGCCTTGCGGACCGTTGACAGCCTGTGTG
Source organism: Congeria kusceri (assembly GCA_027627225.1). Lineage (NCBI taxonomy): Eukaryota > Metazoa > Mollusca > Bivalvia > Myida > Dreissenidae > Congeria > Congeria kusceri. The sequence goes on from CM051027.1 coordinate 79,734,385, forward strand.
CTATGACGACCACTGTGCGCTTCTTCATAGCACGGTCCACTGCCTCCTGTACCTGGTGTTCAGACTCCGCATCCAGCGCACTGGTTGCCTAGTAACACACAGAGGAAGATTTTCACAAATGATTATGATAATGACAATAATCAACTCATAATGTAAACTGAATGTATAACTAGTGCTCGCTCCAGTATTTAAAGATCGTACACATGTAAATAAAAAAAAAATTAATATATTATAATACCTTATACAGTAAATTAATAGTTTTTTTCTAATATCAATCAAGAAAATCAATTACATTTCTGTATAGGCGGCTGATCTTAAATATAAATGGATTTCCTATTAAATAGGATGATGTGTTTATGTATGTATACTCAAAAACACACCTCATCTAGCAGGAGAATGACAGGGTTCATGATCAGGGCACGGGCGATGGCTATGCGCTGTTTCTGGCCACCAGACAGACGGACGCCTCGCTCCCCCACCAGGGTGTCATACCCGGACTCAAATCCAGTAATGAACTCGTGAGCATTAGCTTCCTTCGCTGCTGCTATCACCTTCAAATGGGTTTTTTATTATACATGCACTAAGATTTAGGTAATACAAACAGTAGTCAGTTGTAACAATTAAGAACTGTGCACTAGCTAGAACAGTTTTGAATGTCTTGAAAGCTGAACAGCATTCATTTTCAAAGATTGAGAGCAAGCATATCAGTAATACAATGCACTGTCACAATGAAAACTTTCATGGAAGTTAATTCAAATTGTATTTTTTGTGTGGTCTTAGATATCAAACGCTATTCTACCTTGTCCATGGTAGCCAGTTTGCCGTAGGCGATGTTGTCCCTGATGGAGCAAGCAAACAGCGTGGGTTCCTGACTCACCATGGCTATCTTCTGTCGGAACCACTGGGGGTCCAGGTCACGCAGGTCGTGACCTCCTGCAGAACAAGGTTTCAGTCATGAATAAAACTGCTTGAGCTTAAGTTTTGGTGTGCTGAAATGTGGTTGTACAATGTATATCTAATTGTTTAGCATAAATCTAGTTTTTAATAATTATTGGGTAAAACAAATAATTAAACTTTCAGCCAGGAACATTCATTTTTTATTGTTCAGTGTGCTAAAACATAGAATTGTCTACACTTGTATGTACTTAAGTCATGGACACTATACATACATACCTGTCCATAATTACACATTATCACTCAGGCTATTGTAATGATTCTTAAAAAGTTACATAAGTGTATACTAATCCAAAACGTTAAGTCAATGAAACCAGACTGAAACACAGCAACATACCTAATGTAATGGTGCCATGATCAGGATCATAGAATCTTTCAATAAGGTTGACGACTGTTGACTTGCCACCTCCTGACGGCCCAACCAATGCAACCATCTCCCCTGGTTCCACGGTCAAGGACAGGCTCTGCAGATAGAGGATTATAGGCAATATTTGTAGATTTCAGTGTAGGATCGTATTTTATTTCATGAGTGATCATACAAAAAATATTTTCATGAATCGTCTACCTGACAAAAGCTGACAATTGCACTGCCCATGAGTTCATTAACTACTACTGGTATGCAATTTACAGATAAATAGTCCATTTGATGTTAAATGATAAAATTATAAAATTTTATTTTTTCACTGTTCACCTGTGGAAATAACAAATTTTATTTCACCAATAAAATTCTATGTAACACTGAACAGCATCAAATATTAATATCATATTTAATTTTAGTACTGTCAGAGCTCTAAGATTATGGGGCAGAATATACATACAGATGGACTGAATTGCTCTGTAGCTAATACTCCAGTCATAGCGTCACATTATAATGTGCCATTTTAGAACGTATTTGACACTCACATTCTGCCAAGTTCGCATCCATTTAACTGCACTATCGCTACACTACCGTTTCATTTGACAATGTACCACATACTTAGCGTTGTGTGGAAGAACGCAGTACATAGCGCAGCAATAACAAGAGTGATGCTGGCGTATCGTGGTTTAACGTAGCTTATAGCATTTAAAAGGAATCATGTTCTGTTCACAATGTTCTACGTAATGGCCACGTTGTTCTACATCGTGCCACGTGCACCACTACATATAAGTACGTTGTGGTATAACATTGCAGTATTTTGAATATGTTTAAATTCAGATTTATTGTTTACGTTGAACTACGTACCTGCCAACTTGTGCCACGTTGAGGCACAATACGGCCATGTTGAACTACGTACCTGCCAAGTTGTGCTACGTGGCTTAACAAGGCAACGAAAACGTGATGCCTTGACTTGGGAATAAAGCACAAACCATCAACTTATTCACAACATAAAATTAACTTGTTTGTTATGAACAAAATCATAAGGTATAACCATTGGCACATATGTTCTGACTAGGTTTCATGACGAATCGGCAAATAATGTGACTTCAAGAGTGTTAACAAGCTTTTCTTCAATTTGACCTAGTGACCTAACTTTTGACCCCACATGACCCAGATTCAAATTCGGCCGAGATATCATTGGGACAAATGTTCTGAACAAGTTTCATGAAGATTGGGCAAAAAATGTGACTGCTAGAGTGTAAACAAGCTTTTTCTTCATTTTGACCAAGTGACCTAGTTTTTGACCCCACATGACCCAGATTCGAACTCGGCCGAGATATTATTAAGACAAATGTTCTGAACAAGTTCCATCAAGATTGGGCAAAAAATGTGACTTCTAGAGTGTTAACAAGCTTTTTCTTCAATTTGACCTAGTTTTTCACCCCACATGACCCAGATTCAAACTCGGCCGAAATATCATAAAGACAAATGTTCTGACCAAGTTTCAAGAAGATTGGGAAAAAGATGTGACTTCAAGAGTGTTAACAAGCTTTTTCTTCAATTTGACTTAGTGACCTAGTTTTTGACCCCACATGACCCAGATTCCAACTCGGCCAAGATATCATAAGAACAAATGTTCTGACCAAGTTTCATGAAGATTGGGCAAAAACTGTGACTTCTAGAGTTTTAACAAGCTTTTTCTTCAATTTGACCTATTGACCTAGTTTTTGATCCCACATGACTCAGATTCAAACTCGGCCGAGATATCATTGGGACAAATGTTCTGACTAAGTTTCATGAAGATTGGGCAAAAAATGTGACTTCCAGAGTGTTAACAAGCTTTTTCTTCAATTTGACCTAGAGACCTAATTCTTGACCAAATATGACCCAGATTCGAACTCGGCCGAGATATCATTGGGACAAATGTTCTGACCAAGTTTCATGACGATTGGGCAAAAAATGTGACTTCTAGAGGGTTAACATTCTTTTTCTTCAATTTGACCTAGAGACCTAATTTTTGACCCCACATGACCGAGATTCGAACTCGGCCAAGATATCATTGGGACACATGTTCTGACCAAGTTCCATGAAGATTGGGCAAAAAATGTGACTTCTAGAGTGTTAACAAGCTTTTTCTTCAATTTGACCTAGTGACCTAGTTTTGGACCCCACATGACCCAGATTCCAACTCGGCCGAGATATCATTAAGACAAATGTTCTGACCAAGTTTCATGAAGATTGCAAAAAGATGTCACTTCAAGAGTGTTAACAAGCTTTTTCTTCAATTTGACCTAGTGACCTAGTTTTTGACCCCACATGACCCAGATTCCAAATCGGCCAAGATATCATAAGAACAAATGTTCTGACTAAGTTTCATGAAGATTGGGCAAAAAATGTGACTTCCAGAGTGTTAACAAGCTTTTTCTTCAATTTGACCTAGAGACCTAATTCTTGACCATATATGACCCAGATTCGAACTCGGCCGAGATATCATTGGGACAAATGTTCTGACCAAGTTTCATGACGATTGGGCAAAAAATGTGACTTCTAGAGGGTTAACATTCTTTTTCTTCAATTTGACCTAGAGACCTAATTTTTGACCCCACATGACCGAGCTTCGAACTCGGCCAAGTTATCATTGGGACACATGTTCTGACCAAGTTCCATGAAGATTGGTCAAAAAATGTGACTTCTAGAGTGTTAACAAGCTTTTTCTTCAATTTGACCTAGTGACCTAGTTTTGGACCCCACATGACCCAGATTCCAACTCGGCCGAGATATCATTAAGACAAATGTTCTGACCAAGTTTCATGAAGATTGCAAAAAGATGTCATTTCAAGAGTGTTAACAAGCTTTTTCTTCAATTTGACCTAGTGACCTAGTTTTTGACCCCACATGACCCAGATTCCAAATCGGCCAAGATATCATAAGAACAAATGTTCTGACCAAGTTTCATGAAGATTGGGCAAAAACTGTGACTCCTAGAGTGTTAACAAGCGTTTTCTTCAATTTGACCTATTGACCTAGTTTTTGACCCCACATGACCCAGATTCAAACTCGGCCGAGATATCATTGGGACAAATGTTCTGACCAAGTTTCATGACGATTGGGCAAAAAACGTGACTTCTAGAGGGTTAACATTCTTTTTCTTCAATTTGACCTAGAGACCTAATTTTTGAACCCACATGACCAAGATTCGAACTCGGCCAAGACATCATTGGGACACATGTTCTGACCAAGTTCCATGAAGATTGGGCAAAAAATGTGACTTCTAGAGTGTTAACAAGCTTTTTCTTCAATTTGACCTAGTGACCTAGTTTTGGACCCCACATGACCCAGATTCCAACTCGGCCGAGATATCATTAAGACAAATGTTCTGACCAAGTTTCATGAAGATTGCAAAAAGATGTCACTTCAAGAGTGTTAACAAGCTTTTTCTTCAATTTGACCTAGTGACCTAGTTTTTGACCCCACATGACCCAGATTCCAAATCGGCCAAGATATCATAAGAACAAATGTTCTGACTAAGTTTCATGAAGATTGGGCAAAAAATGTGACTGCCAGAGTGTTAACAAGCTTTTTCTTCAATTTGACCTAGAGACCTAATTCTTGACCATATATGACCCAGATTCGAACTCGGCCGAGATATCATTGGGACAAATGTTCTGACCAAGTTTCATGACGATTGGGCAAAAAATGTGACTTCTAGAGGGTTAACATTCTTTTTCTTCAATTTGACCTAGAGACCTAATTTTTGACCCCACATGACCGAGATTCGAACTCGGCCAAGATATCATTGGGACACATGTTCTGACCAAGTTCCATGAAGATTGGGCAAAAAATGTGACTTCTAGAGTGTTAACAAGCTTTTTCTTCAATTTGACCTAGTGACCTAGTTTTGGACCCCACATGACCCAGATTCCAACTCGGCCGAGATATCATTAAGACAAATGTTCTGACCAAGTTTCATGAAGATTGCAAAAAGATGTCACTTCAAGAGTGTTAACAAGCTTTTTCTTCAATTTGACCTAGTGACCTAGTTTTTGACCCCACATGACCCAGATTCCAAATCGGCCAAGATATCATAAGAACAAATGTTCTGACCAAGTTTCATGAAGATTGGGCAAAAACTGTGACTCCTAGAGTGTTAACAAGCGTTTTCTTCAATTTGACCGATTGACCTAGTTTTTGACCCCACATGACCCAGATTCAAACTCGGCCGAGATATCATTGGGACAAATGTTCTGACCAAGTTTCATGACGATTGGGCAAAAAACGTGACTTCTAGAGGGTTAACATTCTTTTTCTTCAATTTGACCTAGAGACCTAATTTTTGAACCCACATGACCAAGATTCGAACTCGGCCAAGACATCATTGGGACACATGTTCTGACCAAGTTCCATGAAGATTGGGCAAAAAATGTGACTTCTAGAGTGTTAACAAGCTTTTTCTTCAATTTGACCTAGTGACCTAGTTTTGGACCCCACATGACCCAGATTCCAACTCGGCCGTGATATCATTAAGACAAATGTTCTGACCAAGTTTCATGAAGATTGGAAAAAGATGTCACTTCAAGAGTGTTAACAAGCTTTTTCTTCAATTTGACCTAGTGACCTAGTTTTTGACCCCACATGACCCAGATTCCAAATCGGCCAAGATATCATAAGAACAAATGTTCTGACTAAGTTTCATGAAGATTGGGCAAAAAATGTGACTGCCAGAGTGTTAACAAGCTTTTTCTTCAATTTGACCTAGAGACCTAATTCTTGACCATATATGACCCAGATTCGAACTCGGCCGAGATATCATTGGGACAAATGTTCTGACCAAGTTTCATGACGATTGGGCAAAAAATGTGACTTCTAGAGGGTTAACATTCTTTTTCTTCAATTTGACCTAGAGACCTAATTTTTGACCCCACATGACCGAGATTCGAACTCGGCCAAGATATCATTGGGACACATGTTCTGACCAAGTTCCATGAAGATTGGGCAAAAAATGTGACTTCTAGAGTGTTAACAAGCTTTTTCTTCAATTTGACCTAGTGACCTAGTTTTGGACCCCACATGACCCAGATTCCAACTCGGCCGAGATATCATTAAGACAAATGTTCTGACCAAGTTTCATGAAGATTGCAAAAAGATGTCACTTCAAGAGTGTTAACAAGCTTTTTCTTCAATTTGACCTAGTGACCTAGTTTTTGACCCCACATGACCCAGATTCCAAATCGGCCAAGATATCATAAGAACAAATGTTCTGACCAAGTTTCATGAAGATTGGGCAAAAACTGTGACTCCTAGAGTGTTAACAAGCGTTTTCTTCAATTTGACCGATTGACCTAGTTTTTGACCCCACATGACCCAGATTCAAACTCGGCCGAGATATCATTGGGACAAATGTTCTGACCAAGTTTCATGACGATTGGGCAAAAAACGTGACTTCTAGAGGGTTAACATTCTTTTTCTTCAATTTGACCTAGAGACCTAATTTTTGACCCCACATGACCGAGATTCGAACTCGGCCAAGACATCATTGGGACACATGTTCTGACCAAGTTCCATGAAGATTGGGCAAAAAATGTGACTTCTAGAGTGTTAACAAGCTTTTTCTTCAATTTGACCTAGTGACCTAGTTTTGGACCCCACATGACCCAGATTCCAACTCGGCCGAGATATCATTAAGACAAATGTTCTGACCAAGTTTCATGAAGATTGCAAAAAGATGTCACTTCAAGAGTGTTAACAAGCTTTTTCTTCAATTTGACCTAGTGACCTAGTTTTTGACCCCACATGACCCAGATTCCAAATCGGCCAAAATATCATAAGAACAAATGTTCTGACTAAGTTTCATGAAGATTGGGCAAAAAATGTGACTTCCAGAGTGTTAACAAGCTTTTTCTTCAATTTGACCTAGAGACCTAATTCTGGACCATATATGACCCAGATTCGAACTCGGCCAAGATATCATTGGGACAAATGTTCTGACCAAGTTTCATGACGATTGGGCAAAAAATGTGACTTCTAGAGGGTTAACATTCTTTTTCTTCAATTTGACCTAGAGACCTAATTTTTGACCCCACATGACCGAGATTCGAACTCGGCCAAGATATCATTGGGACACATGTTCTGACCAAGTTCCATGAAGATTGGGCAAAAAATGTGACTTCTAGAGTGTTAACAAGCTTTTTCTTCAATTTGACCTAGTGACCTAGTTTTGGACCCCACATGACCCAGATTCCAACTCGGCCGAGATATCATTAAGACAAATGTTCTGACCAAGTTTCATGAAGATTGCAAAAAGATGTCACTTCAAGAGTGTTAACAAGCTTTTTCTTCAATTTGACCTAGTGACCTAGTTTTTGACCCCACATGACCCAGATTCCAAATCGGCCAAGATATCATAAGAACAAATGTTCTGACCAAGTTTCATGAAGATTGGGCAAAAACTGTGACTCCTAGAGTGTTAACAAGCTTTTTCTTCAATTTGACCTATTGACCTAGTTTTGACCCCACATGACCCAGATTCAAACTCGGCCGAGATATCATTGGGACAAATGTTCTGACCAAGTTTCATGACGATTGGGCAAAAAACGTGACTTCTAGAGGGTTAACATTCTTTTTCTTCAATTTGACCTAGAGACCTAATTTTTTACCCCACATGACCGAGATTCGAACTCGGCCAAGATATCATTGGGACACATGTTCTGACCAAGTTCCATGAAGATTGGGCAAAAAATGTGACTTCTAGAGTGTTAACAAGCTTTTTCTTCAATTTGACCTAGTGACCTAGTTTTGGACCCCACATGACCCAGATTCCAACTCGGCCGAGATATCATTAAGACAAATGTTCTGACCAAGTTTCATGAAGATTGCAAAAAGATGTCACTTCAAGAGTGTTAACAAGCTTTTTCTTCAATTTGACCTAGTGACCTAGTTTTTGACCCCACATGACCCAGATTCCAAATCGGCCAAGATATCATAAGAACAAATGTTCTGACTAAGTTTCATGAAGATTGGGCAAAAAATGTGACTTCCAGAGTGTTAACAAGCTTTTTCTTCAATTTGACCTAGAGACCTAATTCTTGACCAAATATGACCCAGATTCGAACTCGGCCGAGATATCATTGGGACAAATGTTCTGACCAAGTTTCATGACGATTGGGCAAAAAATGTGACTTCTAGAGGGTTAACATTCTTTTTCTTCAATTTGACCTAGAGACCTAATTTTTGACCCCACATGACCGAGATTCGAACTCGGCCAAGATATCATTGGGACACATGTTCTGACCAAGTTCCATGAAGATTGGGCAAAAAATGTGACTTCTAGAGTGTTAACAAGCTTTTTCTTCAATTTGACCTAGTGACCTAGTTTTGGACCCCACATGACCCAGATTCCAACTCGGCCGAGATATCATTAAGACAAATGTTCTTACCAAGTTTCATGAAGATTGCAAAAAGATGTCACTTCAAGAGTGTTAACAAGCTTTTTCTTCAATTTGACCTAGTGACCTAGTTTTTGACCCCACATGACCCAGATGCCAAATCGGCCAAGATATCATAAGAACAAATGTTCTGACCAAGTTTCATGAAGATTGGGCAAAAACTGTGACTCCCAGAGTGTTAACAAGCGTTTTCTTCAATTTGACCTATTGACCTAGTTTTTGACCCCACATGACCCAGATTCAAACTCGGCCGAGATATCATTGGGACAAATGTTCTGACCAAGTTTCATGACGATTGGGCAAAAAACGTGACTTCTAGAGGGTTAACATTCTTTTTCTTCAATTTGACCTAGAGACCTAATTTTTGACCCCACATGACCGAGATTCGAACTCGGCCAAGATATCATTGGGACACATGTTCTGACCAAGTTCCATGAAGATTGGGCAAAAAATGTGACTTCTAGAGTTTTAACAAGCTTTTTCTTCAATTTGACCTAGTGACCTAGTTTTGGACCCCACATGACCCAGATTCCAACTCGGCCGAGATATCATTAAGACAAATGTTCTGACCAAGTTTCATGAAGATTGCAAAAAGATGTCACTTCAAGAGTGTTATCAAGCTTTTTCTTCAATTTGACCTAGTGACCTAGTTTTTGACTCCACATGACCCAGATTCCAAATCGGCCAAGATATCATAAGAACAAATGTTCTGACTAAGTTTCATGAAGATTGGGCAAAAAATGTGACTTCCAGAGTGTTAACAAGCTTTTTCTTCAATTTGACCTAGAGACCTAATTCTTCACCAAATATGACCCAGATTCGAACTCGGCCGAGATATCATTGGGACAAATGTTCTGACCAAGTTTCATGACGATTGGGCAAAAAATGTGACTTCTAGAGGGTTAACATTCTTTTTCTTCAATTTGACCTAGAGACCTAATTTTTTACCCCACATGACCGAGATTCGAACTCGGCCAAGATATCATTGGGACACATGTTCTGACCAAGTTCCATGAAGATTGGGCAAAAAATGTGACTTCTAGAGTGTTAACAAGCTTTTTCTTCAATTTGACCTAGTGACCTAGTTTTGGACCCCACATGACCCAGATTCCAACTCGGCCGAGATATCATTAAGACAAATGTTCTGACCAAGTTTCATGAAGATTGCAAAAAGATGTCACTTCAAGAGTGTTAACAAGCTTTTTCTTCAATTTGACCTAGTGACCTAGTTTTTGACCCCACATGACCCAGATTCCAAATCGGCCAAGATATCATAAGAACAAATGTTCTGACCAAGTTTCATGAAGATTGGGCAAAAACTGTGACTCCTAGAGTGTTAACAAGCGTTTTCTTCAATTTGACCTATTGACCTAGTTTTTGACCCCACATGACCCAGATTCAAACTCGGCCGAGATATCATTGGGACAAATGTTCTGACCAAGTTTCATGACGATTGGGCAAAAAACGTGACTTCTAGAGGGTTAACATTCTTTTTCTTCAATTTGACCTAGAGACCTAATTTTTGACCCCACATGACCGAGATTCGAACTCGGCCAAGATATCATTGGGACACATGTTCTGACCAAGTTCCATGAAGATTGGGCAAAAAATGTGACTTCTAGAGTGTTAACAAGCTTTTTCTTCAATTTGACCTAGTGACCTAGTTTTGGACCCCACATGACCCAGATTCCAACTCGGCCGAGATATCATTAAGACAAATGTTCTGACCAAGTTTCATGAAGATTGCAAAAAGATGTCACTTCAAGAGTGTTAACAAGCTTTTTCTTCAATTTGACCTAGTGACCTAGTTTTTGACCCCACATGACCCAGATTCCAAATCGGGCAAGATATCATAAGAACAAATGTTCTGACTAAGTTTCATGAAGATTGGGCAAAAAATGTGACTTCCAGAGTGTTAACAAGCTTTTTCTTCAATTTGACCTAGAGACCTAATTCTTGACCATATATGACCCAGATTCGAACTCGGCCGAGATATCATTGGGACAAATGTTCTGACCAAGTTTCATGACGATTGGGCAAAAAATGTGACTTCTAGAGGGTTAACATTCTTTTTCTTCAATTTGACCTAGAGACCTAATTTTTGACCCCACATGACCGAGATTCGAACTCGGCCAAGATATCATTGGGACACATGTTCTGACCAAGTTCCATGAAGATTGGGCAAAAAATGTGACTTCTAGAGTGTTAACAAGCTTTTTCTTCAATTTGACCTAGTGACCTAGTTTTGGACCCCACATGACCCAGATTCCAACTCGGCCGAGATATCATTAAGACAAATGTTCTGACCAAGTTTCATGAAGATTGCAAAAAGATGTCACTTCAAGAGTGTTAACAAGCTTTTTCTTCAATTTGACCTAGTGACCTAGTTTTTGACCCCACATGACCCAGATTCCAAATCGGCCAAGATATCATAAGAACAAATGTTCTGACCAAGTTTCATGAAGATTGGGCAAAAACTGTGACTCCTAGAGTGTTAACAAGCGTTTTCTTCAATTTGACCTATTGACCTAGTTTTTGACCCCTCATGACCCAGATTCAAACTCGGCCGAGATATCATTGGGACAAATGTTCTGACCAAGTTTCATGACGATTGGGCAAAAAACGTGACTTCTAGAGGGTTAACATTCTTTTTCTTCAATTTGACCTAGAGACCTAATTTTTGACCCCACATGACCGAGATTCGAACTCGGCCAAGATATCATTGGGACACATGTTCTGACCAAGTTTCATGAAGATTGGGCAAAAAATGTGACTTCTAGAGTGTTAACAAGCTTTATACAGTTTTCAATATAGCCTGGCAGCCATGTTTTTCAACGGAGTGCAAACATTTTCGAACTCGGCTGAGATATCATTAGAACAAATGTTCACCACAAGTTTCATGAAGATTGGGCAAAACAATTGTGACTTCTAGATTGTTAACAAGCTTTTTCTTCAATTTGACCTAGTAAACTAGTTTTTCCACCGCACATGACCCATATTCGAACTCGGCCGCGAAATCATTTAAGACAAATGTTCTGACCAAGTTTCATGAATATTGGGCAACAAATGTAACAAGTTTTTTATTTAATTTGACCTAGTGACCTAGTTTTTGACCCCACATGACCCAGATCCAAACTCGGCTGAGATATCATTGGGACAAATGTTCTGACCAAGTTTTATGAAGATTGGGCAAAAAATGTGACTTCTTGACTGTTAACAAGCTTTTTCTTCAATTTGACCTAGTGACCTAGTTTTTCATCGCGCATGACCCAGATTCAAACTCGCCGAGATATCATTATCACAAATGTTCTGACCAAGTTTCATAAAAATTGGGCAAAAAATGTGACTTCTAGAGTGTTAAATAGCTTTACCTTCAATTTGACCTAGAGACCTAATTTTTGACCCCACATGACCCAGATTCGAACTCGGCCAAGATATCATTGGGACACATGTTCTGACCAAGTTCCATGAAGATTGGGCAAAAAATGTGACTTCTAGGGTGTAAACAAGCTTTTTCTTCAATTTGACCAAGTGACCTAGTTTTTCACCCCACATGACCCAGATTCAAACTCGGCCGAGATATCATTAAGACAAATGTTCTGACCAAGTTTCATGAAGATTGGGCAAAAACTGTGACTTCTAGAGTGTTAACAAGCTTTTTCTTCAATTTGACCTATTGACCTAGTTTTTGACCCCACATGACCCAGATTCGAACTCAGCCGATATATCATTGGGACACATGTTCTGACCAAGTTTCATAAAGATTGGGCAAAAAATGTGACTTCTAGAGTGTTTACAAGCTTTATACAGTTTTTAATATAGCCATATAAGGAAAACTGCTCTGCCCCCTGGCGGCCACGTTTTTCAACGGAGGGCAACCATTTTCGAACTCGGTTGAACATAACATTAGAACAAATGTTCAGCGCAAGTTTCATGAAGATTGGGCAAAAAATGTTACTTCTAGAGTGTTAACAAGCTTTTCTTCACTTTTACCTAACTACCTAGTTTTTGACCCCACATGACCCAGATTCGAACTCGGCCGAGATATCATTGAGACACATGTTCTGAACAAGTTTCATGAAGATTCGGCAAAAAATGTGACTTCTAGAGTGTTAACAAGCTTTTTCTTCAAATTGACCTAGTTTTTGACCTCACATGACCCAGATTCGAACTTGGCCGAGATATCATTGGGACAAATGTTCTGACCAACTTTCATGAAGATTGGGCAAAAAATGTGACTTCTAGAGTGTTAACAAGCTTTTTCTTCAATTTAACCTAGTGACCTAGTTTTTCATTACACATGACCCAGATTCGAACTCAGCCGAGATATCATTAAGACAAATGTTCTGACCAAGTTTCATGAAGATTGGGCAAAAAATGTGACTTCTAGAGTGTAAACAAGCTTTTTCTTTAATTTGACCTAGTGACCTAGTTTTTCATCGCACATGACCCAGATTTGATTTTGGCCGAGATATCATTAAGACAAATGTTCTGACCAAGTTTCATGAAGATTGGACAAAAAATGTGACTTCTAGAGTGTTTACAAGCTTTTTCTTCATTTTGACCTAGAGACCTAGTTTTTGACCCCACATGGCCCAGATACGAACTCAGCCAAGATATCACTGGAACAAATGTTCTGACCAAGTTTCATGAAGATTGGGCAAAAAATGTGCCTTCTACAGTGTTAACAAGCTTTATACAGTTTCAATATAGCCATATAATGAAAACTGCCCCGCCCCCTGGCGGCCATGTTTTTCAACGGACGGCAACCATTTTCGAACACGGCTGAGATATCATTAGAACAAATGTACAGCGCAATATTCATGAAGATTGGGCAAAAAATGTGACTTCTAGTGTTAACAAGCTTTTTCTTCAATTTGACCTAGTGACCTAGTTTTTGACCCAACATGACCCAGATTCGAAATCGGCCGAGATATCATTGGGACAAATGTTCTGACCAAGTTTCATGAAGATTGGCCAATAAATGTGGCCTCTAGAGTGTTAACGAGGTAAATGTTGACGACGCACGACGAACGACGGACAAAAGGCGATCACAAAAGCTCACCATGAGCACATTGTGCTCAGGTGAGCTAACAATAATAAACTAGATAAGTCACAGACACGGATGCCCCAACGATGCACCTTCTCATTGTATTCATATTGCTTGACAAAGCGCATTGGGCAACATCTATCCGTTTTACTGATATCCTTGTTATTAATTGTAATTGTGATACTGCAAATCTCTAAACTAGATCAGAATTTAGCTAATTTGCAGCAGGATTAAAGCTACAAATATGTTCTGATACGACATTAGTTTTGTAATACTGTTTGAAAGGAACTATGAGTTTAAAATGTACCTGTTTCCTTAATAGTTATTTTTCACTGGACTTTTGTCATCAACATTGCCCAATTCTTCCAGCTCTAGAGTATATACATGTATTTCACCACCAAATCTCATTTGTTCCCATAAATGACTTAAACTGAATAATAAGGAAACCAACAAAATTATCAAGTTAAAACTGAAGGGAAAAGATACAGGTATACAGATTATTTGTATTACAGGATATTTAAGTTCTAAGAAATAAACCTTGAAAAAACCTTTGTTTTCAAACAAAGTATTCTTGTTTTGATAAATACAGATTTGTTCGGTATTTAACATTTACTTAGGTTTCGTCATGTAAATATAACGATGCTCTGAGTTTAAATTCAGTCCTGTTAAAAGCAAATGCACTCTGCCACACCTATTTCCTGAACTTGACGGTTTGAAACTCCTTTGTTTACGATGTCCATACAGCTGTTCTGTTGGTTTTATTAGTTTGTTTCGGGTATCCGTTGCATCCCTAATGTTTGGAAACAGACAAAGGGTGTGATGCCAATACTAATTTTTGCCTTCACAAATTTATTGTCATATAAATTCTATAGTGGAAAAAGACATAGGGCCATAATTCTGCCACAGCTGGTCACAGCCAAAATTCCTTACTTTACGATCACGTACACATTCAGGCTGTTCACCTGTGAAATTTTGAGTGAAATATGTCCAGCCATTAATAAAGGCCCATAATTCTGCCAAAATTGGTTGCAGCCTAAATTCCTTCCTTTACGATCACCTACACATTAAGGTTGTTCAGCTGTGAAAGTTTGAGCGTAATCCGCCCACCCATTAAAGAGGGGTTGAGTCCAAAAAATTTCATTAAGTATATATATTGGAAAAAATGTCAAAGGGCCATAATTATGCCAAAATTGGTCGCAGCCAAAATTCCTTCAGTAACAATCACCTACACATTAAGGTTGTTCAACTGTGAAAGTTTGAGGGAAATCCGGCCAGCTGTTAAGAGGAGTCGAGTCCACAAAATTTCATGAAGTATATATAGTGGAAAAAATATCAAAGGGCCATAATTCTACCTAAATTGAGGAGTTGAGTCCACAAAATTTTGTGATGTAAGGATGAACGGACAGACGGACCGACGGACAAGTGCAATGCTTAATGCCTCCCACTTTGTGGGCACATAAAAACAGCAAAACAACTTTTGGTTGCTGTTTTCTTTTGTCCACAGGAGTATACAGTGTGATCAACATGGACCAATAAGTTTCGTGGCAGCCCATGAGATTTTAATCCCAATTGTGGCCCGCATCATTTCGAGAAAATTGACGTCAAAGTTGAGCCACGTGATTTTTATGAGAAAGTCAGGATTATGATTAAGATATTTCAAATAATTGTTTAAATCTTGAATAGTGTCAACCAAAAATGTTATTTATTAGGTAATTTGTAGAAAAATTTTAATTTTTGCTAGGACTGCTTGTTTGGTTGCCATAGCAACCATCTCTTTATTACTTTTATTTTTGCCCGAAACATTTGTACATTCAAAGTTTGTTATTTGGGAAAGGCAGTCCAGTAAATATATATAAACAAGAGATGTTTGTAAAACATGTATGCCCCCCGACTTGCAGCCAAGTTGTGAATATGTGCAATTGTTAAGAATTTTTTTTAATATGCAATCCCAAGCGAGGTCTCGATATACGGTATCTATGTATGAAGTTTCATTAAAATATCTCGATGTGTTCTCAAGTTATTGAGCTAAAACCGTTTTTCTATTTTTAGTAATGGTGACCTTGACCCCACCCACCATATATGCAATCCCAAGCGAGGTCTCAATATAAGGTGTCTATGTATGAAGTTTCATTAAAATATCTCGATGCATTGTCAAGTTATTGAGCAGAGACCATTGTTATATTTTTTAGTAACGGTGACCTTGACCTTGACCCAACCCACCCCATATGCAATCCCAAGTGAGGTCTCCATATAAGGTATCTTTGTATGAAGTTTCATTACAATATCTCCATGCGTTCTCAAGGTATTGAGCGGAAACCATTTGTCTGTTTTTAGTAATGGTGACCTTGACCTTGACCCCACCCACCCCATATGCTATTCCAAGCAAGGTCTTGATATAAGGTATCTATGTATAAAGTTTCATTAAAATATCTCAATGCGTTCTCAAGTTATTGAGTGGAAACTGTTTTTCTATTTTTAGCAATGGTGACCTTGACCTTTGACCTGTTGACCTCAAAATACATAGGCATCTTCCTTTCTTCCCAAGTAACCAGCACACCAACTTTCATGATCTTAGGTCAAAGCGTTCTCTAGATATCGTGTGGAAACGAAATGGTATACGGACAGACCAACCATCCGACCGACCGACCAACCGACAGGTGCAAAGCAAGATACCCCTACTTCTTCAAAGGGGGGCATAATTACTTGTCCTCACATGCTAGGTTCTGTATTGTATGCATGACAAACATTAAAATCTGTGTGAAATGTGAACATTTATCGTTATGGTGGTGTTACTTAAACTGCTCATTCGTGCTCAAAACGCACAACTGAGAAAAAAGGATGCCATTTCCAGTTTCTACACATATCAGCGTATTCAAAACTGTCACTAACTAATTTTCGCCCAGATACCGCATTTGGGCCAAAAATCTCATAGGCTGACACATTTAATGATTTGAAAACAATGTATGTAAAGACCTCACCTTGATCACCTTGGTCTCAGGTCTAGAAGGGTAGGTGAAATCAACAGACTGGAACTCTATACCTGGAAATCAGCATCATTACCAGCATTGAAACCTCAATTTTGAACATAAAATAAAACACTTATATTTATGATTTGTAATATTGACTGAAACCATGATTCCATTTAACAAGAGGGCCCTGACGGCCGTAGGACACTCACCTGAGACCTTGTTACCCAATTGGAAGTTGCATCCCCGAGGCGTGGCTTATTTTTATCCCAGGGTCATAATATGAAGAGGCGTGGCTTATTTTTATCCCAGGATCATAATATGAACAATCTTAAAAAAACCTCTGGGCCTTGCGGTTTCAGGTAAAGATTTTAAGGTAACTTTGCTATTTAAGTCTATAAAAAGCATGTGACCCCTCAGAGTGTGGCCAGATTAGACCCCAGGGGCATAATTTGAACAATCTTTGGAGAGGACCACCATGCAATGTTACATACCAAATATAGGAAAGCTGTGGGCCTTGCCGTTACAGAGGAGAAGATGTTTAAAGTCATTTTGCTATTTAAGTCTATATAAACCATGTGACCCTTGGGGTGTGGTCAGTTTTGACCCATGGAGCATAATTTGAACAATCTTTGTAGAGTACCACTTGAGGATGTTACATACCAAATACAAAACCTCTGGGCCTTGCGGTTTCAGAGGACAAGATTTTTAAAGACATTTTGCTATTAAAGTTGATATAAACAATGTGACCCCGGGGCATGACCAGTTTTGACCCCAGGGGCATAATTTGAACAATCTTTGTAGAGGACCACTATAGGATGTTACATACCAAATATGAAACCTCTGGGCTATGCGGTTTCAGAGAAGATTTTTAAAGTTTACACTTTTTAAATCTATTTTTAGCTCTGGTGACCTACATATGCAGTGGACTGTAACGATTTGAACAACTTTGAAAGAGGGTCACCTAATGATCATTTCTGTGAAGTTTGGTAAAAATCTGCCAAGTGGTTTAGGAGGAGATTTTGTTTGAATGAAAAGTTGATGACGCACGCACTCACGCATGACGGACAACGGGCGATCACAAAAGCTTACCATGAAAATCTGAAACAACAAATATTATCATACACATATTTTTTATTCAACACGTCAAGGTCATCCCTAGACAACTAACATGACTTTTAAGCACCATGCACAAGAAAATCACTTCTTTAAGTATGTATACTTGACATTCTGATGATGTTTTATTTAAGTTTTACTTATTTAACTATTTCATGGTTTTCCTGTCTGCTCATAACTGTTTCAGAAACGGTGTATCTGTTAACTTAAGATCAGTAACATTGTCTTCTGATTCCATCTATATCATTATAGATATCTTTAAGTCTATAATGTGAATGATTTTCATTGGTATGACAAAATACAGCTGTTTGTCTGGCCATAGCCATGTTGAGATTTCAGAGGACCTTCGTTTGCCCTAAGTATAATCACATATATGAAAGAATACGTGCTTGTCTCCTAATGAGTAATACAAATGTCGCAGCCCACCTTTCTTGAATAGAACAACAAACCAATGAACACGGAGTCATTAGCACTGCTTGTAAATCTAATGTAGCAACTCATGCACCTTTTTCTGGTTGCGCTGGCTGCTGTGCGTCGGAATTAGAAACATTTCCAGTGTTTTGCGCAGAAATAGCCTCAGTAATAGCTATGTCTGTCCCATCTGCTGTGATGTCCTCTTTTGTCCCATGGTACCTTTTGTTGAGTTCTTGCGTAAGTGTGTTGATAATGTTTTTGAGACGCTGCCATGTTCTTCATTAATCCCTTTATGCATTCATAAACCTGAATAAAACCCTTGTAATGCTGGGGCTACTTACGTCCATCTAAGTCGTCAAATGTCACTCCCTTGTCACTGGCTACCTTTGGCTTCCTGTCCATGAGTTCAAATATGCGAGTGGACGCTCCAACTGCCTAAAACAACAGGCTTATATCTCAGCATACCTGCATAACGCATATATACTAAAATAATTACAAATAGCGGACAAATATATACATGAACAAAAACTGTTTGTATTAGAAACAGGTATGGACCCCTTAAGGCCCACAACAGTCTCCGTACAAAATTGCAAGGATGAAAAGTAAAATGAAACATTATTTTCAACTACCTGACATACCAATGGACATCAGGACCGATGGTCATACAGACCAACATTTGCAAAGCAATATACCCTCGCTTCTTCGAAGGGGGACATAATCACTAGGTCAATGATGAATCTATTGAGCAAGATGATGGTAGTGTGGAGTATTGCTTACTTATGGCAGATATCAAGCACTATGGCCAAGGATACAGCCAATAGTTATGTGTTAGACATGAGGTATGTAGTCCTACTTTTAAAATACAGGTAATCCGGTTAACACTAAACAGAAAACATGTTATAAACATTTGGTAAACAGGGAAAATCCAGAGTGAGATAGCAGGGTGCTGCACACTGCTCATTTTTGGTTCCTCCATGCTGCACCTCTGGGATGGTTAACAAAAAGAAATTTTGAATATATTTTGAAAATTTAAATATTTTTGCAAATATTCAATGACGAATTACGAGACCATGTTTAGAAAACCTTAAAAGAAAGCATGAAATGGAAAACGCTGGCTTAACCAAATGAATAGAAATTGTCAAAGAAATGACCTGGGTTACCCCCACAGCTATTTGAGCAGCACCCTGTACCTTTTCTGACCACAGATCTTTCCCAAGGTAACTATCCATGTGTTTCTGATTTGTGGGGGTGAAGACAATATACAAACTGTGCAATTGTTATAGTGTCCAAATGTGTGTCTGAATTGTTTTTCCATATAATTTATTAAACCCAAAATGTAAGGAATGCGATAAGCAGTTTAAATGTTATAAACATTATTTTTGTTCAACCATCAAAATACTACTGGTGCAATGTCAACTGTCCAAACATAATAAAACTTGGTAAACAGTCCCAATGTAATAGAAATGTTGTAAACAATCAAAATTGTACAGGATGTCACAAACAGTGCACATTTGTGTCCAATTTTTATATTTCCATGTACACCGAATAAAACTAGAATTTAAAACTTTAAAATAAATTATACAATAATAATGCATAAATTGTTTTTATAGATGCTACTTTAATCTAACAGACATGAACAAAATCACTGCTATTGCAAGAGGATTTTGCATAGAATCCAGCACAAAGTGGTCCGTTATAACATGTACTCATATAAAAAGATGAATTTAAGGAAGCATGTCTTTAAAGGATGTTAACATCTGAAAGCTAATTAACTACAAACCATGCATATAAAGAATTCAGAAATATGTTAAACGTCTTAGTACCGGTAATAACCATCATAGCATTTCAAGATGTATTCCATTCATTCATTCTGTCCGTAATACCTGTGCAACTAAAATCATTAACCAATATTTAAAACCCATTACTTCACTGTTTTCCTCCCATTACAAATTTACAAAAGAGATCATCTGTTTTTGAAATGATTTGCAGCTTGAAAGTTATTTAGTTTCCCTCGAGGTATTTTCATTTCATTGCCCAATATGCATACAACTTGAGTAACTGGCAATTCAAAATCAGATTTCCCATTTCTTTAGAACTAGTCATATTCTAGAAAATGGCTCCAACCTATGCATCGTTATTTATGGGGAAGCTTGAGCAGGACTTCATCAATTCAAGACACGTACAACTATCCATATGGCTTCGGTTCCTTGATGACATTTTCATGATTTGGGACCATTCCTCAGAAGAATTAGAATCGTTTATCAACGAGTTGAACAGTTTTCACCCAAATATTAAATTTACACATACCATATCAAAGAACACCGTTTCATTCTTGGATGTTCAAGTTTCAAAAAATAAATCGCTTAGAATTGAAACTGATATTTTTGTGAAAAATACCAACAATCATCAGTATCTGGACTACACATCGTGCCATCCAAAACAATGCAAAGACGGAATACCATATAGCCAGACCAAGCGCTATAGGAGAATAATATCTAATGATGAGAAGTTCAACTCCTCTCTTAACCAACTACGTGACTTCTTCTTAGAAAGAAACTTCCCGGAATCCGTGATAGACGTTGCCTTTAATAAAGTATCACAGTCATCACAGAATGAAGCTCTGAAGCCTTCTATTACGGAGAAAAAAAGTATATTGCCTTTTACGGTTGAATATAATCCGTCATTACCCAATATAGGCGGTACTATCCACCGATATTGGGACCTCCTTAACATACCAAAGACTGAAAGTGTTAAATATGTAAATGACAAATTTAAACCAATCGTGGCTTACAGACGTCCAAAAAATTTGCATGATTATTTAGTTAGTTCGGATTTTAAAATAAACACTGATAACGTTTATTCCACTAATAGCTGTAACAGAAAACGTTGTTCACATTGTATACGCATATGTACTGGGTCGACATTCACCAGTTATGTAACAGGAGAAACATGTGCATTACGGCACAATACAAACTGCCAGTCTAAAAATGTTATATATTTAATATCATGTAAAAGGTGTAATATTCAATATGTTGGACAAACTATGCAACCCGTTTCAAGACGTATGAATAGTCATAAATTTGATATATCCAATTTTACTGATCCTGCATTCTCTACTCTTGTAGCTAGTCACTTTAATGAAGGCAACCATAGTATGGCTATTTTTCATTTATGCCTATTGATGTTGTAAATAGTAATGTTAATCGCTTATGCAAGGAAACATTCTGGATACATAAGTTAAAAACACAAGCTCGAGATGGCCTTAATTCCAAAATACTGTTTACGGCTTAAAGTGCATGTAAAATTAAATAATATGTTTAGTACTATTGCGTTTTTTCCTATTTTTGATTTTTTATATTATATTGCTATAGGAAATATCTGTATTTTATATCTGTATAGTACTAAACTGTCTTGTATGTTGTAAATTCTTTATTAATTTAAACATGTATACTTATTTCTATACGTTTTTCCGCCAAATAACGTAACGTTATTGCATGACGTCACGTCCGTTGTTTAATTGTCATTTTATCCTGATGAAGGCGTAAGCCGAAACGTTGAAAGATAAATTGAATTGACTGATTTCACGTGTTGTTGTTGACTTTGTCCACAACTAGTCATATAAAATTCATTGTGAATTTTTTTAATTATTAGAAATTATATACTTACAAAAATATATGAAGAGGGAAACCCAGGCTAAATGCATGTGCTTAAAATGTCGTCCCAGGTTAGCCTGTGCACTCCGCACGGGCTAATCCAATACCACACTTTCCGCTTTTAATAAATTTGAGGCGTGTCGTTGGAAAACCGGTCTTAATGCATGTGCGTAAAGTGTCGTCCCGGATTAGCCTGTGCAGTCTGCACAGGCTAATCCAGGATGGCACTTTCCACTTTAATGGTAGTTCCTGTTTCAAAAAAGTCTCTTCTAATCATAAATCCACTGTAGGCAGAAAGTGCCGTCCTGGATTAGCCTGTGCGGACTGCACAGGCTAATCCAGGACGACACTTTACGCACATGCATTTAGTCCGGTTGTCCCACGACGCGCCTCTTTTTATGTTTCAAGGAAGTCTCTTCATAACATGAATCCACTGTAGGCGGCAGTGGACACTTTACGCTCATGCATTAAGCACTCAGCTACAAAGGTCCTTTTTTTGTACACTGCAGTTTCTTGAATGAAATGCCTTTGCCACCTGTTCAATGCCTTTGCCACCTGTTCAAATTTCATCATCTCATCATTAAAATCTATTTCAAAGAGGCTCTTAACAAGGACCAAATTTTAAACTTATGAGAACAGTTTCAACATCCTAGCTGTAATTTAAAAGATATTCAATTTAATTCAAAGAAGCTTTACGTACTTCTGATGAACAGATGGCACAGTATCCACAACGCTCCTAATGAAAATCTTAAAATGTAGGAACTGTTCAACTTCAATTAGCCAAAAATAACATGTAAATTGAATACTAATTGAAGCCATGCAACATTAAGTAACTAGAAAGCACCCCAAGAGTGCAGACCTCTGCCAATAATAGTAACTACTGGTACTAATCAATTAAATATGCCTGTTATAGGTTACTTCTCTTGTCAATCAATTTTACAAATGATATATTACCTCCCTTGCCATATCTCCCAATAATGAAGAGTCCTTTAAAGATCCCTGAATGCAGACGTATCACCATCCAAATCTAGTCATTTGTTCATTTGCCCATTTCAAACCTTCACAGAAAATTTCCTGCAAATCTGTTCATGGATTTTTGCTTAAAATTGCTAACAGGAAAAAGAACCAATGGCAGGGACATTTTGTTTAGCTAAATGTTAAAATTTGTAGCCATTGGAAAATTTGGTGAATGGCAAAGTAAGCCTTGAATGGTAACAAAAACATAACCTCCTTGAGGAAGTAATTACAATCATTCGATCATTTTACCTGCAATTTACCCGCAAGCATCATGAATAAAATATCAATTGAAAAGTGAACGGAAATATATGTAGGAAATCAAAAAGTACAACAGAGCTGTGTTACATGAAGAAATAATCTACCTACATCCAATAATGACTAACATAACAGAGCAAATTACCTGCATAAAATCTCCATATAATGATGACATCAACGCAAACGCCAGTGCTACTTGTAATGTGTATAACAAGAAAGCTGCAAAGGCAAAGGCAAACTCATGCAGAACATTTGACATTCAGCTCTTTTGTATTTGTTAGTAATATATTAATCAGAACTATTTTCAAAAGTAGCCTGTGATTACTAGGTTGGCGCTCAGAAATCTGAACTATATTAGCCAAAATATTTGATTTGCAAAGAAAACCCATTATTAAGAAATATTTTCAGAAAATATGCTTCATCGTTAAATATTTTCCAAAACTTTTAGTAGCCAATTAGAAAGTTTAGTAGCCAATTAGAAAGTTTACAATTAGAAAGTTTAGTAGCCAATTAGAAAGTTTAGTAGCCAATGGCTATTTTGGCTACTGGTAGCGCTAACATAGGATTATATGAAAAAGTCTATTACTTAATTTATGCAAAAACAATTATATAAAGAAATGAAACTAGAATTGTCACAAGAGTGACGGATATACCCCCCCAATATGGCCTTGTCACAAAACTATGGCATTCATTCGAAAGAAATGGACAGAGAGAGAATGCTTAAATTTGTGAATGGTCAACAGTGTATTTGGAAAAATTTAATTTCAATACAAGCCATAAATCTGTCAACATTTAGTGGTTTGTAACCAAAAATTGAACTTGATTTGTATTTTATGATGATACACCTATGTACCAAAAACAATTATATGTAAAGCCTTTCATGAGTTATTGTCCATGTTTTTCGGGAATTGAAGTCCAAAAGGGGCCATAACTGTCAAAATTTAGTGGTTTGTAACAAAAGTCGAACTTTAAATGTATTTTATGATGCTACACATGTGTACCAATAATTATTTAAATATGTCAAGCCATTGTTGAGTTATCGTCAGGAAACTATGTTTTTAGGGAATTTAAGTCAAATAAAGGGCCATAACTCTGTCAAAATTTAGTTGTTTGTAACCAACATCGAACTTGACCTGTATTCTATGATGTTACCATGTGTACCAAAAATAATTTGAATATGTCAAGCCTTTCTTGAGTTATCATCCGGAAACGAAAAACCAACAGACCGACGGACCGACAAGCTCACTCCTATATACCCCCCCTAAACTTCGTTTGTGGGGGTATAATCAGTATAATTTAGTATAAAGGATATTCATAATATAACAACACAAACAATTACAGAAATGTCTTTTATTCCCAGTCTGTACCTGTCAAGATGCCTGGTGTGATCCCCGTGCTAGGGTCTTTGTAGTTGTCATGCACGAGCTTGCCCCCGTACCACAGCACTAGCACTATAGAGCCCGACACTAGCACCCCTACCCCACCCTCAAATATCCCTGCAAACATGTGAGCAAACTCATCAATATAATGGCTGCATCACATGCATGACAATAGCCAGTAGCACATTTATTTGACTATAAGGCAGCTAGACTATAAGATGAAACACATTTGATTGAATATAATGACATGTCTGCTTCATAATTATTTTTATGAATATCAACACTAAGTAACCTTTGCAATCATTTCTATTTGTGAAGCTCTTATAAGATGGGTCCCTTATTTTTTTTTAATAAGTTCAGAGGAAAAATTTCCATCTTTTAGTCCAATAAATATGGTATCTGTTCAAAATTGACAAATAGAACTTGGATACAGGAAGATTTGTCTTTTTTAATTAACTATAATTTTGTATGCAATTGTGTTGGCATATATCAATTGCAAGTCCAATCAACATAGTGGCAACTTCAAAGTTCCCTAATAAGTTGATATCAACATTGGTTACCAAAACTGACTAATGTGAAAACAGAACAAGATTCTGTGTTCGATAAACACACATGCCCCCGGTTGGTGCTGGATAGCCCATTTCTTAGTCCAAATTAGGTAAAAGTCTGTCAAAGAGAGGCTTGTGATATGGGTAGATTGGGGATGGTCATAAGCAACAACTGTGTAAGTATCCAAGTGTTGTAGCAAGCGGTGTTGGTGCTAGACGAAACGGTAAAATCTAGTTAACCAAGAAGCAGCCAAGTTGAATTATTCTAAGCGCAAATTAGATCAAGGTCAAGGTCAAAGTGAGGTTGGGTGATATGGGTGGATAGGGAATGGTCATAAGCAACAACTGTATAAGTAGAAAAATGTTGTAGTAAGCGGTGTTGGTGCCAGACGAAACGGTAAAATCTACTTAACCTTGTCACGGACTGAAGGACGGACAGAAGGTTGAACAGGACAATCACTATATGCCTCCTGCATCAAGATGCCGGGGGCATAAAAATGTTGAAACAAGAGGGCCATGATGGTCCAAAGGGCTCACCCGAGTACTGGCAAAGATGAAAGCCTTACTGTTGTGAAAGGCTTATGGGAATGTTCGCCATAATATCCTTAAATTATTTGTACTCTCATACATAGAACAATTAAGGACCTGGATATATTGAAATTCGCTTAAGATTTTATGGTCCTAGACAAAGCGTGCAAGTTTGATCCAGACTGGTTGAAAATGAAGTCCCTGTCTTGCAACAAATTTATTTTTGCATTAATTTTCACAATTAAGGGGATACAACTGCTGTGTTCGTGGCCTGTCTCATTTGCTGCTTGTGTTACGATCTTATAGCCATACAAAACATGTGGAAGTTTTATCGAGATTGAATGAAAAATAAAATCTTGATGCACGAAAAAGGCAATTTTTGCATTTTTTTCACTAACAAAGGGGCCATAACTCTGATGTTTGTTGCCCAATCTGACCGATTGTTGGCTTCTATTGCAGACGTATGATTACATACAAACTGTGGAAATTTGGTCAAGATTGGAAGAAAAATAAAGTCTCTATGAACAAAAAAGGCAATGTTTGCATTTTTTCCGCATACAAGGGGCTATAAATCCGGTGTCTGCAGCCTAACCTTATCCATTTTTGACTCCTGCTAAAATCTTTTGGTCACACACAAACTGTGGAAGTTTGGTCAAGATTGGAAAAAAAAAAGTTTTAATCAAGGTAAAAAAAAGGCAATTTTTGCCTATTTTTCAACAAAAAAAGGGGGCATAACTCTGGTATTTGTGGCCCAATCCGGCCCAATGTTGACTTCTACTGTGATCTTTTGATAAGACACAAACCTTCTAAGTTTGGTCAAGATTGGTAGAAAAATGAAGTCTATGAATGAAAAAGGCAATTTTTGCATTTTTTCCCACAAACAAGGGGCCATAACTCTAAGGTTTCTGGTCCAATTTGGTCCATGATCAATACCAACAGAGATTTTATGGTTATACACAAACTGTGCAAGTTAGGTCAGGATTAAATAAAAAATTTAGTCTTTATCGTGATAACGGTCCCAATCGTTGACAGCATAAGGACGACGGACTACAGACGATGCCGGAGAGGTCCCCTATACCAATAGCTCACCGAGCACTTCGTGCTCAGGTGAGCTAAAAAGGAACAAAGCATCATGCACATTTAGACAAGGTAGATACCATGCTGCATACAATAAAAAGGTTGTCAATGATAAAGAAACGAGGTATTGATCACATAGCACAATGCATCATAGTACAGAAGAAACTCTCGAAACCAGAGGTCCACTGGACCATTGAAACAGTGCAGTTTTAAGGTATTTAATGTACTTCATAGGTGCAATGAACAAAGAACAGATGAATTGGAATGGTAAATTGTAAAATAATATTTGACACTAAACAATTATAATAAAAAGTAAGACCAGTTTTCAGAATTATCGGAATTCCAGTATTGAGATGATTTTTAACATATGAATATGTACTGGTATAGCAAACAAAAGCTGTTATAAGAGGATCCAGTTTTGAGCACTTCCACTGTAACAGGACAGTCTCGTACCTCCTGCTGCAGCCAGCTTTTTCCCAACCTGGTAGCTCTTGTCCACGTCCACCCCATACAAGTCAGCTGACTTGTGTTCCCCCGAGAACATCCTGACTGTCCGAATGCTTGACAAGCTCTCCTCTGCCTGTGTACCCGCATCACCAAGACAATCTTGGAAATCTTTCCGGAGTTTCTTCATGTATTTGCCTAAAAAAGCACAATTCACTTAGGAGCTAGCACAGAAATAAGCATTCTTTTTAGGGATGGCAAAACTATTCAAATATTCGATTGAATGATCGGTATTCGTATAGCAAATACGCCATTCAAATATTCACAATTTTTATTTTTGGGGGGGGGGTCATTTTTGGTCATGTTCAGAAACACAAGCAACTATTTTCAACAATCTTTTGTGGTAATACTTCAAGAGTAGATCGATAATTGCCACCCAATAATGTGGGTGCGAACGGGTTTGATAAGACGGTCCTCTTGTCACGTGTCAAACTGATAACGGAGCCTTTATCAGCGTCAATTGCGCAATTGCAGTATACACAATCACATATTGAAACACAAACTATTATTTGTCAATTAGGCTGCCAATTAAGGCGCTTCAAAAGACTGGCGAAAACAATTAAGAGAAGTGAGATCGCAGTTTGTATAGCCATTATACCTATGAATTACTCAAACTCTTCAACCAATATAAATATACAGTTCATCAGTAAATTAGTATTCAGGTCAATTTCTCAAGTTAATAGAGGAATAATTTAAAACTAAGCTAAGAATCACCTTAAGCGATCATCGAAATGCCTCCAGCCCCATCGGCAGTATGAAAATACTTCACACGATCAGTGGATAAGAGAACCGCCACGTGCAATGTGTGAAAAGTTGGTTTTACACATGCACGGTCTACTACAAATCTATGGAATCATGTCACATCCTGGTGTACTTGACAGCTCTAGTGAGAAACAGCCATCAATGAAACAGTTCACTACGCGTGGTAGTTTTAGTGGTTTTAGTGGTTGTTCAAGTGTTGTGATAACAAGTAAGATTGCGAGCATGATTGTGGCGGATTACCTCCATTTGAGCTACGTGGAGTCGCAGGGTTTCAAAGAGTTGATGGCGTATATGGCCCCACATTACACCATTTCTTGCCATAAAACAATTCGTGCACGGATTTCGCAGTGGTACGAAGAAGAAAAGGTTGGCCTTGAGAAACGTTTGCAGACCGTGCAGAGTGTCGCTATCACAACTGACACATGGACATCGAACGCCACAGACAGTTATATAACTGTCACGGAACACCATGTCACCACGGACTGTAAGATGGAATCCAGCGTACTTATGACGCAAACAATGCCTGAGCGTCACACTGGGTACAACTTTGCCGCGCGACTCCGTGAGTGTGCTTCTGAATTCGGGATCACAGAACGCATTGCATTCATGATGATGAACGCAATATGGAGCGTGCTAGTGATAACTGTGACTGGGGTGATATCAGCTGCTTTGGCCACACATTGCAGTTGGCCATTAAACCGGCTCTAGAAATCCCAGAAGTGAGCAGAGTGATAGGCAGGTGTCGTAAGTTGGTCAGGCACTTCAAGCACTCAACCATGCTAACTGCAGTAATGAGGAGGTAACATCAGTCATTGAACTTGCCAAAGCACGAGCTTGTTCAGGATGTAGCAACGCGTTTGGAACAGTACTCATGCTATGCTGTTTAGAACAAACATAACGCTCAATAGTGCTGTAACCCGGAAAGCGGACCAACACCTAGCTCTGAAGGACAGTGAGTGGGTTGCCGTGTCAGAACTGAGTGTGGTACTGAGTGACCTGACTGAGACAACGTCCTACATGTCGACCGAAAAGGATGTGTCATGCAACGAGATTTAACGAATTATAAGTGGTCTGCTTAAAAACACTCCATTTTAGCAACACTGATTCAGATGTGGTTAAGAAAGTAAAAGACGTAATTGCAGGAGAATTACATCGTCGTTTCCGGCCCTCGGAAATCAAGACAAGTAGTTCTGTGCCTGTGCTTGCTGCACTTCTAGAACCCCGCTAGAAGGATCTGGATTTCCTGTCTTCAGCGCAGCGTCACTGCGCAGAAGATGCATTGGAGAGCCGCCTGAATGACAAACCGCTACATCTTCCTGAAAATGAGCCCACACCTTCAAAGCAACCACAACTGAGTTTCATGGTGTCCTAATCATCAAAGCCACTGACTGATGAACTACGCCGGTACCTCCAGGAGCCAGCTGATGAGTGTGCCTCACCACTTGACTGGTGAAAACAGAACGAAAGCCACTTCCTGCGTGTCGTCACATGGCAAGCCGTCTCCTAGGAATTCCAGCTATGCCATCCGAGAGGATCTTTTCCTGTTCTGGACTTGTAGTGAATAAGTTGCAAAACTGACTTTCCTGTGATCTTGTGGATAACATTATTTTACTGAACAAGAACTACATGAACTTGCCTGAAGATGACAACAATGTGTGAAGAAATGATATATCGCTGCAAACTGCTGTATTATAATATTGATGTTTCACTTTTTATATATACTTTGTTTTGTGCGCTATATATCATATGATTTATTAATAAAATCATTTTTTTCTGCTAATTTGGTGTTATTTATTTATTGTGATATAATATAACTTAACTCATGAATATATCACGTTCTTTTCAATTGTATATTATAACAAGCTGACAACAATAATAGTATTCGGTAGGAAACACAATAAGCAACAACAAAAATCTTAAATCGGCAGCAAGTTGAAAAAAAACGTTACCGTAATTCTAAGCCAATATTCGAATATTCGATTGAATGGATTTGCGAATATTCAAATACCTTAATCAGTATTTGATGCCATCCCTAATTCTTTTGATTATAGTTTATATAAAAAATGCCACAAATGACCACCCCAAACACAAATTATTTTGAATATTAACATTATTTCATTCAAAATTTACAAAATTGGAGAACAATATTTTTATCCTTCAAAAATCAAATTGGTTTGAAATGGTACTGTACGTAATAATGGACAATGCAGCAATAACAATGGTACATGACTTGCCATACTGCACAGCTAGAACACTGACAAGGGGAACCACTGCCAGCAGGACAGCAGTCAGGAAAGGATTGACTTACCATACTGCACAGCTAGAACACTGACAAGGGGAACCACTGCCAGCAGGACAGCAGTCAGGGAAGGATTGACTTACCATACTGCACAGCTAGAACACTGACAAGGGGGACTGCTGCCAGCAGGACACCAGTCAGGGCGGGATTGACTTACCATACTGCACAGCTAGAGCACTGACAAGGGGGACTGCTGCCAGTAGAACACCAGTAAGGGAAGGGTTGACTTACCATACTGCACAGCTAGAACACTGACAAGGGGAACCACTGCCAGCAGGACACCAGTCAGGGCCGGATTGACTTACAATACTGCACAGCTAGAACACTGACAAGGGGAACCACTGCCAGAAAGACACCAGTCAGGGCCGGATTGACTTACCATACTGCACAGCTAGAACACTGACAAGGGGAACCACTGCCAGAAAGACACCAGTGAGGGCCAGATTGACTTACCATACATACTGCACAGCTAGAACACTGACAAGGGGAACCAATGCCAGCAGGACACCAGTCAGGGAGGGATTGACTTACCATACTGCACAGCTAGAGCACTGACAATAATGACCACTGCCAGCAGGACACAAGTCAGGGCCGGATTGACTTACCATACTGCACAGCTAGAGCACTGACAAGGGGGACTGCTGCCAGTAGAACACCAGTAAGGGAATGGTTGACTTACCATTCTGCACAGCTAGAACAATTACAAGGGGAACCAATGCCAGCAGGACACCAGTCAGGGTGGGATTGATTTACCATACTGCACAGCTAGAGCACTGACAAGGGGGACTGCTGCCAGTAGAACACCAGTAAGTGAAGGGTTGACTTACCATACTGCACAGCTAGAACAATTACAAGGGGAACCACTGCCAGCAGGACACCAGTCAGGGAGGGATTGACTTACCATACTGCACAGCTGGAACACTGACAAGGGGAGCACTGTCAGCCGGACACCAGTCAGGGAGGGATTGACTTACCATACTGCACAGCTAAAACACTAACAAGGAGAACCACTGTCTGCAGGACACCAGTCTGGGCGGGATTGACTTACCATACTGCACAGCTAGAACACTGACAAGGGGGACCAATGCCAGCAGGACACCAGTCAGGGAGGTATTAACTTACCATACTGCACAGCTAGAACACTGACAAGGGGAACCACTGCCAGCAGGACACCAGTCAAGGCCGGATTGACTTACCATACTGCACAGCTAGAACACTGACAAGGGGAACCACTGCCAGCAGGACACCAGTCAAGGCCGGATTGACTTACAATACTGCACAGCTAGAACACTGACAAGGGGATCCACTGCCAGCAGGACACCAGTCAGGGCGGGATTGACTTACCATACTGCACAGCTAGAACACTGACAAGGGGATACACTACTAGCAGGACACCAGTCAGGGCCGGATTGACTTACAATACTGCACAGCTAGAGCACTGACAAGGGGATCCACTGCCAGTAGAACACCAGTAAGGGAAGGGTTGACTTACCATACTGCACAGCTAGAACACTGACAAGGGGAACCACTGCCAGCAGGACACCAGTCAGGGCGGGATTGACTTACCATACTGCACAGCTAGAGCACTGACAAGGGGATCCATTGCCAGTAGAACACCAGTAAGGGAAGGGTTGACTTACCATACTGCACAGCTAGAACACTGACAAGGGGAACCACTGCCAGCAGGACACCAGTCAGGGCGGGATTGACTTACCATACTGCACAGCTAGAGCACTGACAAGGGGATCCACTGCCAGTAGAACACCAGTAAGGGAAGGGTTGACTTACCATACTGCACAGCTAGAACACTGACAAGGGGAACCACTGCCAGCAGGACACCAGTCAGGGAAGGATTCAGGGTGAACATGAACACTAGCGAACCGATCATCTGCAGCAGGTAGCGGGACAGCATCGACAGGTTCACCTAGGGAGACACTATATAAATATTGACTTCCTTGAGGGTGACAGTGCGTATTGTCAACCCGAGGCAACACTGTCGACCGAAGTCACTTTTATTTTATAAACAGAGTCCCCAAACTACAAGCCCTTACTTATACATACCATACAAGCAGATACTAGCAAGTAGCATGGTGCACTCTAAATAGTGTAAAAATAGTTCTCAATTAAGCAGAAAATGTAAAACAGTGCAGAAGTATTTTTTAATTAAGGAGAAATAATAAATCAGCTTTAAAAATCATGTAAGATAATTACTTGAGTTTCCTAAATCCCAATTCAAATGTAAAAGTCAGTCTAAAAGTTACATGATTAAATGATACTGAATAAGTTACAAACTAAACAGTCAAAAAACTACAGAAAATAATTAACCCTTTCAGGCACTAGATCTCACAATCTAAAACCTATATTCTGATTGCTTGTTTACAACATGAATTCTAGCTATTGATTGTTGTTTACATCTTTTTCCTGACTGGATGCCAAGGCAGACAGTGGACAATTTTTTTGCTGCACACATAGCCAAAATATAGGTCAGAAGCAGGCTGGGTTACTAAGTGTAATAATGCTGATCTACAATAGAAGTATCATGTTGACTCAGAGTGATGTATTGATTTTACTAATAAGCAGACTCCACTATCTGGGTTATATCTGTGACTGACCTACAAAGAGAAATAACAAATTCTGGCAATTATCTTCCTGATACTGCATTAACCTATATTTACTAGGTGAGTTATTCAGAAATAGATGTATTTGGGGCAAAAAAACAAAAAAAGGGACAATAACTCTGGTGTTCCTGGTTCGCTTGGGCCCTTTATCGAACCTGTCCAAGATTTTAGGGTAATACATAAACCGTGGAAGTTTGGTCAAGATTGGTAGAAAAATGAAGTCTCTATAAACGAAAAAGGCAATTTTTGCATTTTTTCCCACAAACAAGGGGCCATAACTCTAAAGTTTCTGGTCCAATTTGGCCCATTATCAAGACCAACCGAGATTTTATGGTCATACACAAACTGTGCAAGTTAGGTAAAGATTGAATAAAAAATGTAGTCGTTATCGCGATAAGGGGCCAAATTGTTGACGGCATACGGACGGCGCACGATGCCGGAGAGGTCCCCTATACCAATAGCTCACCGAGCACTTCATGCTCAGGTGAGCTAAAAGAAAGAGTCTAACAAATGGTTAATGCAAACATTCATATTTCTGTAGTGAACACACCAATACACATAGCCGACAACTACACTTTTGGGCAGGTGGGCACTTCAACCATAAGTGTGTGTACATTAAGTGTACATACATTTACAACTTCATTTTCTGGAGATTGCATGTGCAGGTACTTACAGTAACGGCATTCTGAAGAACCTGAGTGTCAGAAGACAGCCGGTTGCATAACTCCCCAGTTCTGTAAGAAAACTAATGTATCAACATTGGAAACATTAATTATACATTGCAAATGATAACACATTTTCAAGTTATTAACAGGAAACTAAAACAGCCAGATGTTAAATTAGAAAGCAAACTCGTATTAAATTGCACAAAAAAACAAGAACTGCCTATTAGACCCTTTTCACATTCCCGTTATCGAGTACTGTAGGAGTTGTCTCCCTTGATAAAGCGAATCGAGAACGAGGCTGATGATGTATTGGCTGTTCAGTGGAGAAAACATCGAATAAACTTATAAAATGTTGTTGTTGTTTTTTCTATAAATTTGTTTCTGTTTTATTCACTAAATTATGTATACGTGGATATGTTTCAAATACTTAAATATAATGCAAATAATGTAACAATCACAACATAGCCAAA
Organism: Congeria kusceri; assembly: GCA_027627225.1. Taxonomy (NCBI): domain Eukaryota; kingdom Metazoa; phylum Mollusca; class Bivalvia; order Myida; family Dreissenidae; genus Congeria; species Congeria kusceri. The sequence continues at coordinate 79,768,460 of CM051027.1, forward strand.
TCTGCTAACGAAACTATGTTTGACATAATGATTATGTTGCTTCATATTCAGATCTGAATTTTTAATGATTGAAATGTGTCTATAATTGCTGAATTTATTTCGGTTAACATAATTAATTATTTATTTATTAATCAATATATAATTAACACAAGCAGTTCGTTCATTCCGGATTCAGCATCGGCTGGGGTAATTATATAGCAGCTTGACAGTTACATATAACATTATTATTTTTTTTATTATTTTTTATTATTATTATTATTATTATGATTATGCAGTATGTGCAAGAAAGTGATATCCCGAAGTATGCTTTTTTGTTCATTTGAGTGAAACAACTTAAGAATTCTACCGATCGAGTTAACCAGAATTGATGAAAGACGTTTTTTCTTTGTACTCTCCGATGATAGAGAACCAAAACAAACAAAAAATATGACTGAGAAGTAAATCATCATTATTTAATATCAAAACGTTCCAAAGCAGTGTTAATTATCGTTTCTATATGTCTTCAAACTTCGTGTACAAACACATGTACATTCCACTGATAAACTATCATGAGTTCAAGCAAATGATCAGGATAATTGCGAATACAATTACATTTTTGTCTCTAAGTTATTTTTGATATTTTAAATGATAGTTATTTCACTTGTTATCAAGTAGATTCATGAAGTCAGTGGCATAGCTGCCAAGACAATGACCCGTGTATTACTTCACTAATTGGTATGCACGTTGATTACGTAATTGTGCCACATGTTATTTTAAAATAACCTATATACACATTCTGGTTACATAATAATGGTCAAGTGTTTATACAAGATTATGATCTTATGATTGATAAGATCAGGTTTGAACAATACGAAGTCTGTCAATCTCAGAGAAAGTACCTAAGTCTAAATTGCTGCTTTTTTTCTCCATTTTTAGCGACGACACACTAATTACACTGACACTATCTTATCACATATCATAATTATATTATGTACCACGCCATTTCTTTTATTAAGAAGTAAAATAAGTGAATATTTATAACATTTTAAAAGTAATAAACTGTAAATGACCACTATGCAACCAGTATTAACCACTATCAATACATCGCGAGCCTCGTTTTCGAATCGCCGATAAATTATTGTGTCATGATAATCGCTAAAAGTGGGAATGTGAAACTCGTCTATTCCAACTTTCTTTCACATACATTATTACAGTTGGTGAAAACACAGGTCATGGCCAGCAAGGAAAGAACCAATATGCAAGTTCACAGGTAACAAAATCGTTTTAAAATGGTTGTCGCTCTTCAAAATCTGACAGTAATTATTTGTTTACAACAAAAACAAGATTCTGTGTTTGATAAACACTCATGCCCCCGGTTGGTGCTGGGTAGCCCAATTTCTTAGTCCAAATTAGGTCAAGGTCAAAGTGAGGTTGGGTGATATGGGTCGATTGGGAATGGTCATAAGTAAAAACTGTGAAAATATCCAAGTGTTGTAGTAAGCGGTGTTGGTGCTAGACTAAACGGTAATATCTAGTTAACCAAGAAATGGCACTTTTTAATTATTATAAGTCCAAATTAGTTCAAGGTCAAGGTCAAAGTAAAGTTTGGTGATATGGGTGGATTGGGGATGGTCATAAGCAACAACTGTGTAAGTATCCAAGTGTTGTAGCAAGCGGTGTTGGTGCTAGACAAAACGGTAAAATCTACTTAACCTTGTCACGGACAGAAGGACGAAAGGACGGACGGAAGGACCGACGGAAGGACCGACGGACAGGACGATCACTATATGCCTCCTGCATCAAGATGCCGGGGGCATAAAAAGAACAAAACTATTTATTGAGGCAAAACTGTTTAAACTTGACATTAGTCATCGATTTAACTTGACTTTCGACGTTAAATCATATTAACTCGAAAAGTATAAATGACTTTTATGTGGTATCCTGTGCCAACAGTGTATTGCATCTGACATCTTTATATTATTCATTATTCAAAGGCAACATTCACAATTTGCTCCTACAATGTTTATAAATTGAAAGGTAAGCAAGTTTACCTGTTTGTGTCAAAGAAGGCCACATCCTGTTTGATGATGGACTGAAAGAGCACCTTGCGTAACCTAGCAACCACCCTCTGTCCGGCCAGTGTGAACAGCCAGGAGCGCGCCATGCTGAACAGGTTCCCCCCTACATAGATCCCCAGCAGTATGAAGACTGTCTCGTTAAGTTCACCTGAATCATTGTTGATAGTCTAACAGTAAATACTCGTTTCTGACTTAAAAATACGAGTAAGTGTTCTAACTACTAAACTAAGAAAGTTTGTTTTAAATGTATGTGTTGCACTTGTCAAAACTAACTTCAGTTGTTGTTTTTTCATCATTGTGATAATCAATTTCTTGGACTACAGTTTATATATTAAAATCATTCATGCATGAATTATGAATTCAATATAAGCTATAACAATTATTATTTTGTGTTTGTCCTATTAAATATCTGACAGTCCAGGGTGTTTTTATTCTGGATGATAAATGAGTGTAATGATTGGTCCTTATTTACCAGCTTGATCTACTGTATATAACAACTGCATAAGATACTACTAATTAGTTATATTATCAAAACTGCTTTTCCTAGTTCCTAATTCGACTGCCATCAAGGTCCAAGGGAGAGAACTCAGACTACCTACTCATGCTATGCTGTGCAGCATCTACAACCTTCCCGAAGTACAGGGGCGCCACCATCTGGGTCCCACTGGACACCAGCAGACACCCCGTGCCCATCAACAACATACACAGCTCCTGGATAATATGGAATAAATGTCTTAAATTCAATGGTCAGTAAGACAACTGGTTTATAAGTACTGGTATATTAAATTCAACTGCATTGCAAAGTATAGTTAAACTTGACACTACTTGCCTGAAAGTATAAAGTAATGATACAAAGTGTATACATAACTTCATACTCAACAAAGCTTACTCAAAACAAGCGTTTTTTTAATTAAAAAAGAGCGGTCGGATGACAGTGTGCTCAACTTTCCTTGTATTTGTCAGAGTTACTGGCATTTATTCTAAAACAAACTGTTTGGACAGTAGGAGCCTATTAAATAAAGTTAATTTCGTTCTCGAGTTACTGAGTGGAAAGCATTTTACTAATTTTCAAAACAGTGACTTTTACCTTGACCCCTCTTACCCCATATGCAATCTCATGTAATGTCTCGCTATACAGTAGCTGTACATTGAGTTTCATTACAATATTTTAATTTGTTCTCATGTTATTGAGCAGAAACTGTTGTTGTTTTTTCTATTTTTAGTAACAGTGACCTTGACCTAGAAGATTCATTCTCGAGTTAGAGTGAAAATCAAAAGTTGATGCCGCCACCCCACCCACGGGAATGTAATATTTATAAGTCGAAAAGGCCCATAATTTTGACAAATTTCTAGAGTTACCAAACTTGGCCTATGAGTTCATTTTAATCTGGGAATTAGAGCGAGGTCGGTGTCCCCGAACATGAGGGTTTTACTAAACATTTTTTAAATGTCCTTTTAAATATAATATTTGCGTTCAAACATAGCTATGATGTCATTTTCATGACGTTATGATAATATTTTATTGAGTATGTCATCGTTTCTTTTTAAACAGTTCACAGTGGTGCGACTTTTTAACGATTACTGAAAACATCCTAAGCGAGGTAAAAAAATAACGATTTTATTAATTTTATTGTGAATTTGCTTAAGATTTTAACATTCTGCAATAAGTTATTTAAATAATGTCCATGGTTTCATTTGAACATGTATACTTTTATCTTCGATTACAACAGCTTCTTAACTAATCTAATGTGCACTAGACAAAAATATTTACAGACGGGATTACCCTCAGTGAAATAGCAGACTGATTGTTTTTCCGAACATACTTTATACAGACTGACATTTTGCTTTTTAATCACACATTCGATCTATCTCATATTTAACATAGAAATGAATCAAATGTGTGTTGTAGATCTAGATCCTGAAAAACTGGTTAAACTATATATTTTAGCTGCAAAATGAGTCGCATGATTGGTAAAAAAAACAGCGTTATGACCCAGGCCTTGTGGACAATGTTGCAAGTATGGTCCGAAACAAAGCCATCTCACTGAACAAGACATCAAAAGATTATGGCATCCAAAAGACCACATTGCATGATAGATTATGTTTAAATTGTATATCCTAGCTAAAACAGTTTGAAATATTTGATGGTTGAAGGACCAGATGCTGAATCTTCTTGTGTAAAATTTTAGGTTGCTGTCGCTAAATATGAAGTAGATATAATAGATCTAGATCTAGTCATTTATTTCATATTTATAGAATATAATGTCTACTTAATATCAACATTAAATCTAAAGATCTTACTTTTTCCCATGTTGCAGGTCCACCACAAGTATGAGACGAGTAGACTTGGTCCGAGAAGAACTCTCTCTGATGCAGAAGAGCAGCGTATTGCTGACTGGGCACTTCATATGGCAGAGATCGGATATGGCCGAACAAGAAAGGAGCTTGAGCAGTGTTAAAAATTGTTTTGACGAGGATGGTAGAGAAACCCCCTTCAAAAACACTACACCTGGCAAAGACTGGCTCAAGGGTTTCTTTGCTCCCCACCCTCAACTTACCCTCCGAACAATGATCCAGTTAGGCAAAGACAGAGCTATCATATCACCAGATAAAATCAGCATATATCAAGAACGAGGTGAAGGACGAGAGCGTTCTCAAAGACCATTCTCGGCTCTACAACGCTGATGAATCTGGGTTCAGCTTGTGTTCTACCACGGGCAAGGTCATTGGTTGCAAAGGCACCCCAGTTGTTTATAACTATGAAAACATCAGTAAGCAGCAACTTACTGTGATGGCATGTGCGAGCGCTTCTGGGCATTTTTGTCCACCCATGATTGTATATCCCGGTCAGAGGTTTACCTATGAGCCAACTGAGGGTTGTGAGGATGCTATTATGGGCCGTAGTGACTGGGTGGATGGGCTCAGAACTGTTTTGTACGTAACTCCATGCCTGCCTGCTACTGGCGCTCGACGCTCGCTCAGTTAAACGGCCTGTGATTCTATTTTTAAATGGCCATTCTACCCATGTCTCGTTGGAAGCATTAGACATATGTGTCGCAAACGGTATTGTTCTTTATTGTCTTTTAGAGCACAATTCTCACATCATGCAGCCTTTGGACTTGCGGATGTTTGCAACTTTGAAGCAAAACTGAAAGGAAGCTGTTCATTCGTATCAGTTGGAAAACCTGGGATGCTTTGTTACAAAGCAAACTTTGCCCGTGTTTTCAGATCAGCGTGGGAGAAAAGCACTTCTATTGACCTTGCTCTAAAGGTGTTTGCAGAAGCTGGCCTATTCCCTCTGAACCCTGACAAAGTAGTGGCTTAGGTAAAATTAGGGCCTAGTCGGCTTTTTACGTCGAACACTGCTAAGCCAACAGCAGCCCCTATCCCTAACGAAGAAGGCCTAGTTCCAGCTCCAGCAGTTGATGCCTATCCTGCAGGTGAAAGTCCGGGCCCAGTGTTTGCTACACCAGAAAAAGTACTTCCGGCTCCCGCAGTTGATGCCTCTCCAGCAGGTGACGATCAGGGTCCAGTGTTTGCTACACCAGACAAAGTACTTCCGGCGCCCGCAGTTGATGCCTCTCCAGCAGGTGACGATCAGGGTCCAGTGTTTGCTACACCAGACAAAGTACTTCCGGCGCCCGCAGTTGATGCCTCTCCAGCAGGTGACGATCAGGGTCCAGTGTTTGCTACGCAAGACAAAGTACTTCCGGCGCCCGCAGTTGATGCCTCTCCAGCCGGAGATGGTCCGGGTCCAGTGTTTGGTACACCAGACAAAGTACTTCCGGCTCCCACATTTGATGCTTCTCCTGCATGTGACGTCCCGGGTCCAATGTTTGCTACACCAGAAACTGGTGGACAATGGACACCCATTATTGATGCTTTTTCCGCTGGCGCATTGCTTGGTCCTAGTGCTGTGTCTCCTCAGTCTGTACGTCGTACCACCACCGTGGTATCAACTTCACGCAAAGACACTGGACCCAGTCAACAAAACCCAGATTTGCCATTTTCTGGGGCTTAGTGATGAGAAGAGACTTCGCTTCCGAAGGCAATAACGGGTCATGAATACAGACAACTCATGCAGGAGAAAAAAAATGCTAACGAAAAATTAGAACAAGAAAAACAGAAGAGAAACAATGATCGCTTTGAAAAAAGAAAACAGAAAGAGGGGCAAGCCAAAGAGAGAAAAGTGAGACAAGCAGAACGAAAACGTGCAATGCTAAAGAGAAGGAAGGCCACTGAAAAGAGACCTTAAAAGGAGTTGGAGTCTGATAGGGACGACGCCACCGCAGTTGCTGCCGACAAATGCTACAAGTGTGAGTTGTCGTACAACACACAGTTCATTCAGTGTGAAACCTGCTGTCAACGTTTCCACATCAAGTGCATGGAAAACGAGCTCATGGATGACATGCCTTTCGAGTGCAACTACTGTTAAAGTGACAAAATACTTTGTGAAATTTACACCTAAGTTGTAATTTTCAATAAGTTTGATTGTTTTACTTGTTTCTTTTTAGGAATAAATGAAATACTAGAGACAAGAGAGCTATGATGGCCCAAAGCGCTCACCTGAGTACTGGCAATGACAGAGATCAGCTAAATGTCATCACCTACAAAATTACCCAAATCAGACAACCTGATCTGGCAATTCGACAGGTGCAATACAGATGCCTGTCCGGCCTTCTTCAGTAGCTAACCTGGCAATCTACAGGCGATATACAGTCTCATGCCTGCCCGGCCTACTTCTGATATTTACCTGGCAATTAAATGGAGCAATACAGATGCATTTATGGTCGAAACTGTTGGGACTAAAATGAGCCACAAGCAAAAGATAATATGTTACCATGCACAATCACACTTTCATTACACAGAGGTTGACATCCAATCTTTGCAATGGCACATTTTTTAGGTTCAAACATCCAGCTGAATTCTATGTTATGTGCTTTGTTCTTATTTCAACAGAACAATAATTAAAACAGTCACAAAAGACATCAATACAAGACAACTGTCAGCATTATGTATATCATCAATTAGGACTATTCAATCAAACAGACCATTGTACTTGATGTATTTCCATTTTAATTGTGTTTTAGGTCTTGTAAATGATATTTAGCTCACTGGTTAACAGCTCAAATACCAAAACTAATTAACCAGTTGCTGAAATACTATTTGCTGCCATCCCAAATGAAAAATAAAGTCTCTATCCTGAACATAGTCCATTTTTTGCTTATTTTTAACAAACAAATGGGCAAATAACTTTGTTCTTTATACCCTAATCAGAGCAAAAACCTTGGTTTATTATGAGATCTTATAGTCATACACAAGCTGTGCAAGTATTATCAAGATTAGATGAAAAATGAAGTTTCTATGTCACACGAAGTTCCATTTTTTGCAAAGTTTCTCACAAAGAAGGGGAAATAACTCCAGTGTTCCTGGTTCTATCTGGCCCATTTTTGCACCTTGATGAAATCTAATGGTCATGCACAAACTGTGCAAGTTTTGTCAACAAGGAATGAAAAGTTAATTCACTATGGAGACTGAAAGCCATCTTTTGACAAATAATGGATTTTTTTTCACAAACAAGGGGTCATAACTCTAGTCTTTCTTGTCTGATCTGTTCCATATTGGGAATTAACTGAGACCTTATGGTCAAACACAAACAGTGCAAGTTGGTCAAGATTAGGCAACATACATGCCATATTTTTTTCAGGCCAAAACGGGACATTGACAAAATATCGCCAGGACATTTGACATTTGAGCGGGACACCTATGTATACACTAGCCTGTTTTCACGACATAAAAAAAGGTTACCGATATTTACTCACAACGTTTTTCATTGTTGTCCAAAATGTGTAACATAACATATTTTCAACTATTTAGTAAATATAACATCATGTATGAAAATGCGTATAATAAAATCAAAATTTGAAACGCGACGTAAACACAAGTTCTATTTACAGCTAAGATGCACATGCATTGCATGTAAACTCTGTGTTCTGATAGAAAAGCGCGGGAAAATTATACCGATATCTACAACATCACGTCATCCGCATGGAGAGTGTGGGTGTATTGACTGCGATATAAAAATTGTATAGTGCAATGAACAGGGGGAAATCTTTACTTTTGTATAAAGCTTTTGTAGCGCAAAGCAACAAAATTGGGTATCAGTAGGTCTATCTCAAATAATGGGCAGTACATACTGTTTCTCTGTCTTTTGTCACTGTAAAGATTTCCTTTACAATGACAAGCAGTTACGCTATATCGACAATTTTATTGTAATTCAGATAGGTTAGTATTGATTTATGACAAACTTTTACTGTAACCGCCGCCCTCCATGTATTGCATGTTTTTCACTTCTCATAGCTGTAAATTGGCTGGTAATCACAGCGACAGCGATATTAGCTGATGACGTTAAACTGTTACACTCTGATGTTGAGCGGGTCAGGTGATTGTTTTTCGTACAGGTGTCAATGCCTAGTATTGTAGGCGCAAAAATCCATACCAAACCGGACAATCATTACTGTTCCTTTTTGACACGAGGCTAACGGGATTGTTGTAATAGGAACCAATTAAGAGATCAACGATGTGGAGTTAATTGTAGGCCCAATAAAGCACACTAACATCAGTTTTTGTGGTTGACCGGGACAAAATGCATCTGACCGGGACGCCCGCACAAACCTGGCGAAAGCAGGACAATCCCAGTGAGACTGGCACGTATGGCATGTATGTTAGGCAATAAATGAAGTCTCTTTACTCCATATTGTCAAGTTTTTCACACAAACAAGGGGCAATAAATCAGATTCAAAAGATAATTACTTCAGTTTCCAAAATTCCAATTTAAATGTAAAAGTCAGTCCAAAAGTTACATGATTAAATGATACTGAATAAGTTACAAACTAAACAGTCAAAAAACTACAGAAAATAATTAACCCTTTCAGGCACTAGATCACATGATCTAAATCCTATATTATGATTGCTTGTTTACTACATGAATTCTAGATATTGTAAAAATTTTTAATCTTTTTCCTGACTGGATAAAGATAGACAGTGGAAAATTTTATTGCTGCACAAATAGCCAAAATATAGGCTAGAAGCAGGCTATCAATGGTTACTATGTATAATGATGCTGATCTAAAATAGAAGTATCATACTGACTCAGAGTGATGTATTGATGTTACTGATAAGCAGACTCCACTATATGGGTTATATCTGTGAATGAGCTACAAATGGGAATAACACATTTCTGGTAATTATCTTCCTGATACTTCATTTACCTCCCTTTACCAGGTGAGTTATTCAGGAATAGATGTATTTGGGACGAAAACAGGGACAACAACTCGGTTTTTCATGGTCCGATAGGGCCCATTATCAAACCCGTCCAAGATTTTATGGGTATACACAAACTGTGCAAGTTTGGTCAAGATTGAATAAAAAATGTAGTCTTTATCACGATCACAAGCCAAATTGTTGACGGCATACGGACAATGGACTATAGACGCCGCCGGAAAGGTCCCCTATACCAATAGCTCACCAACCGCTTCGTGCTCAGGTGAGCTAAAAAAGAAAAATGTTTGGAATAAGCCCATGGTCGTGTTCGGTAGTGACGCCATGTTCGTAAACAGCCGCTAATGAGCGTTACGTTTATAATTGTTTTCTCTGACATAATAATAATGGTGACAATCACTATTATTTACGTAAATAGACCCATCTGATAGCGCATAAAACGTAGAGTAAAATAGTACAGTGCAGACCGCCGAATGTGAGAATTAAACCGAACTATGATAGAAATTTCTTAAGTAGTCGTAAATACCCGACCTCGCCCTAAATGTTTCAAGTTTGAAGGATATCCCTCAAGCCATTCCTGAGAAACTAGCTTACCGAACATCTTTAACCTAGCCAGGACACCAACGCCAACGCCGGGGCAAGTAAAATGGCATGCAATTCCTTTATTTGTAACAGATATATGTGCAGTATTTTGATCCACTGAAAATATACCTGGTTAAAGTTAAAGACAAAAACATACTTGTCTGGCAAGTGACAACAGTCGAATCAAGTTGACTCTTTTAACAGGATTACCATCTTTATCCACTTCTATGCCCTCTTCATTGTAGATGTGTAGTATTTGAATTTCCTGTAAACAAATAGATGCAGCTATTAAAACTGAATGTGTTAAGTGAATTGTTAAGAATCACAAATATTAATCAATATTTATCTTCATATATTGATGTTAATATCCACAAATCTTACAAGCCATTAATAAAAACAACTACATAATCTGTCCTTAAGAATGCTGACAATTATAATGACTAAAAATACTTTACTTTAAGCAACCTTGAATGTTTAGTTAATACATGTAAATATTCTTACAAACAACTGGATCAATTGCTGAAACAATTTAAACATAAGTCATACAAAAGACTTGAGAATCAACTATGAAACAATATGAAGTTTATTTTATCGGCATAAACACTGGATTTTTATTTCACATTAATACTTATTAGGATCTGGCTAAAACTAAGGTAGTTAAAGGCAATGAACAAAAAGCAGAGTAAATAAAGCACATTTCTTAACAAACATCTCTTACCTGTAACCGATTCAAGGCTCCGTAACTAACAACTAACATCACAGTTTCCACCAGTGAGAACACAACTGCACATATCAGCAACGCATCACATGTCCCAAGCATCTTTTCATAGTTTGTGTCGTGAACAATGGCGTACATAACCATGCCCCCTTTAGTGCTTGCAAACGCAAGCCCACCAAGAGACACCACCATTTGTATGGAAAAAAACACAGAATTTAGTGGCTGTTGATCTATGTAACTTTGCTGTTGACTCTGCCTCAAAGCCAATTTTTCACGCAAGGAGATAATTGGTATCAGTATCACAATCTTCAGCACTGCGAGAAGGACCAGGTCAAATACTGAAGCAAGGAACGCATACTTTGCCACGCTGTCGATGAAATAATCTGAAGCACCAGCTGAAAATATAAAAAAATCATTTGAAAAAGATAATTAGAATCATACCAGTACAGAATCTGATGTGGTCACATTATTAAAAGAACTTATGCATTTTCATTAAATCATTTCACAAATGAAACACATGAAAATAAGTTACTTAAATCTACATACAAGGTTAGTGGTTCTACAAACTGCAAACATAACATAACACACAATTAAATACTCAATAATCTAACAACAACAACAACGATTACATACGTGTCAACCACAGCGCATTTGAAACCATTCCATCCAGAAAAATGGTGGCTATGAAAACAGTAGCGAGTCGGATTTTCGGTAGGCTGTACTGACGTCTACATTTGTTTTCCTGAACATCAAATCCATCTTCAAGGAGCGGACAGTCATCCATCATCATCTACAATACAGAAAAACAGTTCAGTTGAACACAATAACTCCGAAAAAAGCAATATTATTTTGGGATGTTTCATCCAATTTACCGGTACCTCTTGAAATCTGGCTGACAAAATGGTTCCTAATTAGTAAGTAATTGTTCAACTTAGGAGTTCTGTACATTGCTTATTAATGTTGCCTTATATTACTTACTTACAAAAGCTTATTTGTTCACTTTTTAGTGAAGACTGTTTTTTACCTAGAAGAAATAAATATATTATAGACTTGAGTGTTTTGTTTTTGGGGTCGGATTCATCTACTTGTATGCAAAGTACATGTAGATCTATGTGTCAAAGTTGGTATGAACGATCTTTCAAATCAATTATTTTTACAATAAGCTGATGGAAGTGACACTGAATTACTTCAAAGCAGACAATAAATATAAATATGACAAAGGAAACACTAAAATATAGAATAAATCAACAAATATGAGTTTAGACCTTTGCATCGTTTATTAGTGTTGTGTAACCTAAAACAACTGTCAAGTCAATGTGAACACATGTACTGGAGTTTCCGTATGTACAGTCGAAAACTAGTTTGTGATTAAAAAGTAGCCATGTATGTGTTTTACAACAATGGTTCTTATTTACTTTTCTTCCATTTTAAATCATAAGTATATGATGATTAACTTTATGGGGTTGTTGAAATTTATGTCACTATGTCCGTTTAAGATCGTACATACCCTCTTTAACAGACAAAACACTAGCATCACTTGCTATCGCTTGGCGAATATTTAGTTACATTTTATATTGACAATATTCGCTGGAGCAACTTAGCCCTATCGGTGTTTTTTTCATTTTTGGGGAAAAGGTGGCGGGCCCCTTCAGATGGGGAATTTTACGGCAAACATGGATTTTTTTTCAGAAAAGCATTATTACACTTGTATATTGTACTTTGTTATAAAACATTAATGAACTGTTTGGCTACAAATGATAACTAAGATAATGCACAAACTTGGTTTGAGGTAAAATTGCTGGGACTGTTTACGAAAATTCCTCTATCTTAAGTTAATTTTGTCCTATTTTGGTCGATTGTTTTTTTTTTAAAATAAAGCTTACATTGTAAGTGGAAGCAGGGGAGTGGGGTTGAATTTCAGCCCCAAATAGGCCCTTTAAAAAACACTTTTTATATAACAAGTGCTGTCAGAGGACAGCACGCTCGACTTTTTGAAGAATTTCAGTCGGTACATATTTTGGAAAGTGGAAGAGGCATACATTCGTTGAAAAACAAAACTGAGTTATGGCAATTATTTCATCAAATTATTTTACGTTTCAACCTTATGTAGTTAATAACTTCTAAGAATTTTAAATATAAACTTTAAACAAAAAATGTATGTCAAAAAGGGGCACATAACTGTAAAAATGCAGAACAGCGTTATAGGGAGGTTGCCCTTGATACTAAGGCTAAGAACAAAGGTATGTTTCTATTTAATAGTGAATAACTTACGTAGTTCTGAAGTTACATAAGTTTTGAATATGAACTTTAACCAGAAAATCTATGTGAAAAAGGGGCATAACTCTGACAAAATACAAAACAGAGTTATAGGGAATGTTGCCCCTGACACTGGAGTTGATGACAAAGGTATATTCTAAGTTTCAAAGGAATAACTTGTGTAGTTCTGCAGTTACAAAACTTTTAAATATAAACTATAACCAGAAAATCTATGTGAAAAAGGGGCATAACTCTGTCACAATAGAAAAAAGAGTTATGGGGAATGTTGCCCCTAATACTGGAGTTGATGACAAAGATATATTCCACATTTCAAGTGAATATCTCGTGTAGTTTTGAAGTTACAAGACTTTTAAATAAAAACTCACCAAATTCAGACAATTCTTCGAACAGTTGAGCTAAAAAGAAACACTAAATTTGTGCATGTCTTATAAGTTATAAACAAGGCAGTCCAAAGGACAGCTATATCCCCCGCCGTGATCCTTCATTAGATTTTAAAGGTGACTTTGAAGTATCACACTGACCTTAATCTGGCACAGTTGGACCAGATATGAAAGTACAGTTTCAGAAATTTAGATATGGAGCTAACAAGAAATTGGAGGCTCAAACATTTGACCTTTAAGTGTGGCCTTGACCTTGAGGTGGCGTGACTGCCTCATGCCTTCTGCACATTGCCTCAATGTGATAAACATTTGAGGCAAGTTTCATGAAAATCCTTTAAAGGGCACAGGAGATATAGAACGGACATGAAAATACAGGCTCAAACATTCAACCTTCAAGTGTGACCTTGACCTTGAGTTGGCGTGACTGGCTTATGCACAGGCCGATCCGGGACGGCAATTTAGGCACATGCATTAAGCCCAGGTTTCCCGCAACCTGATTCCACTGTCTCAAGTGAAAATGTGATAGAACTTATGTGGGTGTCATCGTGAATGCAAGTATGTTAAGTGTTGTCACAAATTAGCCTGTGCAGTCCACACAGGCTAAACCAGGACGGCACTTTCCACTTTTAGGCCAACATTTTTTTATGATTTGTGGAACTTTTTTTTTTTTAATGAAGGGGGGGGGTAATAAAAATTATATCACTTTTTTACAGCCATTGACAAAAATATACATTATAATTTAAAAGAGGAGCATTTTTTATTTTCAAACTGAAGACATTTTTAACAGCTAAGGCTAAAAACAAGCTCTTTAAAGACATGCTAGTTTAAAAGTGAATTTATTAGTTTGAAACTCTTAAAATAAGTATCTGAACAGATACAATTATTACTTCATACTTTTCCAAACATTTATATGTCCTTGTTACTAGTACTTGTGCTATGAATAAAATACCAAGTCGGCAGGGAAAATTATAAATAAAATTCACAATGCTTACCAGTACTTTTATTTGTATTTGTTTTCCTTCAAAATAAGGGTAGGGATTCCCGCAAAACAAAAGATAAAAAATTTGGCCTTATGGTATTTTTTTTGTTTCAAGAAAGATCCTTCTAAACATAAATGGGTGGAATATGCCATCCCAGATTAGCCTGTGCAGTCTGCACAGGACGATCCGGGACGGCAATTTAGGCACATGCATTAAGCCCAGGTTTCCCGCAACACTCCTCAATTATATTTGTAAACCTGATTTCACTGTGTCAAGTGAGAATGTGATAGAACTTATGTGGGTGTTATCATAAAGGATTCAGGCCCGAAAAAGCGGACTGTGAAAATATAAGGTCCACCTAAACTGATCAATATCGCTTGGGGGCACTAAGGGCATGTGTTCGCAGCTGACCCAAAATTGATTCCTATCGCGTAATCATAACATCGTAGCGACGTTGCTTGCGTGATGTGTCCACTTGGCACTAGCTGCTACTAGCAGATTCGACATGTGTATTTATATATATCAGCTTTCGATTAAAACTCATCATGTTCACAAAACTTACTATAGCCTCATTTTAATTTTGCTAAATCTATTTTTTAAACTGAAAGTAATTAATTTGATATCAAGAAGTCATCTATTTCTCATTTTTAATCTTTGAAATTTTTAATCTTTGAAACTAACCCAATCCTTTATGGGATATTCGCCTAAAGTTGGTATTCCATGGCCACGCCTGCACACTGCATTTGCGTTCACGTTTTCCGTCTACAATTCAATCACTATCATAATCAATTCATACTTCTGCAAAATATTAAGCAACAAAAGCAAAAACATTCACACAGAGGTGAATATGTGGTAAAAAAATTATCAAAAATCATGTTTCAAAAAGCAGCATATTTGCAAATGTGCATACATTTGATAAATTTGATAAACTGCACTGAAAGCGAATAGTTTTTACTATTGTTTCAGGAGAAAATAGTTTAGTAATAAAATAATTAATAATCGTATCCAAAGTGCATTTTTGTTTAAATTAAATGTAATTTGTTAATATATTATGCCCTTAAATTCAATAGTTCACTGCTGGTGTGCACGATCGCATGCGATGTTGACGCATGAACCAGCGGAGATATCGTATACTTCAATATGAGTATCGTTTGTTGCGTTTTTATCAGAGACATAAACGCAAGACGCACATGGAATGCTTTAACGCGTCCATGGAATACCAGCTTAAAGCCTCGGAAACAACCAGTTTGCGGCGACCATACGAACCCTTACAGTGAGATTTTTGCCAAATATGTACACACGCTGTCTGTGCAGTTTTTCTAGTCCATGAGGTCACCGCTACAGTCATTAACACAGACGCTTAAGTAGTGCGGACCACATACTGGCACCCTACGTTTTTAGCGTCGAATTTTCACAGTGCAAGTGCTGGATGCCGCACGTCTTCCTTGCGTAGCAATTACGGCTCCACTGTGATAAACGTACCAGTGCAGCAAGAATAAAACTGACACCCAATGGTCGCCGCAAGAAACGTGGGGTTCTTTCATGGTGACACCACGACGCCATGTGCTTCTTTTAAATAGCCAAGATTTACATTTGCATGCTGTTGATATGATGTTGTAATTTTCCTAAGTATTTTTTTTTCACGTGTGTTACAATCATAAAGCTACTTTGAAGAATTATTAACATTTTTTTAATTATTTAACCATCATATCTTCCTGCATGGTGTACATGCCAAATATAAAGTCCTAAACGGCACCAATACATGTAGGATCTTTACGAAAACATGTTGATTTTTGTGTTGGTGCCAGAATACTTTGCTGTCTTGCGTTGACTGTGCGAGCAACTTGCGTTGATCGTGCTATGTGTTGGTCGTGCGTCATTAAAAGTAATTCACGGTCACAGTACGATAGACGCACGTCAGTCGCACGATTGAAAGACACAGCTACAGTTGGCTAAAATTGAAAAACGCCCGGCAGATGTGCGACGACCGCATATAACTTGTTCGATGTCCGCACTTGGCCTGTACAAACTGCACTAGATAACGCATACGTTTGTATTGCGCTCTCAAAAAGTGAGGTTGGTCGGCGCAGTAATGCGGCTTAGACAAGCCCTTTGAGGGCTATCTTAAGATTCATGAAAGTGATCCATATTCAGGGCTTTCCTTTGACCTGAGCTCCCGGGTTTTGACGCGTGGAAATTTCAAAATACGCTTGTTTGACTCGTGAGGTAATTACTTCATGCGTCACTTTTGACCCGGGGCAATTTCTGGACTTGCGTCATACAGTATAATTCGGCTGGCTGATTATCCCAATCAGTCAAACAGCCATGTCAAAGCTACTAAAACACTCGGCGATTATTGGTTGGAGGCGGAGTCAATCCTTAAAAAGACGCTGTCAATTAGCGGTCAAGGTACGGTGTAGCTCTGCCCATTAGGCCGAGTTGTGTAGCTCAGAAAAATCTATATTGACCAATTAAAACGCAGTTATATACGCTTCCAATGACGTGAACAATCGACATATCGGCGTAATATACATGTATCCACACTTAAGTTAATGTACATGAGTCCGTTAGAGTATGTTTACTCCCGAACATTTAACGTTTAAAACACAATTTACTCACCGCTACCGTTGTTGATAATATCCACATTCCTAAATATAAAGGCATTGTTTTAAATTACTTTCCGTTATATTTGGGGAAAAATTATTAATATATTTCCAAAATTTGGAATCCGATTTCAACAAAAATTCTGACTCTTATGTAAAATTTCTTATATCCGAATATCCACCATTCAATTTTAGTGTTCGAGTGTCATAAACA
The DNA here is from genome assembly GCA_027627225.1 of Congeria kusceri. Taxonomy (NCBI): domain Eukaryota; kingdom Metazoa; phylum Mollusca; class Bivalvia; order Myida; family Dreissenidae; genus Congeria; species Congeria kusceri. The sequence continues at coordinate 79,785,552 of CM051027.1, forward strand.
CATTTTTAATAGTATGTGAATTTCATGTAAATCGTTTGTTTTCTAGAAAAGTGCGCGAAAGTTATGCTGACACAAACGACGTCACGTTCCACGCTTGGAAAGCGTGCATGTATCGACCATGCGCTTTACCAAATATATACATGTCATCGAGGAAAACAAATTCGAAGTGTAAGAACTTTGAAATCTTTTCTTTTTGTATAAAACTTTCGTAGTGCAAAAACTATTTTATTGCTGTGTATTAATTAAACTTTTTAACAGTGAAACAATATTTGCGGACCGTAACTAAGTATATTTTTGGGGGAAGTAAAGCCTACATTTTATTGATATGCGATTTCTATTTATAAAAAAAAATCATTGGTATTTTTAGTAGAGCAAAGTCGGGTAATTTCGACACTTTAAGCTTCGTTAGCTCATTACTAAACTGTATGTCGAAATTGCCCGCATCGCTTTACCCAAGACAGATCAACCATGATAAAAGAAGTATTCCATGTGGAGGTACGTTATAAAACACTACCGTATAGTAGGAGATCAGGTCAGATAACACTATACACTAAGGAGGGTAATTTCGGCACTACGCGGCTAATTTCGACACTTGATTCTGCCTATAGAAAATAAGTTTTAAATGCAAATCTAAATAAGTGTGAGATAATATTCTTACTGCATTGATGAATAGCAGTCTATATGTATAATTCTAACGTTAAACAGCAATGATATATTAATTAACTTCTTAAAATATGTAAAATATTTGGTAATCTCGCTTACATGTATTTGTAACATGATGAACACTTATCGTTATGAATAAATAACAAGTAAGATTGTGTTTGTATTAACTTTGCCATGCGAACGTGGTTTTTATTTGCTTAAATGCCGAATAAGAAGTATACGTTGCATTTGAACTTACAAACAGAACATGCACAAGGATGTACGGCATTAAGTCAAATGCAGACACAAAATTAAAGGTAGCGTATAACCATTTTGTAATAACACCCCAACCGTGTTAATTACATGCAACTTTCACAAATGAAAGGGTAATTTTCAATTTGCTCAAACGGGATTTTGAATAGAATAGCATCCCCGGTGCATGTGATATGCCATTTCCTTGGGCATTTGGTGCAGGCCACCCACTCATTCCAATCACTGTTATCGGTCCCGCAACCTGGGCACTGCTTCTCCTCCATGACGTCATCATCGCTCTCAGCGAAAGTGACGTCTCTGTCCGAGTCAGAAGAGGATGATGAGTTAGCGCGTCTCTTCTTCTGTGACTTTGTTAACTCTTTGAGACGTTTAGCCTCCTGTTTCTTCTTCTTCTCCTCTTCACGAACCTTACGTTTTCTCTCCATTTCCTCTGCTTTCTCCTTTTTACGTTGCTCTCGCTCTTCTTTACGTTTCTTCTTGGCTTCTTCTTCGGCAATTTTACCTTGTTCACGGTCTTTTAACATCTTCAATGCGGCAGTACCTGAAAGTGCTTTTGGAAGCTTACTGCGAAGCCTTTTAGCCGATGGTTTCGCCTTTATTTCAGGAACCCTTAGCAGTGAGAATGACTCAGAAACTCGACTTTCTCTGTCTGTTTGCACAATCTTAACCGATGGAGTTGTACGCATCTCTTCATTTCCGGTCGGAGACGGCAAAGCACTGGTGGACGGTAAAAAGTCTGCACTGTGTGGAGACGCAGTTGGTAGCCCATGTCGGTCACCGCGCTCGGTGACACAGGTCGACGCCTCTCCTGATCCGTCGCTGCCATTGCTGTTTTCTGAGAGGCCGACAGGAGCGTGTATAACTGCGCTCACATCACTATCACCGCGTTCCGTTTCACGGGTCTCTGACTTTCCTAAAGAGTCACCGCCCTCGTCGTTACCTGCGACAATGACAGTGGCGTGTATCTCTGATGGATGCAGCTTTGACTTATCAACTTTGTCAGGATTTAGTGGGAACAGTCCGCAACGTTGGAACCCATGGATGGCGTTCTCAATCTTTGTGACATCTTCCCAGCATTTTCGGAAAACTAATGGGAATTGCCTTTTAGTGAAAATTTGGCCTAGATGTTCTGTAAGCCAATATTTCACCTGATGTTTCCATGCCGATTTCAATGGCCCGAAGAAGCCAACACCGCAAGGTTGTAGCACGTGAGTGGCGTTTTCAAGAAGACAGTAGAGGATGATTTGGTTGTCATGGCAATACCGCACCGCGTCGAGGCTCATATGTGTAGTGTCCATCTACGAAGAGAATGACAGGCCTGGTTATCTGCCTTTGATGTATAAACTCATTCAGATGGGTTAAAAATACCACAAACAGCGGACTGCCCATCCAACCATTTTCGGACAGGCCATAAATCGCCGAAGGAAACTCATCAATGCCCGTGTCCCTGTAGCGCTCACCAGGGTAGACAATCAATGGCGGTACATAGTCGCCACAGGCATTAAAACATGCCATCACCGTGATTTGTTGCTTGCTACTCGTTGTAACCTAGTACACGTGGCGAACTCCCTTTTCAGCAAGTACCCTGCCGGTATTGACGCACAACGGAAACCCGCTTTCGTCAGCATTGAAAAACCTCCTTGGGTCGCCAAGAAGATTTTCCCAATCGTCCACTTCCGCTTTAAGAAATGTATTAAGATTCTCAAACCACTTGTCTATCATGCCCTGGTTAATAAGTGCGCGCTGGTGGCCAAGAGTTGAGGCAGTGCGCTCCGAGATGTCGGGATGTCGTTTACGCAAAGCGCTAAACCAATTCTTGCCCGGAAGATTATTTTTGAACGGATTAGCCCTGCCGTCATGATCAAGGATTTTCTTCACCTCTACGAGCAGTTCGTGGCGCTTGAGTGGGTACCCTATTCTCGCGCAATGCTTACAATAATCTACAAGCACCTGCTCTTCAGCCCTGGTAAGAACGGTTGCTCGGCCTGGAGTGGACCCTAGCGGTGACTTTCCAGAGAGTTTATCTATCAAAGTTGTCCGCGGTATACCAAACGTTTCAGCAGCTTTTTTCTTTGGCATTCCATTTTCTACTAGTTTTATTGCTGCTTCTAATTTTGAAGGTGAATATTGCTGATATTTCGATTTTGCTGATAGTTGCCGTGACATCGTGCTGAAATAGAACAATGAAAAAAAACTAATTAGATAGTGCATGGATATGTAGAGCTATTTGCAAAATAAATTTCGTTAAATTACACGTTCATGTTTATCGTGCGAAAGTTAATAAAAACAAATGATAAAGTGTCGAAGTTACCCGACACTTCGAAATTTTATAGGGTAACTTCGACACCTATAAATCATGGTTTTAAAATGCATGAAAACGTTAACACATAGAGCATGAAGAATGCTAAACACAACATATTTCAATAAGTTGCTTAAAGATCGAATGTATCGAAAAATTTCAAAGGGACGTTACTGCGACTGAACTTCACCCTTGTTATCCGATTGCATAACGAAGAGATTAGTCGAGAAAAGTTTATATACGTGACCTTTAGTGACTCACCTTTTTGGTAAACAGCGAGACGCTTGATCGACCAAGATGATACTGTGACGTCATACAGTAACATACGTCATCAGTTTGTGACGAAATCACTCGCATAATGGAATATTGAAGTAAATGTTAAGGATAAAAGAAAAAAGTGTCGGAATTAGACGACTGTTGAAATTTCCCGACTTTGCGCTATGTAAAGAATATGCTAAAATCGTCTTAATTATAATAATAATAATAAATAATAATAATAAATAATAATTATAATAATAATAGATCTAGTAATAATTATAATAGATCAAAAAGTAAATAATAATAACAGATCTAATTATAATAATACTAGATCTAAGAATAATACTAATATAATAATAAGAAGAAGAAGAATCTAAAATTAAATACATTAAAAATAAAATTTATTATTTAATAAAAAATAATAATTAATAAATTTAAATAATATTATTAAATTATAATAGATCTATAATTAATACATTAATACAAATAATAATAAAAAGAAGGAAAACAAATGGAAACTACCTACAAATCATCAACTCTTGAGGGTTTATATGTGACTCTTGGCAAATTTGATTTTGACTCTTGAAAATTTGACCCAAAGAGTCATTGACTCTTGAAATTCAAAGTCTAAGGAAAGCCCTGATATTGCATCTGACTTGTACCCCCCCACGGACAGTCATGCCTGATTTGATTCTATGTTTAGCGTCCCATTGATTTTTAAAAACCTACCAACAAGGCAGGAAAAAACAAACATCGAGTCGATAAAAAAAAAAAATGTCTTTCACGACTTATTCATGGCAGTGGTACAAGGTAAAGCAAGTGTTTACTTGCAGAACTGTTCTATAAACATCTTAGACAGCGAGTGAGAGACATTGGAATAAACAAACGTGTGTCTGACACTCTTTATAGTTTCTGTTTTGATATAATTTGTATGTAGATTATTTCCTATAAAGAAATTTATCAATATTAACGTTAAAAAGATTTAAATCCATTTACCTTATACAATCTACAAAAGATGCAAAATCAAAACATTTGTTGACCTACCTGATCGCTATAACCGTAACGTTCTAGATCTTAACACCAGTGTAATGATTGATGCACACTTGTTTAACCTTGAAATGCAATGCCTATTATAAAACTTGTATTCACTTTATTAAATAAAATTAAACGAAATATAAAAGTAATGTCGTCATTGTTTATAAACAATATTTTCGACACGCAGTAGATTTTTTATTGTGTGCATCTCCACTGACATTATGGCGGGAAATTCGCAGCTGATTGCTCGAGCATTGCGTAGCGGCAGCGATCGAGCGCCTAATTTTGTGTTCTGTGGTAATTGCGTTCATGGAATTCCGTTGCATAACTATTGCATATATTATACAAAATACTGTTTGTATTAGGGGTGTCGTTCGGTATAATACTAATTTCGAAGCTGTTTAATCTGGAACGAACAGTAGTTAGTAGCTCTAGAGGAATAGATATTCGGACAGTACAGTCCAAAGAAATTAATAATATAGTACTAGACCTATTAAAAGCTTACAATGACTAACTATTCCTATTATAACTTTCCTTCTTTGCTGAATTTTCAAACTCTTTAAGTTTGAATTTGTAAATTTTGCAGGGGCGTAGCTAACATTGTTATATTTTGGCGGTGAAAAATAGACATGGTGATAGCTAAAGAAGCTTCAGTGAACAGTTTATATAGTACTAGACCTGTTCGCTGAAGCCAACCACGTATCAAAAGTCAACCAGAATTGTAACATATTTATATCACGCTATAAATCCATAAATTTGCAATTTCTGGAGGAAATCATTACATATACAAGCAAGTAAATATAAACTTTTGACCTGTGGCGTGTTTTGAGAATCGAAATTGTCAAAAGCATTGAATAATACCTGAAAATAACTGATTAGAACACAGTGCACAATTATGCCGCCATTGTTATATCAATTGACTAAGAGGTTTTCATTTGGATATTTTCAGATCGACCTTGACCTTTTCGCATGCTCAAATTGTAAACAAGGTTTTCGTTTTCCGTAATGCTTTATATCTGTTCAATTACTCATGTCTGATCAGCAAACATATTGTATTAATTTTGATGTAAGTGATGTTGAATCTATCATTCTTTTACTAGGTATTAAAATTATAGTGCGTTCACAAAACGATCAACAGTGAAGTACAAATCCATGAAATGTCAGTTTCGTTTCAGGCTGTGTTTGACAACAGTCACAGCACATGTTCTGTTACTGAAAATAGATAAAAAGTCACATAACCGTGAGATCCCGTGAGATTCTCATTTGACAAATGACTTCTATGTGACTGATTTCCTGGAAATTTTAGTAACGAAACGGTAATTTAGAAGTGTTTTAGGCCTTATTTTGCCATAAGTATCCTAACTAGATGTAAAAGTTTTCCATCTATCTCATAATGCTGCCTATTTGGTTCAGTAGTACATGTAAAAGCTCTTTTAGACAGTTTTTTTGGTGACTGTTGATAAATTGTCAAATTCTTGAGAATTGCTGGTATACTTTACTATGGAGGTTGCTCCATAACTTATATGTCACGCAAAGTCAAAAATATAAAAAGCGACATTTTAAGTTATGGAAGCCAGAACTAACATGCTGATAATTCTACAAAAATACAAAAGACATTATGATTGGATTCTACCATTTAATTCACATACCTGTATTATATATGTTTTATTAATTTGCACTCTGAAATAATAATGACCAAAAAAGAAAAACAGGAAGACTCAAACAAACAACACAAGCACATGTGTACACACAGGCCATCGATCTTGTACTCCACAAAACTACTCAAATATTGTGGCTTTTGTAAACATATCAACCCAAGTAGATTTGAATTAATATTGTTCTGCCTTCTTTAGATTGGAATGAACGTTGTTCAGCCGTCTTTCCAAATATACGCTTACAAAAAGAGAAATTTTTTGGTTGATTAGGAATACTCAGTGTTACGATTAAGAAACATACATCTTCAACATTGTCAGATCAAATAATAAATGACTATAAAAGCTTTTAGTTGATCTGTCTTTATTAGGCAAAAATAAATGGTTTGTTTCCACTTACATCTCCAAAAAAATCTAGGAGGAGAGGTAAAATATGACTTTTTTTCTTTATCTTTTTTTTCTTTGCCGCATATTCACCACACAGTTTAAGTATATTGGACTCTCATGGAAAATGTTTAAAAAAAGAAACTCTACCTTAAATGTAAATAAGGTCATAGAAAAATATATTTCTGGCAAAAAAATTTTAACATAAGCGAAAACTGCTGGTTTTTCTCGAAAATCGGAAAACATTAATGATTGATAGGCAAAGGAACTTTTAGGGTTGCTGGAAAAAAAAATGTGGGGGGGGGGGGTCGGGTAAGCGGAAACAAACAACTATTTTTTAACGCCCTATTTATCATGCCAATTTTGAGTCAATACTTATTTTACTTGATTCCTTACCAATGAATTAAGGCAAACAACAACGATAAAAAGAATCATCAATGCTGTCAAAACACTGACAGTGCAATCACAACACAAGATGATAAAAACAATAAGCATGATGTAAGTTGCTCGGGGCGCCTGTTTATGACATATCCAGTGAAGTTGACACATCACTATTGGCAACATGAGGTCACAATCACATCCACAGATGGACCTTGAAAGAAAGACTTTGGGGCAACAAACCGTATATTGTGATTTATACAACAAATAATCGCCAAAATATTGGGCCTTGCCGCCCCATTGCCTACGCCCTTGTTTTGTATTTTTTGTTTCAACTGCATAGATTTGCCTGAGAATGAGATTGACATTGAAAGTCATGCAAGCCAAAGATTAAAATCGTTTAAAAGATTAAGCATTTCTGTTTTCAGTGCCAAGATAGCAGCATCATACCAATAGATGGATCCAACGTTCTACAGTTTGCTTATTGGCATAGCCTGTGGAATTTCTCTAGTGACTGTAGTCTTGGGATGTCTGTATGTTTAAAAACATTTCATACAGTCATAAGTTTTAACCTTTTCATAGTTTTAAGCTCAACTATTCTCAGAATAGTGCGAGCTATACTACTCACCCATTTGCGGGCGTCTGCATAATGCTGTGGTGGAGGTTTGCTTGCAACAAGTGCATATCTCTGTAACTACAACAGATATTCAATTGAAAGTTCACACGTCTTCGGGGTCATAATGTGAGGTCACTGACCAAGCCCCATAACTCTGATCTGTAATTTAGCAGAATTATGCCCCTTTTGGTACTTAAAAATTCAGATTAAAGTTTGCATGCAACAACTTCATATCTCTACATCTACTACAGATATTCAATTAAAACTTCACACATGTCTTCGGGGTCATTATGTAAGATCACTGGCCAAGGCCCATAACTCTGACCTGCAGTTTAGCAGAATTATGCCCCTTTTTTGAACTGACAAAAGCCCATACCTCTGACAAAGAGGTAGTCGAGCGCGCTGTCCTGAGACAGCTCTTGTTAGTTATTGCTACTTACTTAATTGGTTATTGTGATTTTATTATTGATTTTTTAGTCTTCATTCACTGTTCTCATTTTACATTATTTCTTAAATGAATCTTTCTAGTTTTATTGGCAGTACTTTTAGAACTCATTCTAAACAACGAACCACATTAAATTAAGAAATTTCAGCACACGGTATCTGATTTTAACACATTTGCTAGGCGATGTAAGAGGAGGCTAACAGAGGAGGAGCTACAACAGAAGTACTTTGAGAAGTTCCGTCAAAGGCACATAGTTAGAGGTCCTCATGCCCTCTCAAAACGAGTAGACTATGTGCGGAAGCTGTCCCAGTGTGAGGTTTGTATTGAGTACTCACCAGTTCCTAGTTAATATATGTCATCTGCTAGCTAGAAAGTTAGTGTATTCAAAGCTTATTATTGGTTCTTATTGGTGCTTAGATGGACACAGTGGTACAAAATTTAATTAAGTTGTAATTGATATTTTTCATAAGCCTTTAGCCAGTGTAGTGTAACAGATTAGTGTTTAACGAAAAACATTAGAAATTTGCATAAATTTTATAATTATTCAACAATATTAAAGACTGTTTTGTTAGAAATGATAGTAACTGTGTTTGCTGACTCTTTCAGGGGAACAACACCTCACTGTCATCATGCCGTCCATGTGAACCAAACAATAACACTTATGATGTTTTGTCGACACCAAAGGCTCCAGAAATCCAAGGTTCATTCATCTGCATTATAATGCTTGATGGTTAAATGCTGGTACATGCTTTGTGGCAGAAACACTGTTGGAATTATTATCAAGGCATGTCATGGGAAACCCGGGCTTTTGCATGTGCGTAAAGTGTCCGCACAGGCTCATTCAGGACGACACGTTCCGCCTACAGTGATTTTATGTTTAGAAGAGACTTCCTTGAAACAGAAAATACCATAAAAGCGGAAAGTGTCGTCCTGGATTAGCCTGTGCATACTGCACATGCAAATGGGGGACGACACTTAACACACATGCAAGGGCCCGGGTTTTTTACGACACACCTCTATTTAATTGCTGATCTTAGGAACACAATGGCTCCATACCCTGTTCATTGTGTATATTAATTTTAAAAGTATATAAGTATGATGTGTTTCTGACAAATGCTTGGTTGCTTTGCAGTTCAAGAAGCATCTGTGTGCAGTGAGCAAGGTTTCTTTGATGAGTCTTCTCAGACTGTTATTGAGGTATGTAAAATTATTTACGTTATATGTGAACCGTATTGTCGTTTGTAATATTATATGACAGAGCTAAGGTAATTACCAACAAACCTTTTCTAAATACTGTAAAATTATTTGCCGTGTCTTAATTTCATGCATTCTTGAACAAAGGCTAATTCACATGGTTTGAATTCACACATTTTTCATTTGTATGTATATTTTTTTCCAAAAATGAAGCAAAAAAAATATATTTACGGGGTCTTTAATTTGCAGTACATTTGGACAGGGAAATGCACGAAAATTAGACCACCACGAAAAAAAAACTACACAAAATAAAACTATGTTAGATTAGCACAGACATTATTCAGTAATAATTAATGTAATGAAAGTGTGTATGTACGATCTTTCATATCAATTATTTTTAAAAAGCTGATAAAAGTGACAATAAAACTTGAAAGCAAACAGAAGAACATAAAAATTACAAAGGAAACAATTCAATATGGAATAAATCAAGAAGTACTATTGTAGAGTTTTTGCATCATTTATTAGTGTTGTGTAACCTAAGCCAACTGTAAAGTCAATGTATATACATGTATTTGAGTTTCCGTATGTACAGACAAAACTATTTGGTGATTAAAAACTGGCTTATTGTGCGTTGAAAAGCAATGTTTGTTCTTGACTTTTATTCCATTTTAAATATGAACATATGTTAGTTAACTGTGTGGTTAATTGTATCGTGCCACTGTATCTGTTGTAAGATCGTACACACACTTTAATGTGTATATTTTATGAAGGCCTCCAGTGGATGTGTAATGGAGAGCCAGTGTTCGTCGCACTGCCTGTCTGTGCCGGCAGCTGACCATGTCTCCTACCTGAGCCTCCGTAACTGTTCCCAGTCATCGCAGTCGGACACGCAACCATCCTCCTCATCAGAGAGTCTCGAAACACAACTGGCCAAGAATGGTGAGATATAATTGGCACCAGCTTTCTGTAATATGAGTTTATTACTTGTAATAAAAGTCCGGGTATCTTCTTTTCCGACAGGTTAATTACGTAGTTACAGTTGGGTGTAAGTAGGCAAAATTAATGAAGGGGCACTGGCTGAACTTATGTATGCTTGTTTTACTGTAATACATGTAGTAAGCATGAATGTCTATGTCCTGTAATATTATCTTCATTGTTAAAGTTATGGATACTTACCGGTATGTACTTCCTTTCTTATGTAAAATTAACCTTATTTCAGGGGCTGTAAATGAGGTGTTTGACAGCACCTTCTCTGCATCAGACAGCCAAGACTCAGCTGACGAATCTTACATTGTTCCCAAGCATGGACCGAAAATTAAAGTAGTGCAACCAAGCGTTCGACAGGTCCCAACATTTGATACCCCACAGCAGAATTTTTCCAAGAGGTTTTTGGAGTTGGAATCACAACAGTGCAGCGCCTTTAGAAGGCATTCTGATATTGGTATTAGGTCCAGTCATTTCGAAAACGAAAGAGATATATTTGACTGCTCATTTGGAGAAAACGAAAGTTTCTGGGAAGAAGGGGAAGATGTTTTGTCCAGTTTACAGGACAAGCATGCCCACAAAATGATGATGGAAGGTCCATCTCATTACAGCAACAGGAGACATTCATATGACAGTATGTCACTGTATGAAAAACTGAGACAGTCAAAAATTGAAGAGAGACTTTATAAGTCGTTACATAAAAAGAGGCTGATGCTGCCTCCAAGGATTCAGACTTGTTCACCACTAGCTTCAAAGTCGGTTTCTTCCCCAGTGAATATGGTCACTCCATTACGCTCAAGGTCACAAGACTTTCCTGTACGACACTCGGAGCATACATATGAAAGCATCACAGCTGAGCTGGCTAGAGAACTGAACAATCGAGACATGGCTGATGTTGTGATCAATGACCTTGATAATAATTTCAATGATAATGTCGTGAAAAACAATGGTGTTAGCAGAAGTCTATTCCAAAGGAGAAACAGTTTCCGTGGTAACTCTAGTGAGTGCTATTGCGAGGATCACACCTATGACAGTATTCAGTCTCGTCCTCGGTTCCAAAGTGTTATCGATGCTGGAGATGATGGTGAAGAGGAACAAGATGCTTGTGATAACTCTGTTGTTATTATTGGTCGAAGGGTTTCGAATCCTTTTGAGACTGGTAAATTCTCTAAAAGAATGATCAACAAAAAGAAACAGAACATACCAAAGGACAACAATTTGCTTAACCTTCCAATGGAGAGGAAGTATTCAAAAGAGCACGAAGATAGGTACAGCCCATTTCCAAGTGCTAAAAAACTTGCTTTTAAATCTGCTTTTAGTAGAGTAGCTTCACCAAGATTTGTCTTCGCTCAAAAATTTCAGGAAAATCTTGAACAGCAGTTTAGTTCATCGCAAGAACTCTGTATGGACAATCTGAATATTAGAACTCCAGAAATCAAGGTGGAAAACACTGCCCGGTGCTTCAACAACACAGCGTTCCTGTCACCGCTACGCCTGAAGGACTCTGTGTTCATGAGTAATGAACAGAACGTTGACCCTCACATGGTTACACAGGAAATCGCCTACCAGACGATGAAAGCCTGCGAGAATTTGAAGTTTAACAGAATAAACCTGGACACAGGCAATGTTGAAAAGCTCTACAAGAAGAGTTTGCCGTCTTTGCCGGACTGCTTGGATGATGATATTGTGAACCACTGCAATATGCATGCCTACGCCATGTCCACTCCCTGCGACCCTGTGCCGCAAATGTGTGACTATTTTTAGATTAGAAAATGCCTGATCTTGAACTATAAGGCTGTATTTACAGGGCAAAATTTGTGAGGTATGAAGGCATTATTATGAGCATATTAAAGTGTGTTTATAAATATGTAGAATGATGATAACAAGTGACTGATATAAATGACATCAACTTTGAGGACAATTAATCATGGGCCATGGTTTATGTCTGTATTGTAATACAAACAATCCAAATTATATGTATATAATTGTGTTTATTTCTGAGATGTCTTTTTATCTTCTCTAACAACTTGTGTGTTATAAATTTATAATTATTGTAAATTGTGTTTTCTTAATAGTGTCTGTTTAAGTTGTTTTGTACATTTGTTTATTCAAACGTGCTCCTATATGTATCGTTTTATTTTGTTTTAAAAGACATATAATAAATATTTGTTGTTCTGTGTTGATTTTTGTGTTTCGTACATTGAATTACATGGAAATTAATCTGCAGCAATAATTATGTTCCCTTAAGAAGTTTAATTAAATGTTATACTTTAAAACTATTGACTGAACTATCAACTGTTTGGCTACTTTATAAGGACATGTTAGCTCAGATTCTAAGGACCGTGTTCATGCATGACCATACTTGACAGTTTACGTTTTATGTACTTGGTAATTACAAAGTAATTGCAGATAAAATAAATTCTTAAATACATACTGCCTTTGAATGAGCTACGTGTACTAGATTATTATGTACCCGCAATAAATCAAGTTACTTCAATCTGAATATGAATTTGCTGAGCAGAATGGGCGCTGTTATTTAATTGGTTGTAATGTTTAATTTTGTCAAAACATACCATATTAGGATCGTGTAACCAACCATGTTTTGACAAGCATCTTTCGTCGGAGCCCTGTGAAGGAGCGACCAAACGTACGAAACATGTTAATGACGTTTACAACGCCAGGTGTAATGTGTTTAGCTCTAACTGTTCTGGGCTCAGTTCATGGATTTGTATTCGTTTTATACTGGTTGTCTTTGGCTGTATGCAAAAATGTTTATGTATTGAAGTCATTCCTGTAGTACCCGACGACAATCTGGGGTATACCTTGAGGCACTGTGTCTGGATCTCGGCAGCCAGTGTTTCATACATTTCCATTAGCACTAGGGTAATAAGGTTTAAAATAACACTTGAGTGCTAAAATACACGTGTTTGCGTTCCATTCCTAAACAAGAGATGTTTGTAAAACATGTATGCCCCCCGACTTGCAGCCAAGTCGTCAATATGTGCAATTGTTAATTGATTTTTTTTAATATTGTATGTGCACATTAATACGTGGGGAGGAAATTAAAGTTTATGCTTTAGGAAGTAAATATAAAGCTGAAAGTAAGAAGGTGTATAATTATGGATTTATTTTTACAGTATATTATATAAGGATACTTGTTTTCTGTTTGATTTAAGCATCAAATAGGCCAAAACATCACTAGATATCCTGCGGAAACAAAATGGTCTACGGAGAAAGCAGTTTTCATGTTACAAGCCCCTTGACCTTTGACAAGTTGACCTCAAAATTGATAGGCTCTTCCTTTCCTCCCGTGTAACCAGCATACCAACTTGGATGATCGTAGGTCAAAGCGTATTCTACGTATCATGCGGAAACGAAATGGTCTACAGAGGAAACAGTTTTCATGTTACAAGCCTCTGTTACCTTGACCTGTTGACCTCAAAATTGATAGGCGTCTTCCTTTCCTCCCAAGTAACCAGCATACCAACTTAAATGATCGTAGGTCAAAGCGTTCTCTAGATATCGTGCAGAAACAAATTTCATGTTACAAGCCCCTTTGACCTGTTGACCTCAAAATCAATAGGCGTCTTCCTTTCCTCCCAAGTAACCAGCATACCAACTTAAATGAATGTAGGTCAAAGCGTTCTCTAGAGATCGTGCGGGAACGAAATGGTCTACGGACAGACCGACCTACCATCCGACCCACGTACAGGTGCAAGGCAATATACCCCCACTTTTTCGAAGGGGGGTATAATTATAATGAAACCAAACTAATTAGAACATACAAAACCATTTGAGAATCAAAAGTCGCAAAATGCTGCAATCAAAATCCTAATTAACTTGTCAATACATGAGCGTTTATACAAATTATGATTGCTTGTGTATGTTTGGTTATTTTATGTCGAAGCAGGTGGCGACACCTCTGTCTAAAAGATCCACCACAGTTTCTGGTGAAAGATTGTTGACTATATCTCCATTTATCGACAATTGTGTCATAACATAAGGATGCTCGGGGATGGGGATGTAATGGGGTCGGAATATTAAACATTGCAACATACAATAGATCTAAATCTATATTCATTATTTTTATATAGCGTTTAATTAACTTTATATTAGTATTTGAATATGAAAACTGGCAAATCAGATTAGAAAATCTTATACCCCCGTCACACCGGACTTTCGTCCTTTACTGCGTGCTTACTGCTTACGGCGACCCAGGACGCGGTACGATTCCCCTGGACGCCGTGTGGTCGTGGTGAGAACGCAGAAAGACGCCACGGGGACTTCAAGAACTCCTCAGGTCGCGACCCTAGGTTGCGTTCTTACTACGTCTATGGGGTTCTTATCAAACGTCTTTGGCATCCTTACTGCGGTATCAGCGCGGTTGTTTTCGGAAATCCAACTTTTGTCCACTGCCCTAACACGTCCATCATGCGCGCTGACAACGTTCATGACGTTTCTTCTGGGTTCTTTCTACGATCATGTCGTTTGCACAGCGTTTCTAGCGCGTCCCTAGCCCGACCATGGTTTTTGTTGGCAATCACCTATAAAACCTAATCTTTCAGTGTACCTCTGAGAAAGTCAGAACGCCTTTATGTACATTCTTCCGATGATCGTCAAAATGGAAATGGACAACTTACTGCTAGTACAACACAGGACTCTTGTCCAACAGCAACAGGCAAATGACCGTCATATAGCTTTAAGCCTAATTAGGAGAAGAAAAAGGGGGGCAAGGCTACGAAGATGCTTGGTGAAGTTCACGGAGAACACTTCGACTACTTCAACCGCCTCATTGAGACAAGGAAATCCTGCATCGTTCCAGAACTACATCAGTGTCCCACCAGAAAGTTTGATATGCTGCTTATTACCAGGCTTTGCCAACGCACCACCAAGCAGGATATAATCTACGTGCAAACCATTTTTAGCGTATGGACGCGTACGGTATGGATACCGACATATTTATCATATATCACTGCCCGCCTTAGGCCCTTCTTCTTCGGCATCACATTATGCGAATTTAGTTTGCCTTTGGAATAAAATGCAAATCTAAACACATTTAAGAGTAAACTCACGAAAACTGCAGCGTTTTATAAACGCCGCGCGGACGCTGTATGGTCGCAGAGCATTCGCCGTGCGAACGCCATGGTCGCGGAAGAGTCGTCGTAGACACGCCAAGAACGCAGTGTGGTCCCCGTGAGGTCGCCTATGATCGCCGTGTCGACACCTTGGGAACGCAGTGCAAACGCAAATAAAACGCCATGGACGTGGTATGGTCGTGATGGGGACGACGTGTTAACGCACAGAACACAGATAGGAGGGCCATGTGACGCATGACCAAAATGTGTAATATTTAAAGAAAAATCGTTTTTAATGCTACTATCGGCGTTTTCCCCGAAATGATTGTTTGAGTCTCAGTAATGACGCCAGTCCGGTGTGACTGGAGTAGATCTATAAGTCACATCCTTACAGTGAACCTGGCGCTTTCTTGAATGGAAATGTGTTTGAGAGTGTAATTATGTTCACCAGCTTTGTTAGGAATAATTAATATTTTGTAAGTGTCATCGTGTAATCATACACATTTCTGTTTTCGTATACTCTAAATATAGGACTAATGAAACTCCAGAGACATCATCAGAAGAGAAACCCGTACTATCAATTGGGTAGTCCCGGGTCGCTAACGATAAATTGCTCTCTTCATTTTAAATGTACTGTCAATCTTCATTTGGTAACACTTAGTATTGTTGTTAAATATTTTGTTTAACTGCGTGTACTGATTGCGGCGGTTCCGAATCAATTACTAGTGTTCCGAGTCACTCGACACTTCTGCCATAGTTTCATTTAAGATTTGTTTTAAACGCATTTTCAACTGTCATTCTGACATAGCAGTTGTCAAACAACCCCAATTGGAAGATATATTCATTTCTGGAAACCGGACAACAAATAATCACAACACAATAGTTAGGGCATATTTGCGATTTTCCCACGTTTGTCATCTTGTTTATATTTCATGTAGGATGTGGGTCAATATACGAACAGGTACAAAGTCATATAGCTTACATGGTAATTCAGATGTTAGACTGCAACAATAAAATCACCTTATAATTTATCAACGTTTGTCAATGCCTTTGACTGGTAAAATTATACAAAAAAATACCAGCTAAAAGAATAAAAATAAAACCGCGAAATAAGTGAAATCTTTACATTAACCGGAATGCGATAAACAATCCAAAATTCATTCACGTACGCAATGTGTTAATTGTACATAGTTTCCAAACATACATGTATACAACCAGATCATTTTGATAACAATCATAAGCATATTGATAAAATTAACAACCTAAGCATATAAGAGAAACAAAACACATATTGATAGCATAAGATATATTGGGAGCACCATTCCAATGGTAATTTCAACACTCTGAAACACATACATACTACAGCAAAATGATGATATGTCAACAATATGTAGGAAGAAACATAAAGCTGAACATTTAAAAAATGTGTTTCATTATTTCAAGGTCAGATAAATTCTTACATGGAATAAATACGCAGAATTCAAAAATAGTATGTATTGGGATAGCTTATAGCATGTAACGACATAGAAAAAAGCAACAGCAGATAAGGAACTTTTGTTGTGGCCTTACAAAAAAACCTTAAGGCCAAAAAAAAGTTCCGTTTCTGGTCTCCTGTCTCAAAAAATAAGGGTCGGTAGGTAGGAATTTTTTTTTTATTTATTTGTTTTTTATGATGGGAGAATGGTTTGTGTTGTACAAGTTAACAGTCTTTTTAAGTCTTTATTATTTTTGGACCAAAAATATGTAGGGTCGTCAGCAAAAGTAAAGGGTCAGTCGGGAGACCAGAAACGGGACTTTTTTTGGGGGGGGGGGGGGGGCCTAACCTATCCATATTGCTGATATGTAAAATAACTAAGTGTAAAAAGGCCAGTAATTTTGACAAATTTCAAACTAGAGTTATAAAAATTGGCCTATGAGTTTATTTTAATATAGGGAATAAGTGTTCTAAGTTGGAATAAAATCCCTCAAGCCATTCCTGAGAAACCATCTTACCGAAAAACGTTACCAGTAACCTGTCCATACAGCTTATATGTGAAATTTCTAAGTGTAAAAAGGCCCATAATTTTAACAAATTTCAATCTAGAGTTACCAAACTTGTCCTATAGGTTCATTTTCATGTGGGGAATAAATGTTATAAGTTTGAATGAAATCCCTCCAGCCATTCCTGAGAAACTAGGTTACCAAAATTTGTTAAACTAGCTCGGACCCGACGCCGGGATTAGTAGAATAGCTTGCCTTTTCTCGAAAAGTCGAGCTAAAATGACTACTGTAAAACTGGGGCCACCGCCTTGGAACGGTCAATGCAAAGCATCGTTTTCAAATGAACAGCAGATAACTCTAACAGCTTTATCAACGAAATGCACGAGATTGTGTCTCTTTATGATCACATGGTTTTCTTTCCAAAAGGTCACGTGATACTGACGTAGAAACAGTGAAATAATTGTACCGAAAACCATTTGCACAGCAGATTCGCGACCTGTCGGGGAAACGTTTCCCGACAAGTGACGTTGAACGTTGAAGAGCACGATTTCGGTTTCATTGTGCGACTCTGGTAGGAATTTAACACAAACATTCTTTTTATTTTGCTATTTTTGTAGTTTATACAAAATGCGCCATTCATTTCAGCGGCCTTGACCTTTCATGTAAATATTATTGTTTTTGTTTTTGAAAAAGGTTCAGTCTTGTACAGTCCGTAAAAATGCAAGTGAGAACCGTTATACTGGTCATGGACGTAATTCCGGCCTGTACGTAAATATTTGGCCACCCTTCAAAAAGTGTTTTTGCGATAGAGATTAATATTGTTTTAAAACAATTAGCAAAAGAACTTTCTATAGCAACAGACTTCTATAGATTTCTCGATTCCAGTAAGTATATCGTTATTTACTTTTGAATTGAAATCTCAGTATCATAACAGGAAATATTGAGTCACATGGGAAACAGACGTCATCATACGCACGCACCGAAAATATGGTGTTGCATGATTACAGATTTAAATTTATTATTTCTTCTAACCGTTAACAAATTTTCACAAGCAAATTTGACGAAATAGGAGACACAGGCTTCTGTTTAAAAGATCACATCACTATTTTGGCCAGACATGTTTTCTCTTTAAAGTTAGTTATCTCAGATTTTCTTACAATTCTCGCTGAATTTAATACCAATATCATTGTAAACTCTAGGCAGCCCCCTCTAGACAGCCCCGGTAAGTTTTATGTTGTAGCCTTCTTCAGCGAAGGGGTTACTCAAGGTATCGCGAATATTCGGCCCCTAGATTTATCCTGTCCCAGTTCTAATTAG
Source organism: Congeria kusceri (assembly GCA_027627225.1). Classification (NCBI taxonomy): domain Eukaryota; kingdom Metazoa; phylum Mollusca; class Bivalvia; order Myida; family Dreissenidae; genus Congeria; species Congeria kusceri. The sequence continues at coordinate 79,804,084 of CM051027.1, forward strand.
CAATTAGGTAGACAACTCAGCCCCTTTGACATTATGAATGATATGTTCGTTATATCTCAGAAATTTATATTCATACTAATAATATCTATATTTAATTGAATAATGTATTCTCTATTTTATTCATATCAGTTATAACTGTTTACTTACTCACATAAAACGCATACACCCGCACAGGTGAAAATTCACAGCTATACACTAAGATTTTCAAATTGAATTATTTCCCTTGAATAGAATTAAAGGCAGTTTAAAGTTATTTATAGCTCACGTCACCCTTGGCTTCAAATTTAATTTTTATTTTTTATTTTTGACATAAAAATGACGTTTAAACAAAACAAACACAATATAAACAAGCAAAAGAAAGAAACGAAACCATTTGCAGTTCACCATTGCCAACATTGGTTTAAATTATACAGAATTTAAGGGGAGGGGGGAGGGGTACCGGTGAAAGAAAGTCGTTGAGGAAGGATATTTTAGTCAAAATCTTAATTTTTGTAAACCTTGATCGTTACTCTTTTAGATAAGGATAGTTATTAAAAAAAACTATTTTGTTATAAAAATTGCAGAGGATACTAAAAAGTGGCCGATTATTTACGTACATTTGAGCTAGGAAAATGGACATTTTATACTTTGTTTATTTCCGTTTATTTAGTTACCTTAGGCCAGTCCTTTTTTATTTTCTGGTTTACAAAATTTTTTGGGGAACATGTCCACTGGCATCATTAAAATTGATTTTACCACAAAGTTGTATACTTGTATGGATTTACAAAATGTAAAGTGAGATGCCTTTTTAAAAGAAGACTAGTTAACCTGTGCAGGACTGGAATCCACAACTGCCCGAACACAGACCTTGCAAAACGAGCTTAATCTAACCACACAACGCAAATTTTGAAAATAATTGCTGTCAGGTCTCGAAAAACATTAAATTTAACTATATCAAGAGAAAAGTCCAAATAATATGATGCTAATTGTCTGGATTCTTATTAAGTCTTAATTCTTATTAAAAATGAGATACCAGTTTTAACATTTTTTTTTTTTAAATATTCAACTCTGTGTAAAAATCTTCATGTATATATGAAATTTATCAGATATAAACTGAACTGCTAGTGTGTGTTAAATTATTGCATTACAATTGTGACAGAAACAAAATACAAGGCAAATAAGAAATTCTCATTGTGTCGCGAAAATACGTATAATCAACAAAATGCAACCATGACTTTCTCTTTTAAGTGTATACGAGACAAAGCTGTCTGTCCCCACATCCTCGTTTCGATGTGCCCGCAAGAAGATCTTGTTACTAATGATATTATTTGTTACAAATGCCACCTGAAAATATACATCCAGTGCCTTCCACAGGATTTTTTTTTGGCGTCCCCGTCCCGAGAGGGGTGGGTTAGGCAGGGGTATCCCCTCCGTACGTCAAATTTTTTTGCGGCATGTGTCAAATGACGTTATCTGGTGCGGTTTAGCTATTAAATTTAAGGCTAATATGTTTTCAATTTTTTGTACAAGTTTAAACGAAATGAAATAAACGAAACATCACCGTTTGAACGGCATGCCTCTAGCCTTTTAAAAGCAAAAGCATCATTGTTGTTGCGAAACTGAAATTAATGATTTTTTTCCGGATGTTTATGTCCAGTGCGCATCACATTCGCACAGTGACGTCATGTCCAAACCCGCTATTCTCGTCGTTCTCGAATCTTTAGGTTACACTCGATCTACTGATGGAGCCTTTTTTATTCGATTAATTATGTTCATATGGTCATGTATTTAGTGTTTTAACACGGTTTTAATCGTTACAGCTGTTGAACATAGTACTGACTGGATAATTGGTGAATTGTAAAGATCTTGATTAAAATATATTTATATTATATACATGCTTTGTTCTTGCAAAAACGGCGGGAAATTTTCCTCGTGCACATCGTGCCTGCGCGACAAATGTTAAAGACAAATGTCACTCTATTGTTAAAAACAGTGTTGATTTTCTCATGTTTCATTCTTTCCATGAATAACTGTACTTCTAACGGTAATATTAACTGTCATCAAATGGACAAGTCATTTTAAGGGCCGTCTATGAAACATGTTGAACATTATTAGAAGTTTACAATATATAATAAATTCAACAATTTACGAACTAAAAATCACTTGCTAATTTTTTGTCCACCAATAAGTAAATTTGCATGGAAAAACCACGCCAATTTGTTTATAATTTACCTATTTTTTCTCCATTTACTGTACCAATCTTTTTGTTCAATTTTGGATACTAGTACAGATTTATGAGACGACCCTCAAACTTGAAACACTTCACTGACCACAATAACTGGATTTCTCCCTGCAAAAATCATGCATGAGATTAACATTCCTTTGACGGGAAACTAGGACACCCAATGTCTTTAAAGACCTGTATTTAGTAAAGCACATGATCGGTACACGCACGCTTTCCATGCGTGGAACGTGACGTCGTATTTTAGCAGACATTTCGCACTCTTTTGTAGAAAACACGGGTTTTACATGGCATACATGTACATAAACAACGGCAGACGCCTTGCTTAAAAAAATTGTTCGTGAAATTCCGGAACAATTTGTTGATCTCGATTGGCAATCATCGTGTGATACCGTCAAAAACAAAAAGCAGTTTCACGGAAGTAAACGGACTTACCGAGCAAATTATTATATTCGTACTCAAAATATTTTGAAAATTTGAACGTTTCGTTCCCCATCGGTAAAAAAAAATCGTAATTATAATTTTTTATTTTTTTCACTTTCGGAAAATTTATGTTCGCCGGTTTTGTAAACCGTAAAATAAAAAAGTCCTGGCCTTACACTCGTCCATTTTGATTTAAACTTACACGTTATATGAGTTTCGAACCCAGGATTATTGATGTGAAGTTTTATTTTGATCAGTTGTGTACAACGTGAGATTGAAAAAAACAACACCAAAGTGGCCGGAATTACGTTCATGACCAGTAAACATGGACTAATCGATACAGGTAAATTAAACGATTTAAACTGTAGACGATAACATCGTGTTTGTAAAGAGAAAACCATGATTCCCCCTATTTACAATAGATGGTTGATCACCTCATTATCAACAAAATTTATAATAATCTACTGACATGCATAATTATTGACAGAATACTACTTAAGACAACTATTGTTCAACGAATGTGGATTTATGTTTTTGCAGTGCTTAAATAAGTCACATTCATATAAAATTTTCTATTTTCAACAAGAATAGCCCTGGCTTAGTTCTGGCACGCAGGGGTGTATCTTCTGTTAGGCACTATAGGCACGTGCCTATACATTTTTTCCAGGGATGAAAAATGTAAATATGACAAAAATGCAATTAAAACAAGAGGGGGGATAGGTGTGAGGGGATCTTTCTTGGCTGTGTTAAAACTTCATTGTTTAATGAGTCGATTACGTCAATGTGAAATAAATTTCATGAAACACACGCTTATTTTACATTTTTGTAGAATTGGGGTTTAGCTGAAGTTAGGTGTATGTAGCCAGATATGAGTATAAACATTCCTGGCCCAAATTATCGCTTGCAGCGTCATTTTGTAGATTCCGCCTATTGTACCTATACATTTTTTTAACCCAAGCAACGCCCCTGGGCACGCACTGCAATAAGTATTAATTCGACCATGTGTGCTACGAGTATGGCTGTGTCATCCATATGTATGATTGATTGAAGCTTATGAAGTACTTGCGTGCCAAAACTGCATGCATTATGTGAGTACTCAGAGTGTGTCCCAGCACTCCTAACTAATTTACTTAGTAGAGACTCACTGAAAGTTGGGACGAATTTTGAATCATAGCTGCAATTTTTAGCTTTTTACTTGTTTTCAGATATATTTTTATTTTGTTGTGGTCTGCTGTGGGGAAAACCAGAGTATCTGGAGGAAACCCCACCTGTCTGGTATGGTGACCTTCAACCTAACTCATAGTGTCATCCACATGGGTCTAACACAATGCAATTTGTTCTAGACCCCTGTGGTGTCATCCTGCACATTGGCACATATATCAACCATTGGGTCAAATTTGGAATCTGTCAGCAGCTGTTCACTATTTAGTCTGTTATATTGTGTATTAATTATATAGATCTAGTATTATAATTATCAATGTAATTATCATATTTATCATCATACTTATCTATCATACTTACAGTTGTATTTATCGTTAAAAAAATATTGGAAAAATACCACCAAGAAAAGAAAAAAAGATAAAGATGTATTTTGAAATTCAGTTTTTTCAGTGCAATTAAGGGCCAGGTCTCTGGTACTGGTAGCACAAATAATAAGACATAATCTGTGGATTCTGAGCTATTTTGTATATGGAGCCCAATCCACTCTAGATCTGGCTTGATAAAAATATAAAACGTGAACAATCTTTGACATTCAATGGATTAAATGTCAGATGAAAAACAATATCAACCTCATATTCATAGGAGTATGGTACTAGTAGGTATATTATGCTAAAAAGCCTCATTTTCATCTTACAAATGCTGAATTCATGGGTCATCAAGATTCAACTGCTGTATTTGGTCATTTAGATGGTCAGGTCATCAGTGTTTGTTGGAGATGCCTCGTAAAAACAGTGTCTTCTGTCACTGTGTTTGTCAGAGATCAACCCTGTGTAGGACTAGTTTATATTATTCTTGATAATAACAAATGGTCTGTCATTTGATACAAATGTTACCTTTAATTTTATGCAAAATATGCATTTGAATATTTAGAACTAAATACATTTGAGATATTTAAACATTTGAACATAGTTGTTTATACAGTGAAACTGTCCAAACCGAACCCTGTGAAAACCGAATCCCTGTCGAAACTGAACTGCTGTGTCGGTCCCAATTTTTTCCTTCTTATTTTATATATCAAAACACCTTAATAAACAAAACCCTGTACAACCGAATACCGAACATTTTTTTCACAAAGTTGATCACATTCAACCTTAAAAAACCTGAACCTTACCGAACGGTGTATCCTGTTAGGTGTCACTTCGCGATACTGCGGAACCGTTAACACGATAATTTGTGACACAAGTACACACAAAGGGCATACTCGCCGTGGTGATAATGGGGCAGTGGTGCAATTGGCGATCAGCAAGTTGGTGCATACGACAATAGTCAATTTGTTAAAAACTGATTATTCGGTCGTGTTTTATGTTGAAATTTACATACACTGTACAATTTTTAATGTTTCTTTATTATGTAGTTAATTTATACATATAGTAAATTCTGGCACTGATCTCTTTAAGCCTATAAACGAGCTAAAATAAATATGTTTAAACCACACAAAGGCAGTCAACAATTGGTGATTTCTTGAAACAGATGCAAATAAGTTAAATACATTTATGAATCTGTTTGATTGGTAATTTGAGTGTTGTTTTATATACAAATACACATTTTAATTGCAAATAACAAAAATAATAAACAATTATAAAAGTGTAAACATTGATATGTTTGTCTTATTATATACTCGAATAAACGTATATACCCGGTAATAGAACATACATTTTTAAAGGAATATGACATTTAAAAAAAACCTGGGTAAACCGAACCCTGCTGAATGCTGAACGATAGGCCCGGTCCCGATGCCGTCCTGTTTAGACAAGTTCAACTGTACAAGGATATATATTCTTTTCATTGTAAATAGACCACTTGTCTCTTCCTAGCTACGAATATAGTTTCAATTGTTTAAAAACAGGAAAATTAACAAGGTCATTTGACAGTGGTAAGTGTTTGTAAAATTGTAATCAGTAAAACACACAGATTCATATGTCATCGGTTAACATTTAAATATATAAATGTACTTAAACCATGGGAAGTTGACATTGACTGTGTGTAATATTCTTGAGGTTTATATCTGATATAACTTGGTACTAACATGTATTGTCTGTTCATCCATCTATCTGTCTTTCTTGATAGTACTGGTAACACTGTAGGATATTAGAGTGTTCCATACAATGTGTGGTGCATACCTCAGTTGTGCATATGCACATGTTACTGGCCACTCTGGGTACACAGGCGATTCTAAAAATAAATCGCCTCTGGTGCATCATGCAACATTTTGGACTGCTTTTGGGAATGAGTATAAATAAAGTGATCAGAGTTTATAATTACCCAAATAACAGTACGGTAAATAATATGTGATGCCATTATCACATCACAACCACAGCCAGCACCATTGATCAGTGATGTGCCGACACAGGACTCCTCAGACTCCAAATTTTTTGGTCCCCACCAATATTAGGAGACTTATTGGACCCCAGATTTTTCGGACACTATAAGAAAACTTCTCGGACCCAAAAGTTAATTTGAGATAAATTTATAAATTAAATAAAAATATAATTAATATCTATGCCGTGAATAAACCAATTATACAACTCCATGTTTCCACCAGTGATATATGAATAACAAAAATAATTTAGGTTAACATAATTGTTATCTGAATTTGTCAAGCCAATAAGTAACAATGTAAGAAAATAATTTCGGGAATGAATTAAAATTATTATGTATCAGACGAGTCTATATAGTTATTTATAGTACCGGTAATATACCATTCATGTTAGTTATCTAATATAATAACGATTTGAAGTCAAATAAGCATTTATACTGTGTATCCCAATAAAAAGCAATAGTCGGGGAACATTCAGCGATTTTTGAAATGTTAAGACTATTTCTGATAACGCAAACATAAACATTCATTAAACTATGACGATTTTTAATTATATCAGTAGGAATATGATATATCAAGGGTTCCTGTGTATAATTAGTATTGGAAATTGTGTATTCATGCTACGCGAATAACAATTAGACGTATTCCGAATCTTCTTTCATAACATTTTATCTACAGAAAATGTAGCATCTTTTTACAGATTAAATAACATCTGGCGGGTTAAATACTGTTCTGCCAGAGTTCGTCTTCTATAATGAGCAGATAGCCAAAACTATCACAAACCCTGTCTGGGCCCCAAATTGGGATTTTATCGCGCATGCGCACGTCATTTTACTTCCCCAGACGACAGTCGCATGCGTTTCAGACTATCAACGTAAACATTTGGGGTTTTACCAAAAAATAAACTCACTATTTTCGAAGAAAAAAGAAACGTACTTGCAAATATAAGCGTTTATTTGTATTCTGATGATAAAATACGAAAAGCGGTTACGAAACGCGAATATTTAAAAACGTCCGGATAATACTACTGTCCGACAAATACTCGCTAACCAGTACTGTTTCTGGAATGCGATGAACTCGCTAGAATCAATGGGCTACATGGAACGGCAACACTGTGAGTGAAATTTATGAATGGGAACATTGCACAATTGCTATTTATAGAGCGTACTGTTTATATAAATGTAGGCTAAACAAAATAGTTATTTCGTTACGTGAATGAATATAGCATTCTGTTTATGGCATACAATGAGAAAATACGTTCATAATTAGCCTCAGTTCTAGAGTAACTGTCGAGGATATGTCAAGGATATGTTTATAACTTCATTTTAACCGCTTATGAAAACAATCATGTAAATTATTAATCCCCAAAAGTATGCAACAGTTATTGGTATACGTTAAACCATTGTTTGAAGTTTGCATGTCCTAAAATTAGAAAATTTGCCCAATTCTATTGGCATTCAATTTTCCCGCTGCATAATTATCGCAAGAAATCTAGGCCAAAAGTGATATTAGACAGCTACACTGAATAAATGTTAATGTCCTCATATAAATGATTGTGATCATGTAGCAAATCTAAAGTAATTATTTGTACTGCCTTTGTATGACACCATGGCCTCACTAGTTCACGGATCCACAGGGAAATCCTTTATGTTTATTGATCTGGTGAACACATTGGTTTGTACACAAAGAGTGCAGCAAACTAGTTTAGTAGGTCATGTTTGCTGACAAGGCAAATGCCATTAGTCATAACAGGTAAACAACTGATAGGCTGGTGATGAAATAGCTATAATGCCCTACCACTGTTTGCTGACATCAATGATTACAGCAGTGTGGAAAGTGTTATTGGATTTATCAAATATTTTTAGTGTTCAAGCGTCCTATCTCTCTCAGTAACCAATTGCGTAGTTAACATAGTTTAAAGTACACACATACAGCTAGGTTACTCCTTAAGCTTTAAAATATAAATAGCACACTTTCATATAACCAAAACATTGGCCAGAATTGGAGCTAGCATGAACATGGAGTCAGATAAATATATACAAACAATTTGTTGAAACATGTCCAATGGTTGCAATTTAAATTGGTTTGGGCAATGATCCCAAGTTTAAATGGCCTGAAATGAATGTTTTTCTATCATACAAATCCTGTTCTTTATGCAGCCAGGTGGTAACAAAGGGTTTATTTGCTGTTAATGATTATTTCTGTATTGATTTATTGGTGTAGGTTTATGTATTTTATTCATCTTACATTTATTTAATGGGTTGTGAATGTAATAAATGAGTCATTTTTGTTTAGGTGTATTTAACAGTTTTCCTGGTGTAACTGGAGCAGATAGTTTAAAACAGGCAGTTTGTTTTCTTTTATTATGGTACCAGAAAACACGAATTATTCCTAAACAAAAAGTTGAATGTTTCCCCTAATTGGTAAAGAACATTACCTGAAAGTTTACACTTCTTATTTTAGTTTTGTTTTATGAATTTTAATGAAAAAAGTGCTGAACATAATTTGATTAAATAAAATGCAAATAAAATCACAAATCATATTAATTATATAAATTTAAAACAATGGTTTTCTTAACATTCCCATTCGTAAGGAATAGGTTGCCTTTGTAACACATTAGGTTTGAGTCCCGTTTCCCCCCGCTCCCCAAAAGAAAAGAAAAAAGAAAAATGCTTTTAGAAGTGTTTCGTTGCAGTAATTTCCAGGTATTTTTATGCAGCAATTTCCAGGTATTTACATTAAAATGTCTTGGAATGTGTCTGGTATCAGTCTGACAAAAAGACAAAATTATAAGTGTAATATCCGCCAACCAAACCATCAAATCCTTGTGCGTTGACTGGGTATTGAACCCAAGTATCGGGGCAAGCATGGTCATAATACGCAATAACCTAACCGCAATAGGTTGTTAACTTCCCACACCAGCTGTATTTGTTTTGTGACCAGAAACTCTTGGTGACAGACGCGACTATTGATCATGCTATACTCCAGGCTGCCTTAGATTCTATGTGCACATGTATAGCCATTAACTAGACATCGTTCCATTTCTTGAACATGTGCTTTTATGTAAAATTAATCATTTAAAGCATGCAGTCTCTATTTTAACCATTCTAATTGCAAACATAAATTATTTTTTTACTGCATAAAAACGCCATTTTCATTGTTTTTATTGAGTTTTCTTATTTGTACTTAATGGCGTACGTGAGGGGCCTAGAAACAAGACTGTTTACAAGTTATTTATATAATATTGAACATTATACAACAAGTATAGTTTTTTCGCAATATATTAGATTCTTGCTGCATCTGGTATTATGTATGATTCTTACATTTCTTGAACATGTGCTTTTATGTAAAATTGTTCATTTAAAGCATGCAGCCTCTATTTTAACCATTCTAATTGCAAACATTATTATTTTGTTACTGCATAAAAACGCCTTTTTGTGTCGCCTGAAAAGGCGACATATATGTGTTACTTTTGTCGGTGGCGGCGGCGGTGGCGGCGGTGTCTTAGTCTATTAAAGCTATCAACATGAAACTTCATAGGTAGATAAATCTCATTGAGGGTAAGTGCAGTGCACAAGAAACGTTACTCTGCACCTCATACTTTTGGAGTTATTGCCCTTTGTTTATTTTCATACTTAATTTTTGTCCGGAGCTTTGAAACTTGAAACTTCATAGGTACATAGATCTCATTGAGGAGAAGTGCTGTGCACAAGAACCGTTACTCTGCATCACATACTTTTGGAGTTATTGCCCTTTGTTTATTTTCATACTTAATTTTTGTCCGGAGCATAACTCGAAGACTATGAAAGCTATCAACTTGAAACTTCATAGGTAGATAGATCTCATTTAGGGGAAGTGCAGTGCACAAGCACCGTTACTCTGCACCTCATACTTTTGGAGATATTGCCCTTTGTGTATTTTCATACTGAATTTGTGTCCGGATCATAACTCTTAAGACTATGAAAGCTTTTAACTTAAAACTTCATAGGAAGAGAGATCTCATTGAGGAGAAGTGCAGTGCATAAGAACCGTTAATCTGCATCACATACTTTTTTAGTTATTGCCCTTCGTTTATTTTCATACTTAATTTTTGTGCGGAGACTAACTCTAAGACTATGAAAGCTATCATCTTGAAACATCATAGGTAGATAGATCTAATTGAGGAGAAGTGCAGTGCACAAGAACCGTTACTCTGTACCTCATACTTTCGGAGTTATTGCCCTTTGTAAATTTTCATACTTATTTTTGTGTCACATTTTTGGTTTTAATTAGTCTTTTCTTTGCAATTAGCCAGAGTGCAGTGCTGTTGAAAATTTAAATAAATCTGTAAAAAAAAAAATTGAGCATTAACCTAAAGTGCTTCTTCATTTGGATTCACTTAAGCTATTCGGCGTCAGGTGACACATCCAACTCACGGAGTTCTAGTTCATTGTTTTTTAATGAGTATTCATATTTGTACTTAATGGCATACTTGAGTGGCCTGGAAACAAGACTGTTCACAAGTTATTTATATACATATTGAACATTTTCGCAATATATAAGGTTCTTGCTGCATCTGGTATTATGTATGATAGACCAGATTTTCTTACATTCAATGAACTGAGTTTTACAGTAGAAGCCTACCATGAGGTGAATTTTCAGCCTATTTTCTGCTGTATGGTTATATAGGTTAATAGGCTATTAAACAGTGATAACCAATGGTAATACATTCTGGGGAAGTCTCTCATCAATCAAGGTTTGACATTTTGGGTCACCAAGCTCACCTTGTTTCACCTTTTTGGTGTTGGTGTTTTCTCTTCACAGACAAGGCTTAATAGCAAGCACAGCTTTCTGGAAATAGTAATGTTGCCTGTACTGTCTCAAATTGACACTAAGCAACTAGACTGTGCCCTGTTGCCTTTCAAGAAACACACATGCAAATGTTGTTGTTGTGTGTTAAGTTTGAAGGAAGAGATGAGCATTTGTTGCAGATTGTAACCACTTTTAACCATTTGTTAAAAGCCATCTACATGTGGGTGAAATGTTAAAGGTAAACTTTAATGTAGGCTGTTTATCATGTTGCACGTTCATACATGGTTTTTGGCAGCTGTTGTAGTACAAGTTGAATGGAAGGCAATTTATGGCCAATATTCACCATCTCTTTTTCCTGTGTTGATGCATACACACATGGCTGTTCTTTGTCTCAATCATGCTTAGTCATATCCCCGATGAACAAAGGTCTTTGTTTGAAAAAAGTACAAAATGATCAACCTTGAGGTTTGGGTATAAAATGCACTCATAATATTCATAACATTACTGCTCATTATGATGGAAAACAAATCAGAAGGATTGGATTTAAGATTAATTTATTGAATATTTGGTAATTTGGTCCATGAAGGTAAGAGCGTACATTTGGGAATTGTTGTAATTTATCGTTTTGTAAATGATTTTAAAATTTTATTTAACATTTTATAATTTGCATTGATCAGCATTGACTGCATAATATTTATTGCTGATGAAAAGAAAAGAAAAAGAAAGACATTTTGGCCACAGAGTAATTTGTTGAAATATTGTATTCAAAGCATACATTTAACCATATTCATTGGATCTTTGAGTTTAAATATAGTCTAATTCATGAGACATGCTGCGAATTTAGTGTTACTTTTTATATAGGGCTAAATTCGCTGGAACATCTCATCGCCGAATACCATTTATGTGGTGGAAACCGAAAAGTTTAAATTTTCATTAATTTCCATTATTTGCGACAATAAAGTTATAAATCAACGTATTGTACTTAAACAACACCTAAACTGCTTAACATGTGCCGAAATTTACCTAGAACATGCATTTATTTCCGATTTAATCTTGCGAATAAATGAACATTCATGTACAGTCCACAACGTTTACCTTGCCTTTTTAACCCTTCAAATATGCTTCAACCAATCAGATGATGAATGATAGAATTTAATGACCAATCGAAATTACGCAATCGTTTCAATGTAGTAGAATATCGATTAAAGTTTACACAGTGGAGGACAGCGAGATGTGTTGAAAATGCAATAGTGTGTAGGTTTAAATTGGTGTTGCATCCCAAATGGAAGTGCTATCGTACAAATATTAATGAAACATTATTGAGGAATAAATTCTCTTTGCAGGTAAGTAAGTTTTATTAAGAAATATTATTGCTAACCATGCCATCAAGGTAGCGACGAAAATCCTGTCGCTACTCTGTAGACATATAGGGAGAAATTTCCACCATAGAATTGGTCTTTCCCCGGTTAGGCCTCGCCAATATTGCCCATAGAAAAAGTAGCTCAATATTGGCACAGGGCCTAACTTGTTTTGCTAGTTTTAATGTAACTGTTGTGTAGTAAGTTATGAAATGGTTAATAAATTGCATTTGCTTGTTTATTCTGGTATTAAATAGCATGATAGTACAGAAAAACTGAGACCATGAAGATACATACATGTTTAAACACCATAGCAAAATCTGCGTATCAACGTGACATTGGTATGTAAAATAAAAAATATTTTCAGATAATTATTGGGTATTGGTCATTAAAAGACAATTGCTGAATCCAATTATGTCCTTAAGTTAACTTTTCTTTCCATATTTAACAAAATTACATCAGAATGTTCTTTAATGTAATTAATTAGCTACCCATTTTAATGTTCTTTGTTTATGTGCAAAAGACGTATTTTGAACATTTTCCAATTTATAATTTTTAATCAAGGCCATATTGTTTGGATTTCATCGTTTTGCTGTGGCGGTCACATGTTTCAGGCATGTGCCTGTATTGGGATATAAGCTCAGCAATCTAGGTTGATAAAATGTAGAGAGTAACAAAATCAGTCACGTATGATCAATTCTGAACCATAACATAGCTATTGCGCACATTATTTGGGTTTTAAGTGTTAGATACAGTACAGGTTTATGTTAGTGCATGGAGATTCTTCAAGTTTATGCAAGTTTTGTATAGTAAGTAGTTTGATTTCTTTATTTTTAAAATTATGTTTCATTGTGAAACAAGCCCTATACCATTATAAGATATACATACTTATGTATCAGATGTATTTATTACAATTATTGCATTTCTTATTTAAAAAAGATAACAGGTACATTTTAGTCTTGTTTGTGTTCTTTCCTTTGAATTATAACATGATATTTTGTGAACTCTTGTTTCTATTGCCAGTAGGGTTATAAACAAAATTAAAATACACTGCGCATGCATCTGAGCATGGTTTATATTTAATTATGATATGAAAATTGCAGCTCTGTAGTGTTTTAACAGTATAATACACATAAAAAGTTCTGCATACAAGGCTTGTCGTGGGAAACCCGGGCTTAATGCGTGTACGTAAAGATGTTGTCCCGGATTAGTCTGTGCAGGCTACTTCAGGATGGCACTTTCTGCTTTTGTGGTGTTTTCTGTTTCAAGGAAGTCTCTTCTCAACATAAATCCACTTTAGGCTGAAAGTGCCGTCTTGGATTAGCCTGTGCGGACATATGTACAACATTTTTGTAAAAAGTAAATTCATCATTTAGGTAAAATCAGGGCAACTTCCCAAGTGGCTTAAAAAGCTATGATTTAATATAGACTTCATATCCTTCCAAAACATTTGCATCCAGCTTTCTAAGAAGTTACATTGTACCTGTTTGTTGCTATGTTCATCCAAAAATATCAGTGTACCAACTGCAGGTGTGTAAACCAATAGAAAACTGCTGATTTATTTACCAGTTAACTACTTGATTAACCAACAGCACTGTTTAACCAAAATATATTACCTTTGTTTTGTTGAATATAACACAGGACAAAATTGGTTTTACATTAGCGATTTATTTACCAGTAATCAGCATTGTAAGTTAAAACAACCAACATCTACTACCTTTGTTTTATCGAATATAACACTGAACAAAACTGAAAACAAAGCAGTACTCATGATTTATTTCCCAGCAATTACCTGCAGGACTGTTTAAGCCATTGTTTGGGAGAACACTAAGGCCAGGACTTTTTTATTTTACGGTTTACAAAACCGGCGAACATAAATTGTCCGAAAGTGAAAAAAAAAAAAAATTATAATTACGATTATTTTTTTAACCGATGGGGGACGAAACGTTCAAATTTTCGAAATATTTTGAGTACGAATATAATAATTTGCTCGGTAGGTCCGTTTACTTCCGTGAAACTGCTTTTTGTTTTTGACGGTATCACACAATGATTGCCAATCGAGATGAAAAAATTGTTCCGGAATTTCACGGACAACTTTTTTAAGCAAGGCGTCCGCCGTTTATGTACATGTTGGCCATGTAAAACCCGTGTTTTCTACAAAAGAGTGCGAAATGTCTGCTGAAACACGACGTCACGTTCCACGCATGGAAAGCATGCGTGTGCCGATCATGTGCTTTATTAAATACAGGTCTTTAAAGACATTGGGTGTCCTAGTTTCCCGTCAAAGGAATGTTAATCCCATGCATGATTTTTGCAGGGAGAAATCCCGTTATTGTGGTCAGTGAAGTGTTTCAAGTTTGAGGGTCGTCTCATAAATCTGTACTAGTATCCATAATTGAACAAAAAGATTGGTACAGCAAATGGAGAAAAAATAGGTAAATTATAAACAAATTGGCGTGGTTTTTCCATGCAAATTTACTTATTGGTGGACAAAAAATTAGCAAGTGATTTTTAGTTCGTTAATTGTTGAATTTATTATATATTGTCAGCGTTTTTCCTCTATATAAAGTCGGTACCGGAAAACGGTACCATTCCCAATCGGATTTTCTTACTATTTTTCCCAATTTGAAGTTAATAAACTCCCAAATGTAAGGAAAAAATCCAAAAAGACCCTGAAAAGATTGATGATGTTCCTGTATTTTACTTGTCTTTTACCAAACCGTAAACCTCCACGCACAGCTGCAGGCCCTTCCCCAGGCCGTTTTAGCTCCCCGATGCCCGGGCGTTTAATATTAACTTGAACATATCCAGGGCGCCTAAAATTAGTGTTGCGCTTATAAACATCGCCTGGGGCACGTGTATTTTATCAATTAATTAGCTGTGTTGACTGCAGCAGACCAACAATGCCCGCTGTGAAAGCTAATCTCTTACGTCACAATGGCCGTTTTTCACTCTAGAAACATGTACACCACTCTATAAAGTCAGTGAATGATCAAAGCGAGTGTCACTTTGCCGAAAATGTTAACAATTAACAGTTATTCCTAAGCAGCAATCAATCACCGTGAAGCACCGACCTGTAGGCGGAGTTTCAACAAGCAGTAAAATCGATATGAGCCAATAGAAACGCTCAGTTTATCGGCGCAGTTGGCATGTATCCACACACAAGTAACCTTATATGAGCGTCAAGCGTATTATTGACCTAAAAAGTAAATAAGCTTTCATATTTTATAATATGCACACTTATTAAATTAATAAGTTTCATTACTTTAAAAAATAAACTGTGAAAATTCAATCTCAAATACGCTAATATGAACTCGTAATCGGAAAAGCCTATCCAGTGTTACTGCTCAGTGTTGTAGTTTCGTAAACACAAGCGGTGTTGTTTATGTACATGTATGCCATGTAAAACCCGTGTTTTCTGCAAAAGAGCGCGAAATGTCTGCTGACAATCACGACGTATGATGTTCCACACATGGAAAGCGTGCGTGTACCGACCATGTGCTTTCTTAATACAGGTCTTTAACACTTGATGCGCGTAGGCACAACGAACACGGGGAAATTCTCCCGCCGTTTTGCAAGAACAAAGCATGTATAATATTCATGTATTTTAATCATGATTCTTACAATGACGCTTTTGCTTTTAAAAGACTAGAGGTATACCGTTTAAACTGTGATGTTTCGTTATTTCATTTCGTTTAAACGTTTACAAACAATTGACAAATTGTTAGCCTTAATTTTAAGAGCTAAAACGCACCCGATAACGTCATATGACACATGTCGCAAAAAAAAAAATTGACGTAGGCACCGGGACGCCTGAGAAAAATCCTGGGTTACTGCTAACAGCTAGGAGAAGTAACTTACTCTTTTTACATCTTGACATGTTTTAATGAAAGTGATAAAATTCCCAATTTGGCTGAAACGACGCTAATTTGCCCAATTTGACCGGTACCGGTACCATTCCCAAAGTGGTGAGGAAAAACGCTGATTGTAAACTTCTAATAATGTTCAACATGTTTCATAGAAGGCCCTTAAAATGACTTGTCCGTTTGATGACAGTTAATATTACCATTAGAAGTACAGTTATTCATGGAAAGAATGAAACATGAGAAAATCGACACTGTTTTTAACAATAGAGTGACATTTGTCTTTAACATTTGACGCGCAGGCACGATGTGCACGAGGAAAATTTCCCGCCGTTTTTGCAAGAACAAAGCATGTATATAATATAAATATATTTTAATCAAGATCTTTACAATTCACCAATTATCCAGCCAGTACTATGTTCAACAGCTGTAACGATTAAAACAGTGTTAAAACACTAAATACATGCCCATATGAACATAATTAATCGAATAAAAAAGGCTCCATCAGTAGATCGAGTGTAACCTAAAGATTCGAGAACGACAAGAATAGTGGGTTTGGACATGATGTCACTGTGCGAATGTGATGCGCACTGGACATAAACATCCGGAAAAAATCATTACTTTCAGTTTTGCAACAACAATGATGCTTTTGCTTTTAAAAGGCTAGAGGTATGCCGTTCAAACGGTGATGTTTCGTTTATTACATTTCGTTTAAACTTGTACAAAAAATTGAAAACATATTAGCCTTAAATTTAATAGCTAAAACGCACCAGATAACGTCATTTGACACATGCCGCAAAAAAAATTGACGTACAGAGGGGATACCCCTCCCTAACCCACCCCTCTCGGGACGGGGACGCCAAAAAAAATCCTGTGGAAGGCACTGGATGTACATTTTCAGGTGGCATTTGTAACAAATAATATCATTAGTAACAAGATCTTCTTGCGGGCACATCGAAACGAGGATGTGGGGACAGACAGCTTTGTCTTGTATACACTTAAAAGAGAAAGTCATGGTTGCATTTTGTTGATGATATATATTTTCGCGACACAATGAGACTTTCTTATTTGCCTTGTATTTTGTTTCTGTCACAATTGTAATGCAATAATTTAACACACACTAGCAGTTCAGTTTATATCTGATAAATTTCATATATACATGAAGATTTAGCATTTACACAGAGTTGAATATTTAAAAAAAAAAGAGTTAAAACTGGTTTCTCATTTTTAATAAGAATTAAGACTTAATAAGAATCCAGACAATTAACGTCCTATTATTTGGACTTTTCTCTTGATATAGTTAAATTTAATATGTTTTTCGAGACCTCACAGCAATTATTTTCAAAATTTGCCTTGTGTGGTTAGATTAAGCTCGTTTTGCAAGGTCTGTGTTCGGGCAGTTGTGGATTCCAGTCCTGCACAGGTTAACTCGTCTTCTTTTATAAAGGCATCTCACTTTACATTTTGTAAATCCATACAAGTATACAACTTTGTGGTAAAATCAATTTTAATGATGCCGTTAAAATATATGCATCTATTACACTTATTTACTCTGTAAAATTCATAAATACAAATGGTTAAACTTCATATAAAACATTGGTGTAATAAAACCGTTTATACCATGTTTGACGTCTTATTCTAACTTCACATAATAGTGTGTTTTAATGTTGATATTGTTATTAATTATAAATTGCTGATGGGAAATCGTTCGTTGTGTTAAGATTTGAACACTTTTTTTTTTTTTTTTTCGACCTGCCAGTGGACATGTTCCCCAAAAAATTTTGTAAACCAGAAAATAAAAAAGGACTGGCCTAACATAGCTCTAATCAAGACATCCAAATCCAGTAGGGCTTGTCACAGGTAATTCCTGTCACTATCAGGTGACTGGTTGAATCTACAACCTGGCTGCCTGCCATCATCTCCCTGAGATGCTCAAACATCCTGGTTTCTAAGAATTTCTGAACTGGACTGAGAATATTTTGTGTACAAAGGCAAGACTTACCATTGAAAATATATTAAATCTGCAAAATGTGTACTACGAGGGTTGAGCGTGAAACTGTTGTATACATCTGATTATTAATATATATATATATATGAGGCGCGTCGTCGGAAAACCGGACTTCATGATGTGCTAAAAGTGTCGTCTCGGATAAGCGTGTGCAGGCTAATCCTGGACAGCACTTTCCGCTTTTATGGTATTTTCTGTTTCAAGGAAGTATCTTCTAAACATAAATTCACTGTAGGCTGAAAGTGCCGTCCGGATTAGCCTGTGTGGACTGCACAGGCTAATCCGGGACGACACTTAACGCACATGCATTAAGACGGGTTTTTCCACGACGCACCTCATTTATTTATTTAATAATGATAAACAGATACAACAGTTTTATGCTCGAACTGCAAAATTTAGAAAATAGCCCCCATCTTGACATTGTGTCTTCTTCAAACGCTCTTAAATAAAATTGGAAGTAATAATGTCTTAGTCTTATTTAAATGGTTGCTGCGAGGTCCTTTTACATTATTTGTATGTTGTATGTTGTCAAAGCTACAAATGTTTCAAGAAGACATACATGTATTTTAAGTGATTAGGCTTCTATATTTAACACTGAATGACAACGAAAGTCTTGACATCCTGATACTATTAAGGATGTCATTATTTTTGTTCAGTTTTGCTTGTAATCTCATCAAAATGATCAGTGTTTTGCTATATATAGAAACACAAGACTTGCGATTTGTTTGTTGAGGTCTTCTTTTGTTTAGCCTTGGTAAATGGTACTTGAAAAAGTACCAACACATCTTGAAATATTCAGACTATCATTAAATTTTTTACCTGGTATTTCCTTCATTACGTGTGTACCCAAGTTATGTAGTGAGAATGTCGATATACAACTTTATGTAAACCCCCTTTCATCTGCAGAATGTACGGTATAATTAGACAATGATGTGTTTCGCATGGAATATAAATAGAAGTCATTTATTCATTGGCTGTGTGCTATATTAGCTATTGATTGAGACTGCCATGATGTAACATTCTTGAAAATGTGATGTCATACTGCGATGCGCCATGGCAACCAAACTGTCTCCGTAAGGCCTAAAAAAAAAAATCCTGTGTTTAGGGCAACGGTCTGAAAAAAGTTAGGTAGGGTAGGCTCTGGGTTTTTTTTTGTTTTTTTTTTTTACCTTCTATTAGTGAAACCAATGATGAATGTGAATCCTGGTGTGAGTTCAGCGATTAATGGCCAATTATCAGCCAAAAGTTGTTTTAGTTTGATTTCTTATGCTTCAAAGAACTTCAAGGAGTTCTGAATTTTGTCAAAATAGTGAATATCATTATTTGACCAGGTGACCAAGTTTTTGAACACATTTGACCTAGTTCTTACTTTAACTGAAACTTTTTTCAGCCAAATACTGTGAACAAGTTTCATGAAGATAGAAACAAAAAAGTGCTCATTTGATCAAAGCTAATTGTTGATGACAATAATGACAACGGACAACCAATGACTACAACTGCCCACCATAAGCACTTAATCCCGTGAGCTGATAATGACGATGCCAAAATCTATATAACCCCACAGCAAATGAAAATATGTTTATGGAAATGTGTGACAATTACAGCACTTGGTCTGCCTGTATGCCAGATATATAATCCGGTCAAGGCCGTTTTGATCACTGATAGTCGTTGTCAGATACATCTTGTAAATATATTTTTATGTAATGATAACGAGCCAAATTTGAAATTTCAGATTCCTTTCAAATCCATCAAGAAGAGTCGTGGCATCCAGACCTATTGCACATGTATACAGATATTTACAGTTCCATGTTCTGAATATGAAAAGCCCACTACTATGTCTGCTAGAATGATAATAAACTTGTGACAATGTTTATGTCTTTCAAAGATGGACACAAGACAATCACAAGTTCCGTTAGAGTACTCTTGTGTTCTGACAGATATATTCTATTTTAAGTACAATTTGAATGTTAATGACCATTTATATCAAATAACATTTATTAAAGTGAAGAACCATTTAACTCCTTTATCATGTATACTGTATCATATTACATACATGTAAATATTGAACTGATTGACTACTTAGTATTTGATTTCCGTACTAGTTTCGGTGAAAAGTAATTGTAAAAGTTAATATATATTCACTTCAACAGTATGCGATTTAATATTGTAATTGAATTCTATAATGAAAACTTAATATAATTATCATTTAATGCGTCGATATGTATAAAAAGTACTAGTAGAATGTTACTTTAACTTTTTCCGAGCTAGTTGACCACCCCTGTAGTTTTCAGCAAAAATCGTTGGGAGTTTAAAATCGTTCGGTATCTAATATCTCCGATTCGAGTCGACAAGACGCTTTTTATACCGACAGCGTGTAGAGTAATGACCCCTGTAAAGCGCCTGATCGATACGGATCGCTTGAATAACGCAGTTAGCTCCCTTTTACCTAAATTGTTTACTATTCGCATTTCGCGAGTCATCAACAACAAAAATCGGTAATTTTGTAAAAAAAAAAAAAAAAAAGGGTCGGCGGGTTCCACTAGGTAGGGTCGGGTTGCCCGAAACACAGGATTTTTTTTTTTAGGCCTAAGTGGCAGGATTGTGAAGAATGAACGTCTGTCATTCTAACCATTTCCTCTCCCGTATAGCCAACTATTATGGAACTAGGCTAAGAACATTGTGCGACGACATTTATATTGGGACGGCAACTCTAAATCTAAACATTATTACTTTAGTTTTTGGGTTCTTTTATATAATTGAAATAAAAATGGCTGCATATCATATTGATCAATGAAGAACATTCATTAAGGTAAAATGCTGATGCCTGAGTTGCAAACACCAAAGCCATGTGTAGTTAATTACTCAATTTAACCAGTCCTTGAAGATTTTAATTTCAAAATTCTACGCCTCTGTGCAAACAAAATATAAATGAGGCGCATCGTGGGAAAACCGGACTTAATGCTTTCTTCTACTGCAGTAATGTTCTGAAGTTATTGATAGGAAATATTCTATAAGGTCAGAGTGTACTATTATGTAATAATAATATTGGGGAAATCATCAGTGCACTTTTATCCTTATATAGTCTTTAAATCCATACTGTAGACCTATATACCAGGAACGTGTGCATTTTCCAGTGTTTTTGTTGGTATAAAAGATCACTCTTTACAAATATGGCATGTGTGAAAGTACTTGTATCCGTTATTAAATCTGTATATCCATAATAAGGCTTTTTTACGTATCACCTAATATCTTTTATCAGTTTGTACCTATTTGGTATACCTAGGTGCAATTTTCTTACTAGATGTGTAAATGAGCTTTTCTGTTCTATTTTCAGAGTCTTCCTTTGATTTAAAGAGTGTTAGCTCATTTGCAGTCGTTTAGCTGGTTTGACATTAGCTGGTTTGACAGTATCAACAGACTTTGAAGTAAATCAATACAAAAAGCGCCTACCTGACCTATACAGACGTACATTGGCATATTGACAAGTTTAAGCTTTTCTGCCTGTGTGACATCAATAGGTTTGTAGACCAAACAAACTGTGATCCGTATAGACTGGTTGTGGTGTTAACAATCCGCAGAAATAATGCAATCTTCGTCTAATAGCTGTATGAATAATAACAGCAAAATAATAGCATCTTTCTGCTACACGATATTTCTGAAGCCTAGCAGTATCACTGTTAACCAGTGGTTATTGAAGACCTGCTATGCTATTGATTGAACTGTGAAATTCTGAAGCCAAATCTTTCCTGCTTGGAGAACCAAGAACGAGGAACAAGAAAATTCTGCTCGGAGAACAAGGAACGAGAACATTCAAAGGTCTGGAACCATTTGAGGGCTGAATAATATGTGTTAGTATTGACTTGGAGGCATCAGAGAATACACCTGCAAGTACAGATATTGGTGAAGAGTACAGACATTGGTGAAGTGTGGAGAGATAGCTAGTCCAATGACTGTGGTCTTATGTCAGCTCCAATGTAATGGTAAACAGGAGTTTTTGAATACTCAATGCTTGTGCACTGTAAACATTGTGTAGCGAGAGGAGAGTAGGAAACAAATTGTTGGTTTCAATGACACAAGTTTCCTGTATACAGGATTGAATGGTTGTGATTTGAGATTGAACATTAATGCCTGTTAGCAGTAGATGGACTTTATGATCGGATATTGATCTAGTTAATCGATAGTCATCGTTTTAACTAGCTGTCAAAATGGTGAAGACGTTCCAGGCGTACCTGCCGAATAAATGTCATCGGCTTTACAGCTGCGTGCATTGTCGTGCACACCTTGCCAACCATGACGAGCTCATATCAAAGGTAAGTCTGCAGTCTCAACTGGCAATCAGTAGTATCATTAAACTGTCGTACATGTATATTGTTCTGCATTTACATATAGATTTATATTGTGTACTTTTAGACTACCATTAAACAATTTGTCAAAGATTAGTTAATTAACCATTATAATTTAAATAGGAATATGCAGATTTTCATTGTATAAAGTACATATTGTGATTATTAGGGGTGTCATGATATTAGAACTCCACATCGCGATATATTACAATATTTTTTAATTTATCACAATATTTATTGCGCTATATATTGCCACCTTTGTTGTTATGTAATTAACATGCTTAAGACTGATCAAAGCACTATCAACATGGCACTATTTCATAAGAAAGTTTTTCTTGTCACCTTCTGATGTTGACGACAGTCGCAACAACTGCAACATTTAATTGGCAGGTAGTAAAACAATACAACTGTGCACAGCACTCTCAAAGTGTGTCATCTGAATATACTATATCTATTATAATATAAGTAAGTAAAGTGATATTTACGGGTACTGGTACTTCAGTCATGGTGTTTAGTAAAGCATATAGGTTGACACAGAGTACTTGCGTATATTTTGATGCTGATACTAAGTTTAACTTATTTTATTTGAAACTTATATTATTCTGAACAATTTCATCCGGTTAATGTTTACTGCATGAGCATGAACATTTTAAGGGAATACATGTATACTAAACATAAATGTACAACTAGCAGTTGCCAGTACATTCTGTTCAGGTCCGGCTTTTAACCTGAACCCTACACAACTATCAACTGTTACAGTGTTTCAATTGTCTGTCATTGACAATAAGTGTGCTTGAATTATTTTTAAAATTCTGTTACCAATATATAAAAATGAAAGGACACAAACAGGGGTGGCGAAATCTAAAAAAAACTTACTTGTCCACGGACAACTAATTATGAAATTTAACTTGTCCGTTGATGAAATCCACTTGTCTGTATATTATATAAAAATGAGTCATTCCTGTGTAAAGACCACACTTAGTATCTGCCAAAAGAGGAAACTGATCGCATATTTTACATGTAGCAGTTTGATCATCGTCAATACGTTACCATGGGAAATCATTTAATAGCCAAGTTTGCTGAAAACTTCTTGTACGTTTAGTTGAATCATATTTCTTATCACAATCTCTTTTAGTTTTTTTGGCTGGTGGACTATTCAAAGCTTCAGGTTTCTGTTCCGAAGTTGAAGAGTTTATTAAAAAACGTTCCATTGTTTACCGTAAACGACGTCTGAAATAAGATTGCAGACTGCCGTTTGTTTATTTTATTGCAACATGATAAATTCCGTTACGAGTGCTAAAAAATAGAAACCCATCTACACTTCAGTCTAAAAGTCGGATCGTATGTTGAAAATGCGGAACGCTTTTCAATGCGTTCCATGTATTGTGGGCCGCTTTACTCCGTATATAGCACACGTTTTGCTCCGCAAATAGCACAGACAATGCAAACGCATGTCAACATCCAGTTTTGCGAAACTGAAATTCGGCTTTATTGTTTTTAATTCTCCGAGCTGTTTCTCAAGAAATTGGTTGTCCACGGACAACTTGATTAAAAAAACTCAGTTGCCCAGACCTACAAATGGACAACTCGGACATTTGATTTCGCCACCCCTGACAAAAGAACACGTACATTGTGCAATATACCTGTATGGACAATTATATTGCAATATTTTATTGCAGAATCAAATACTGCAATATACCAATATAGCGATATATTGTGACACCCCTAGTGGTTATTAGTTCTAAAGCTTATATTTGGAAAATTGGCCAGATTGTAACCAGATACTAGCCAAGCAAGTTGCTATAGGAACTAATGGAAATTCATTTTCATCTGGTCTCCAAAAGTCACATGTTCATGTGCATGACCATACCCTGACCGGCCTGCATTATTGATGTCTCTAGTCCTCTGCTTCAATAAGAATTATCATGGGGCACTGTATTCAGATTTGACTATGTAAAACCATCTTAAAAGATTCTTGTTAATTTTATTGGAGGGTTTTGTGGAACACTTAACATACAAACTTTGGTGATATAGGCATAAAGTGTAGTTTAGCTATATGTATTTGGTCTGTGCTGTATTCACCACTCAGTAATTGGCTTAACACTAATTGACCATCATCATGTTTAGTAGAAAGGGCCATTCTCACATTTGTATGCTGCTTTTGCTTCTAATGGAATCCTTTTGAATCAACTAAATTTAATATTTTACAAGACTATACTTAGTAATGTTATCATTGTATAAAAATTAACACTACATTATTATTGGTTCTAAAACGTTTATGGAAGCCATTGTTGGCAGGGTAGGACAGGGCTGGTGTTCACAAAGCATCTTAAGTCATTTCTTAAATATTTTCACTTAAGTGCAAAATTTCAATGTATTATCATATTACTTCACTTAATAAACAGATTAATATGTTGTTGATATTCCTACAATAACATTTTAATAATTGTATTATTTTCAAGTATAACTTTGTGAAAAACTGTTTGTGTATGGAATTATAAAGTTCCACATTTAAGGATAAGGATACAATTTAACATACGAAATTTAGCTTAAGATGCTTTGTGAATACCACCCCAGAATAACTCTTTGGAAAGTCATTTTATCATAGGGCTTTAAGGAAATGTCAATGATTGTTGTTAACATTTTCAGTCTTTCCAAGGAAGTCAGGGAAGAGCCTACCTGTTCAATTCTGTGTAAGTAAACATGCATTCTTATCAATAGGTATACCGAAATAGTTCATTAACTAATAATGGATTGGGTTTTTTACAGCTTTTGAAACCACCCTTTGAGCATGCAAGTCTTTATGTTGGTTGCATGTTTTGGTTTATGAGGTGGTCTTCAGTAGGGAAATCCCGTGAGCTGATAAAGCTATATATAACCACAGTTCACAATGTATACATGATCGTAGACAGTAGTGTAAATAGTGTTTTATCAGTCGAAGATGACAAAGGCACGATTATAGACAAGTTGTAAAGTGTTCGTTCTTCAAGCTTACATCAGCTTATAAATGAAAAAAATGTAAATTACATTCTCATCAACATTTTTTGGTGTCTTGTATTGAAAATGAAAGGTGGAGTGTTAAAAATAACTTGTTTAGAATGACTTTACTTCCTGTTTACATGTCTAGTCAGATTACAGTGGTCTTAGGTTACATGTTATTTTTGCATTTGGTGTCAGACTGGATCTGTCAGACCTACCAGAAGACATTGCACAATTATCAGAAGTAGTGCTTAGCGAAATGCAAAGTGAATACCCAACACTTCAGAATTAATCTATACACTTTCTATGTTCCGGTTCAAATAAGGTGCTTTCATGTTAATCGTTTGTTCTAACATCAGCTCAACTGTGGCATGTCCATACAAAGAGAAGTAACTAGGGATTCATGGGCTGCTAGTCTTTGTGCTTTTACTCATGGGAAAACACCTTCTAAATATTACCCAGCACATGGAAAACTGTTTAAGTTGTATGTGCTATAACTGAACTAAATTGTTTATAAGCACAACTAGCTTCTGGTAGATTTCTGTCTCTAATGTTATTGAACTGTCATACCTGATCTTCCTCTTGCCAGAATTGCTGCAAGAAAATCAGTTATCTGATCTGTTTTGGCACAAAATGTAGTTTCCCAGAATGATTTCTGTCTGAAAATAGGTCTGCAGTAAAATATTGAGCTAGGATATCTGGCTGCATGTAGCCTCTAATCTAGAATGGAAAACATATTCACACAAAAAACAATAACATAACGCATGCTGTCATTGATAGACATTATGTAAGCAATTCAAATTTATTATGATGTCAACATCCCAATCAGAATGATAAAGAGTCATTTGAGATTATTGAACGATATAACCGTAGAAAAAATTGCAAACAGGTTTGTAATCTGATGTATATAAGTTTGTGTTCTCCAGTTTTACATTACAGCGTGGTGTTTTTTTGGCAGCATCTGTTTTCAATGTGTGAGAAGAAAATAGAAAAGTATTACTTTGTAAACTTGGTGTTTTCTTGGCAAATTTTGTTGAAATGCAGAAGAAAATTTTTCAAGAATTACATTATTTCACGAACATTTTTAGATACATTTCACCTGGCTTTCCTGTCCTACATGCTGGTCTGTTTAGTTTATTTCTGATTCCAGATAAATATAGAATGCCTTATTTACAGCAGCTCTCCTATATCTAACCTATCAGTAACATCTGCATGTAGAGTGCTATGCTGGAGGCAAGTTGTGCTTTTCTTTTGTGCACATAGTTTATACATTGGCTGTAATTAAGAAAGAATTAAAGCATAAAAAGCTTCAAATGTAGACACATTTCTTTATTGAGATATTGCATTTATTTGTTTTTGCTATTTTAATTCCAAAATATGCAAACTGGGTACCTATTATATACATGTTGAACATTGTTTCATACAACTTGCTAAGACTTAGTAGCAAAATAAATTTAACCTAAATGCAGATACCTAAAAATACTAAAGATACTTAAGATGTTTTTTGTTGTTTGACTTTTTACACATTTTTGGTTCATGTTTGGATGAGACAGTAGTTCAATTTACTTCGATACTGTATGTGTCCTCCACCGTTCTTATAACGCATTTGGCCTGAAGAACTGTTGTCGTTTACTTAATTATTGTCCTAAAAGCCCTGACATTATTTGTGGCGCGTCGTTGGAAAACCGGACTTAATGCATGTGCAAAAAGTGTCGTCCCGGATTAGCCTGTGCACTCCGCACAGGCTAATCCGGGACGACACTTTCCGCCTATAGTGGATTTATGGTTAGAAGACACTTCATTGAAACAGAAATTACCATAAACGTGGAAAGTGCCGTCCCAGATTAGCCTGTGCGGACTGCACAGGCTAATCCGGGACGACACTTTATGCACATGCATTAAGTCCGGTTTTCCCACGCCACGCCACATTTTATGTCTTTCACATATGAACCAGCTGAAAGCTATACAGCCTGCTTCTGTCTTCCATTGTGTTCAGTTCAAATTGGTGATTGTTTTATCCAAACTGTAATTTGAACATGAAATGTAAACGTTTGATTTCAGAATAGTTCCTGGTAGCTCTAGAAAACCTTACATATCTAAATTGCTTCATTTAAAGCCATTAGCCATGTTGTTAGAAACAGCACAGTAAGTGTTTTGTTTTCTTACAAACAACGCTGACTAAAGCGATAGTTGTGCTAAATGTGTGCCAACCCATTTGGCCCACACAATAAATCGGCACAAGTCCAAAATTTGCTACAGACATTGGCTATTGAACCTAGCTCGTCATTGAACTTTAAATTTACATTGAATAGAAGCAAACTAGTTCTATTCAGTAGTAAACAATGAAATACCTAAATAAAATATACTTTTCATGCCAATGTGATTTTGTTATTTCTGTCATGATTTTATCTTAGAAAGTGTTTGATTGGCTTTAAGAATTAGAATTTCTTGATATAATTGTGGTCCATTGTATACAATGACAGGTGGCGGATCAGTGGTCTAGTGGTAACGCACTGGCTTCACAACCCAGGGGTCGCAGGTTCGAGCACCTGGTACACCCTAACCTACTAACTCGTCTTTCGCATGAGACGTTAAACCGAGGTGCAGTGTACTAGGTGCTTCACACAGGGCACTAAAAGACCCAGGGTCGCCTCTGGAACGAAGCGTCTCATGTATCTTGCACTATCCCCCCCCTAACCCAACTAACAAGTCTTCTGGGGGCGATGGCCATATGGGAGAGAATCCTGGTGCACTGGATAAAAAATGTACTACACACATACAATAACAGATACAGTTCAGTGACTGGTGGTTGTGACATCCAGTTGTACATGAATGGGAATGTTCCCCTGTGGAGTAGTTTTGTGGGCTGAATAGGATGGTATCTGCAGATTATATCATTCATTGAACTCTATATTCCTACTAGCAATGAGAATTTGATGAAATCTCATTACATTGGAGGAAATTGACATCTCTTTGTGCTAAAAATGTTGTTGAAACTGTGTACATTTGCCAGTAGTCATTTTTATAACTTTGTACAAGAATAAACATGTCAAAGGATTCCATGGTGGACCTATTTGAGGCGTGTCGTGGGAAAACTAGGCTTAATGCATGTGTGTAAAGTGTCGTCCTGGATCAGCACAGGCTTATCCAGGACGGCACTTTTTTGCTTTTATGGTATTTTCTGTTTCTGGTTTTTCCTTGTTAGTGTCGATTAATCTACTATTCTTCTTAGTGGATATGTGATATTGAAAGAGAATAGCAGCTACGCATGATTGAATAATGTTTTAATAATTTATAATAGATAATAACATTTTTGTGCTTCCGATCATATCTGCACAGAATTGGAAATCTGTTGTATTTTAGTTCCATATTGGTCAATAATTTGGACATTGTAAATATGAGGTGTGTTGTGGGAAAACCAGGCTTAATGCAATTGTGCGTAAAGTGTCATTCAGTATTAGCCTGTGCAGTCCGCACAGGCTAATCCAGGATGACACTTTCCGCCTACAGTGGATTTATGTTTAGAAGAGACTTTCTTGTAACACAAAATACCATAAAAGTGGAAAGTGCTGTTCTGGATTAGCCTGTGCAGACTGAACAGGCTAAGGCCAACTTTAAAAAAGTGTTTGTTTGCCATTGCCTACCCAAGGTTGCTGGTAAGGGTAGGTAGGTAGGCTTTTTTTTTTTGAAAAAAAAACTAAATTTAATTAATGATCCATTTAGCATCAAAATATAACATATAACACAGACACTGCTTTTAATAATATAATCAAGTGTCTGTTGATATAACTAGAGCTTGCTAGCAATCATCTTTAATTAGACAATGAATGCTGACAAACTGCCTGTTGTTTTCACAAGTTTGATAAACACAATTTTGATAAACATTATTAGAATTGCATTTTGATATGGCCAATTATAAGCAAGAGTTTAGCTGATACAGTTAATTTATTAACCCAATGCAAAAAGACTGAAATGAAACAAGAGTGAACTTTTATTTAACCCAAAGAATAAAAATAGAATATTCTGAATTAAAAAAAAAATGGTTTGATTTAACAAAGAAAATCATTTTTGAGTAGGGACCTTTTCGTCGTGTAGGTAGGCAATGGCAAACAAAGTAAATTTTTTATTTTGGCCTAAGACAGGACAACACTTCAAGCACACGCATTAAGCCTGGGTTTCCCACGACACTCCACACATGATTTTCTCCCTATGGAGCTAGTAAGTTCTGCAAAACAAAACATTGACCTGATAAAAAAGTATTTGGCAGACAATTCAGAATTGCTTCAATCTTGTTACCATCCATTGTGTTCGCTGGACTGTTATTCATTATGTCTGTGATGTTTTCTCCTATTATACCTATAATAAGTGCTATTTCATACAGCATTTCTGGTAAGAACTGATATAAATCTTCCAGGACAAAGTAAGTGTCGACAATAACACTGTTTACAACAATAAAATAGTTCCCAATGGGAAGTGAATAGCAAATCTGTCCTGTGCCATCCAAGGTGTGATTCAATGATACCACTCAGGGGATATTTGTCAGATTCCCTATGATGCCTGGTGGGTGTGATTTGCAGACACATATCAGACCTTTGTTATACTAACCCAATTTTCTCAATGTCAAACCCAACTGAAACAGAGTGCCAATTAAGTAAAGTGTGTGTTGTTCATTCTTGAGGCTGTTGTCTGATCAGTTATGATACAACACAAAAATATATTAACTAAATTGAGTTTACTGTCAAATTGATAATATTAAAGCAATTAGAATAATGTGATGGTAATTGCAAAAATGCATCTGTGAATAATTTTCTTAGAGAGTTGTTCATGTACTGGACTAATTTAAATCCCTGAAAACAAACTGCTGAAACTGTGTATGAAACAAATCCTGTTTCTTGTTGTATCTTACTAAGTTACATTTCCTTGGGACAGTTTTCAGGGACTAATGAAATGCTTATCAAGCGGACCTGTTTTCTGGTCAGTAGAGTTCAATCACCTGTCAGATGCCACACATTTAACACCAGATAAAATCTTCATACAATAAACACCTTTGCATGGAAATAATGTGAATCACATTGACTGGAGTGTCTGTGACTCATTGTTTTCATTGTGTTGTTTTGTCTATTTCTGTGAGTTATCTGAAAAGGTCCATTAATTATACTTCCTGCTGGCTTATGTAGCATTACTATATCGATGGCTTAAAGCTAGAACCACGTATCTCTATTTCACCAAATTTTTCAGGAGAGCAGAAAAACATGTTAATTTTACAACTATTTGGATAATCAAAAACATTTTTTTCCTGTTTATAGTAGACCTGAAGCTGTTATTTTTTATGAACGTTTGCTTGACCATCTCTTTACCATATATGGGCAAATTGATAGTTTTGTTTTGGCATAAGTATTTTATATAAATGTATAACTTTCACACGGGCCAAACTAGTGTATATTGAAATACATTGTTTTGGCTTAATACTATATAAGAATAGACCAAGGCTTTTGGAATGCCAAAACCATGTATCTGGATATACCACTCTATGGCTGATATTACCATAGTAGTTTGTAGGTTAAACTGATGTGCCAATACCAAGTATATAACCATGCTTGGTTTTGGTTTTTAGCAAAAACTATTATTTGAAAGGAAAATGTATGCCAGTATCATACACATAATGATAACATATTTTGGCACCAACGAAACACATAACGAATCAATGATTTAGTATAATGCCAAAATAAAGCATATGTGCATAGGTTATTATGGCATGCATAAACCTTAACCAAACTTAAGTTAATTTGGGTTTCAAACAAAGTATTATGGGATAGATTGTTCTTTCACTAAAGTATGGTGACCAACGGATGTATTCATTTGGAAATAACCGCGTATCTGCAATGTGAAATTTTGTTATCCGTGTATGTAACACGCCTTTTATCACATAAAATGGGGTTGTTAGCTCTTAATAAATCAGATTTTGTTACATTACGCTGCTTTGAGGCATTTATTATGTAAAAAAATAACGTTGCAATTCTACATAATTATAATGTAATGTAATATCGACATAAAAATTATTTCACTATGTTCATAACGAGTCATGAATAATATTCATAAGCAGTTTATTCAGTTGCAGATATAAGATAGTTGATATCATTGGCATTTAAATATGTTAGATTACATCATTAGATATAATATATATTTTATTATGGAGTATTACAATAAAACTATTGTAATAAACATTGAATGTTATTTACATCAATAAAACGCCATTCGTTAAGACGTTTCATCAGGTTTGAAATTAACCCGCACTGAAAGCTATTTTGCCTTGTCAAACGAAAATAATGCAAAACAAAGTAAGTGACCATAATCTTTACGACCATAAATCTAGAAGCATACCGCCAATACATAACTGGTAACGTGACTGACAAAATATTTGGAATAATTACCAAAAATGGCTCTATAAACAACATCGTAACAATACATAATAAGAAGATACCAAATAACAAATTATATTCAAAGTTTAAACATTGGGTTTTTGATGTGAAATATCTGGTGACATTAAGATTATAAATTATTTACAGCGTTGTTAATATTGCCAATTGGTGTATTTCCCATCTGGGGTTTATCATTATCGTCTGGCTGTTAACATCTAGCATGCGTGTCTAACAGTTGCATACTATGTTAATAAGCCTCACTCAATGTTTGTGTCATAGTCACTTTCTTCACAATCTGGTTCTGGTAGGTTTTCTGATACGCTTTGACTTGCTGGGAGACTTTTGTAAAACTCGTGGAATTCACTCGGAATGATTCCATTTTTACACAGTGCTAATAAGTCTTTCTTTTTAGCACTTGATATGGGCAGTTGACTCTTGTATAGTTGCTGTGGTTGGTCATTTGATGATCGTTTGTTCATTTTAACTCGGTCAAATTCGCTTTGATCCATATCATACTTGAATAGTACGTTTTCTGGCTCACTTTTTAGGAATCTCATCCATTTCATGCTTGTCCACATAACCTTTTCACCACTTTCGCTCTTTGATTTTGTGCATTTTGTTTTCCATCCCTTGAAGTCTAAAAAATCAGAATACTTCAGGGGCACTACATTGTATGGGTTTTTCCGTCTAGCCATTGTGATGACTGTTTCCCATTGGGTTGGCACATGTATTTTTGTTTTTGATTTTGCAAATTCGATAGCTGCATGCATTGAATCGCATTCCATATGAGTGTGACCACTTTCGAGAAATTTGTGATCGATTGTAACTAAATTTGAATTGACGGTAACAGCATTAAGAAGACACGAGGCTACAATTTGATTACGGTTTTGACCAGTGCATGAATCCGAATATAGAATAACATGCTCCACAACACTTGGCAAACTGGCTAGATATTTATGTAAGCATGTCGCAATCTCATTAGATCCACGTTTTCCACCAACTTCTGACCACAAATAACAGTTGCCTTTTTTGTCACTTGCACTGTACAATGTTAGGTTGTAACAACAGAGCTTTCTCATGTAATACATAACACTAACAAGCGAGCAAGGTGTGTACAAAACAGACTGTAAGTCAAAGGTACTGCACACAAGCTTTTCATTATGTTTTGCTTTTTCATTGTCAGAGTATTTTTCTTCTCTTGCATGCATTTTTCTTTTTTGATGATTTTCATATTCTTTTTTCATCTCTTCAGTTAGTTTATTTTCAGCCTTTGAGAGTTCATATTTGTGGCATACGGTACATTGATCTTTTTTCGGTGTATGAAATGAAAGATTGTATTCTTCATTAAAAGTCCACCTGTATATTCCTTCTTTTACTCCCGCTGTATTTACAGAATTACACTGCTTTTCATATTCTTCATACATTTTAGTTATGTTTAAATCAGGAGCTAAGTATTTTCTTTGTGAATCCTTTCTAATGTAATGCGGATCAACTGTTGGAAAGGATTCTATGTGCTTGCGAACACAATTCAATTTCTCGATGCTTGT
Organism: Congeria kusceri; assembly: GCA_027627225.1. Lineage (NCBI taxonomy): Eukaryota > Metazoa > Mollusca > Bivalvia > Myida > Dreissenidae > Congeria > Congeria kusceri. Next base: position 79,837,574 of record CM051027.1, read on the forward strand.
TTTATTGTGTGGTGTGTGTCTTCCTCTCTCATCTCTGCCTTGAAAATGACCAGTTGTTTTTTTAGACAATGCCTGCTCTACTTTTGATTCACCAATATTCAAGGTCTTCAGAAAAAATCTTTTACACACTCGAACAACATTGTTTTCTACTTCGAAAGTGTAATTTCTAGCTACTTGCTTTTTCTTTGCCACTCTGTTTCCTAACTCGTCCATGTAGGTTTTCGTGGGCAATTCTTGTACTCTCGCACACAAAAAGTCTTTCTGTCTTTCGTAGGAACCCAGTGCGTAGTAGATATTTTTTAGTTCACACCTTTGAAGATCAGTTAACTTGCTATTACATTTATATTTACATTTTGAACAGTCACAAGGCAATACTTCTTTACATTTAATTACTTTCCCAGATAGAGCAGTATATTCTTCACCACATAATTTACGTTTCTTCCTTATATTTTTCTTCCAGTTTTCAGGTGTTGCTTTTCTTTTTCTGACTAGAAGTTTTTTCTTTGGAGAGATGTATTGTGCTTTCTTTCTAGGGGAAACTTGGTTCACTGTTTTCTGTCTTGTCAAAGTGGCATTTGGTGATTCCATCTGAATGGGAGTAGCTATATATGACTCAGTTTCTTGGTTTGTAGTTTCAATAGGCATACAAGCATCATAATGCTCCAATATGTTTGGAATTGAAATATATGCTAACATTACATCTTGTCCAGTACATGAATCTGTCATTGTAGGAAGTATTTGTATAAGCGGTTGTTCTGGCTTGCTAGTAAATATCGTTACTCTTCTTTTAATATAGTTAGCAAGTGCAAGCGGCAAAAAATCAGCAACTTTGCTTGACCAGTGACCATGTGATTTTAAGTGTTCTATTTCATCAAGATATTCTATTAGAAACTGCTCTTCGTCTTCTGGATTGTATTTTGTTAGGAGAAAACCCATGTATTCTTCGACATTTTCTTCAAGATGTTTGCACAACGATTGTCTAAGGCTTTGTTGGTCTTCTGTTAATTGTCCTGAGAGACAAGCTGATTGAAAAAAGCAATTTCCATGTGGAGGCACAGGATGACGTTGCAAATTGTGGTTGTGCAAAAGCTGGTCAAGACGTCCTTCGTTTGCCTCTTTCAATGTGTTTTTATGAAAAAATTCTATACTACTTTTGATTTTCAGTATTTCCACATCATTTGAAATATCATCCTTCTTCAGGGCTTTGCGTTGTTTTCTTGTGGTATGACACTTTTTCCGTTTAGTTAGTTTTCGTTTCTCTGTTTCCCATTCATTCTTAAATTTTTGCTCAATCACAAATTCTTTCCTTGCATTATCTGACAGATTAGAAAAGTATTCTGAATCTGTTGAGTTTAATTCATTTGCATTAGGTAAATATGTAGTGTCATCGTCATTGTCACTTCCTTTTTTCATGTGCAGTCGTTTTGCGTAAATACTCAATGGCATTTCGTCATCTGAACTTGTGGAAATGTACTTCAATTTCTTTCTAGTAGGATTTTTCTTTCGTTTGCTCTTTTTTCCAACTGACGTTTGCAATTTGCTTTGTTGTTCGTGTTTAGTGCAGTTTTGCACTGTATCTAGCACACCATCATGTTGTTTGTTGTCCACCTCTCTTGTGTCACTATTTGATAGGTATTGTTCTTGTGATGCATCATTCGTTTTAGTATGAGACTCTATATCGTTTGATTGGACACTCGCATCTGGGACAGTGGGAATATCATCATGTTTTGTGCAGTTTTGCACTGTATCTAGAACACCATCCTGTTGTTTGTTGTCCACCTCTCTTGTGTCACTATTTGACAGGTATTGTTCTTGTGATGCATCATTCGTTTTAGTATGAGACTCTATATCGTTTGATTGGACACTCGCATCTGGGACAGTGGGAATATCATCATGTTTTGTGCAGTTCTGCACTGGATCTAGAACACAATCATGTTGTTTGTTGTCCACCTCTCTTGTGTCACTGTTTGACCGGTATTGTTCTTGTGATGCATCGATTGTATTTGTATGAGTCTCTGTATCGTTTGATTGGACACTCGCATCTGGGACTGTAGAAATATGATTCCAAATCTGCTCTCGTTCAACCCACTGGTTTTCAATATCTGCAACATGCTCGGTATAACCACATTCCCTGGTTGCACTACTGACATGTCCATTATGATTGTCTGTTATGCGTCTTTCATGTTCAGTGGAACGTTCCAACTCCTGCGTCAACTTTAACAGATCATCATCTGAATCTGCTAACATCTGAAAAAATGTATGGTAATGTTTTGTAAGTTGTATGTTCATGTTGTGCAGTCAGCGGTTAATAATAATAAAAAAATATTACAAATATTCAATAAAAATGCACAAGTATTTGGTAGATAATTTATCAGCACTGTAAGTTGTGATGTTATTGAATAAATCAACTTATTATAATTATTTGCATAATGGGCTTAAAAACGATGTGCATTCTTTGTTTTCCCAGAATACCAAATAAAATAACAAATATTAGTGAGAGAATATAATCACATACCTTTTTGTTGATAAAAATAACAGAAACGATCCAAAAACACTATGTTAACCCATTCCTCTACATTTTTCAAATGCTCTGTAGAAGTGTGAAAATAACCGTACAATCTCTCATTAAATTTTTTAATCAGCTGGCACATTGAAATAAGATACCTGGATATCAACTCTAATTAACTCTCTCACACTGGCTTTTGTTTACTGACAAAACCAATTAGCCACACATGCAATGGTTTAGCAGTAACGAAAGTTTAAAATAGTTGGGTATGTTTGTGTGCCAAATCAGTTCAACAGCAGATGCAATGTTTTGGACTTTGTTAATATCTTCCAAAGGGCATTACATAAAATAGTATCGTCATATACGTGGTTTTGGCACCAAAATATTAATTAATTTTTTTATTTTTTACATTAAACCAAAACAAAGTATCCCAAGATACATGCTTCTGGTTAAATAAAATAGACTGTGTTTCAATTGTTTTGTTTAAACCAAAATCAGGTAAAGTTAAATAAGTTGTTCTGGACATTCAATATCAATGAGATTTAAATTGATTTTGTGTATACCTGCAGATACCGTGTTATGGCAGCAGAAAATTTGATTAAAAACAGATACTAGGTTTGATCTCTAATCAACATCTCAATAACTAATTAAGATATAGCTCTCAAATTTTGACACAATGTGTAATACTCATAATTGATTATAGTGAACAAAAAAACTCATTTTGGTCAAAATGGTCAGATACGTGGTTTTGGCTTTAAGCCATCGATATATTGTGTGAACATGATTGTAGTATGTATGGTAAACAGCTCCATACTATTTATGTTACTGGCTGGGAGGATCTTACTTGTAGTACTTGACTTAAGATTACAAAGAGTCATTTCTAAGTTAATGTATCTAACAAGCAACTTATTAATTGGAAATATGGTTACATAATGGACGAATGCATAAGTTACGGACTTAAAAAGCTCATTTAGGCCACAACAAATTGATCAGTTGTTCTACGGATTTTGTCCAAAAAAAATTGGAGCGAGCGAGCGAAATAAAAATAAAAAGGTTTTTTTTCCATTTTCGATAAAATCGGAGGCGAGCGAAAAGCGCAAAATAAAAAAAAATCCTATCATGCCCATAGTGTTTAAAAATTACTCCCAAACGCCATCATAACTTGATATCTTGTCAATAATTTCTTCTTCATCTGCTCTGTTCCATAAATTTTTGTCAAAATCAATATATATGTAATAAACTAAGCAACTAATTTCTCCATTTCTTCTTTGACCATGTCCTGCAAAGGGTTTTGTGCAAGAAAGTCTTCAATAGTGATTCTGCTATTAAATTAACGACCGGCAGTAAATACTAAATAGCCATATCTTAACTATAAGAAAGTAGACCTTATACAAGGTAATTGTCATTATCAAAATATATATTTGATACAGGAAGTCGATCACTACCAACAGTTTAATAACATGAATATGAAATGTCATACAATAAACACAAAACAATTTAGGAATCACTAGTATAAGATCTGTATCTTTAAATGACACGACGAAACAACTGGACGCCACCATTTTTTTAAACCGTAAACCAGGACTCACACTGGCTCTTATTTTTCTTGAGCCATTTTTTTGTATCGACTCGCAACATCGTTGCGTGTTTCCATGTCAGGGAATAGTTATATCTTACTGTTTTAATTGCTATAAAATTATACTTCACTGTGCTGTATTATATTAATTAATTATGGCATTAACAAAAGCATTAGTATACTTCGATTTTTATATTAACATTTTTCTTATTGTTCATTGCAGTAAACTTGGATAATTATTTTTTATTTAAACATACACTCTTAAACTATCTACAAGATGTTAACAAAATATATCCATAAATAAATTAAAATTAATAACTAACATAATGACTTGGCTTGCCCTTTTAAATGTACCTTAATATATAAAGGCTGAACAAAATGTACACCAAACAGATACGTTGAATTTATAAAATGGACATGTCAGAAACAACTTATATGTGTGGATATTAGAAGTAAGAAATCAAGGACAAACCGCTGGTCAAAACTGTCCGAAATGTAAACATACCCGATAATCAGTCCATTTGACATAATCCAGACATCCAATTTCACACATCCTTTATCAACAAGATAATACTTTAATTAACTGTTAATTAATTGCTGATATTAGGAGAGCTTGCTAGCAATCATCTTTAATTAGGCAATGAATGCTGACAAACAGCTCATTGTGTTTTCACAAGTTTGATAAAACATGATAAGAAATTGCAGAGTTGAAATACACATGGCAGCTGTGCCAGACTGGCTGGTGGTGATTAAAGGTCTGGGTCATAAATTGTGTGCTCTGGACATTAACCAGTCACTGCAAAGTGCCTTATTCACATCTATATCAGTACCAATTGCTGGTTATGATTTGGGTACACCACGAAGACGGCATTTAACGTACAATGAGACTCATTAATGAAAACGTCATTTAAAAAAATCGGATGCGGGGCAAACTTGTAGGTGCGGGCGCAAAATTAAATTTTTTTTTTTTTTTTTCGATTTACGATTTTAAGGTGCGGCAAATCCGACGAACATCTGATCAATTTGTTGTGGCCTTATTTACTATGGTAAAACATACCCAACCTAGCCTTCCCCCAAACGAAAGTACTGACGCCAACGTTCAGCGTAACCATTACAATATAGACACTCAGCCTTTATATATTTCTGGATTATATTGTTTTCTTTTATTAACAGTTTATAAATTATATTAAGATTTCAGATGCAATAAACAGTTGGCAAAGCATACTATATAAAAGACTTATATTTTTGGAATAAATGTGATTTAAAGTTGAACTTCAAATCAATGACTACTTTCAAGGTTGAAAAGTGTTGTCTCAACAAACAGCCTAGTTCCCAAACATCTGAATCATTCAGTGTTCCATTGGCAGTCTCACCAGGTTTTGGTGTGAGTTCTGGTGGAATGGTGAATGAGGTGGGGTCGGTTGCTCTTGAGTTTTTAAAAGAAGGCTACTTGTATTTATTGACAAAAATTATGGAAATGTTAACCTCCCCTACCAAATTCACCAAGAACCCCAAAAGAGCACAATGGGCTAGGACAGTTTTAATGCTCCTTTCTCTCGCTTAATGCATATTGAACATAATTATATGAGTGGATATATAATCATAGTGACGTTATATATACTTGGCACTGAAAACTGACAGTTTAAAACTGAGAGTTGATCACTGCATAACCACAGACAACATAAAGGGGTTATAACTGCAAATTAAAACAATCACAAGATTATGCCCCACAACCCGAATTCTGGATCCGCCTCTGAAATTAACCCCGTTTTTTAATCACAAAACTATAAATATGTTATTAGTGCATGTTTACATGTTTTACAACATTATTACCAACTATTACCCTCTCTGTTCAAATGTGATAAAATAGATCTACACAAATCTATATATTCCATTTTGTTTTGATAAAATGATATTTTACAGCATACACTAAGGCATCAACTAAAATTCCTGACTGCTCACAGTGTTTAATTTCCACAGAACTACAAACTTATGAGGGATATACTTAGGGGAGATCCATTTGACATGGTCAGTTATCAGGGGTTAAATCAAGTTTTATGAAAGCAGCCAGTCTGGACCCTATTGACATAACAGTTCAGCTAATAGAGTAAACGGTACCGGCTTATCTGATCAAATACACATTTCCTCAGTATACTGATTTCCTCAGTTGTTACTGTCTTGAGCAAGATCAAAATGGCAAGCACATTATTCAAGGAGCAAAGTAGGAGAAAAGTAACATTATATGTGAAAAATTTAATATTTGACAGAAACAACTGCATCAGTCTATTCATGTACATGTACAGGCAACAGGGGTGGCTACAGGATTTTGTCCATCAGTCTATTCATGTACATGTACAGGCAACAGGGGTGGCTACAGGATTTTGTCCATCAGTCTATTCATGTACATGTACAGGCAACAGGGGTGGCTACAGGATTTTGTCCATCAGTCTGTTCATGTACATGTACAGGCAACAGGGGTGGCTACAGGATTTTGTCTTCGGAGGACAGTCAGTTGTCAGTCAATTTTTGTCCATTTCAGTTCTCTCATCAATGTTAAATATGGAAAAATAAATCTTATTTTCAAAGGATTAAAGTAACTGTTTGGTTGTTATCAAAATGCGTAGTAAACCTTGTGCCTTATGCCAAGCTACGAAGAACATTGCATATAATATGATACAGACATTCTACAGGTGGGGGGGGGGGGGGGCAGGAGAGGGCACCAGCTGTGACACTTGGATCTTGCAAAATAAAAATAAATGTATGTTTGCTATATATAGGATCTGACACTAGTTGTCATTTCATACCATAATTTATTAAACGAGTTCAGGAATTTTGTTAGTAAGCAAGCCTTTGGCGACGTCATTTCACCAAAATAATGTCATGCGATTGGTTTGTCAAAGAAATCGTAGCCAATGAAAACGCTCATGTGTAAGATAGAAATATTCGTAATGGTTGTATTACACGAGAAACAAGGTATAGCATGTGATAACTTCCTATATTCATGACAGCCGAAGTGGTGTACCACTTGATGTTCTGTTATTCAATGTTGTTGTTTATAACTCTGAAACTGTGTGATGGAAAACTTCCAGAATTCACGTTCACCAGGCGTCTGTTTATTGGGCAGTGAAATGAAAATGATGTGGGGGGATCTGCTTTCTTGGAAAACTGTTTGGATCAATTGATTTTGCCAGGAGATGTAATTCTCTAACACTGAATAATAGGACTGGCATGAGGAATATTGAATATCATATTTTATCGGTTAATGACGACTTTCCCGTGGAAATAATGACTCATCGCTGGACTGATTATAGGTGCACTGAAATTTCAAATTGCTTGAGATGTCGTATAATTATAGCTGCCTTTAATTACAGCCATTTTTACCATTACATCATTTGCTTCAAGGCTAACTATAAAAATTATCCTCACAGAAATGAAACAAAGAGACATTTCCTGCACGTCATTGGTGGAATAATTTTGTTGAATCTTATTGCAGATTCACTAGTAATATAGTTATATAACTATATAAATTGTCTGTACAGAAATGCAACAAGATAACATTGTTTTTATGTCCCAGGCATGTTGATGCAGAATGACATAAAATTATAGTGATTGACTGATTTCCCTGTCCATGATTCCGTCCGTATGAGGGTAACTAGAATTTACCATTTCGTCTAGCACCAACACTGCTTACTACAAAATTGGATACTTAAACAGTTGTTGCTTATGACCATTCCCAATCCACCAATACTACCCAGCTCAATGTGACCTTGACTTTGACCTAATTTCGACTTAAAATAATTCAAATGGGGAATTTATTGGTTAACTAGATTTTACCGTTTCATACCTACACAGTTGTTGCTTATGACTATTCCCAATGCACCCATATCATCCAACATCACTTTGACCTTAACCTAGTAATTTGAAATGGACTAATTCAAATGGGCTGTCCAGCACCAACCATGGGCATCATGGGCATCACACACACAGCATCTTGCTTAAATTCCTGCATGTCACTGTTGGCACTAATTTGTTGAATTTTCACTATCAGTAATCAATGATCAAAAATAGAAATGGAGTTTTCTTTGAAATAGTTCAGTTTTAAAATAGGTCAGCTCAGGGAACTAAAAAAACTTACGTTTTACTAAGAAAATGAATGTTCTGTTTTCTTGGTGTTTTTATCTGGCAGTAATTTTATTAATAATAGATTATTTTAAAGACAACTTCCAGGTCCATAGTATTGCTTGTAGTTTTTATGATGACATTTAAAATTGCAAAAATAACTTCCTACTCTGATTGAAGTCCACAACTTGTGAGTTACTCTTTCTAGTGAAGGTTATAAAACTGAGTGCAGCCAATCTTCCTTATTTTATCATGTTATCTGGCATTGCAGTATATATGACATGTTCTCCTTAAACAGTAACCTAAGCTGTTTAATATCATAAATAGAACTGGGTCACATGGTGTTTATCATCTTGAGCAGGATGTTTTCATATCTAAAATGGGAAACCTATGACGTATATGCTTACAAAATTGTTTAATGTTATATCTGGTATATCGCACGTAAAATGATATGACCAAAGATAATTTCCATTTCAAATGTGGCAGATAGTGTTAGATATCTATGTAAATTTAAACAAACCAGTGTGGGCAGGCAACTAATTTATGAAGATAAGAGGACAAACTAAACATCAGAGTATGGCACATGATACAACAGCTGTAACTGACTATAAACAACCTTGGACTGGAGATGCATTGAGAGCACTGTACATGTAGATATCATTACTTGGACTGGAGATGCAGTGAGAGCACTGTACATGTAGATATCATTACTTGGACTGGAGATGCAGTGAGAGTATTGTACATGTAGATATCATTCCTTGAACTGGAGATGCAGTGAGAGCACTGTACATGTCGATATCATTGGCACGCAAAACACATTCTCTGTCAGGCTGTGCATATAATGAATAAGTATGTACTATGTAACCAGTATTACAGTAGCTACTGATAAGTCCAACCATTAAGAATGTTGTGATTAAGAAGTTTAGATTAAAATGTAATTTATTTACATTTACACGTATGACTATGATGTAGTTTTGATAGTGCACTACAAGTGCAATCATTTACACGTATGACTATGATATAGTTTTGATAGTGCACTACAAGTGCAATCATTTACACGTATGACTATGATGTAGTTTTGATAGTGCACTACAAGTTCATTTACACGTATGACTATGATGTAGTTTTGATAGTGCACTACAAGTGCAATCATTTACACGTATGACTATGATGTAGTTTTGATAGTGCACTACAAGTGCAATCATTTACACGTATGACTATGATGTAGTTTTGATAGTGCACTACAAGTGCAATCATTTACACGTATGACTATGATGTAGTTTTGATAGTGCACTATAAGTGCAATCATTTACACGTATGACTATGATGTAGTTTTGATAGTGCACTACAAGTGCAATCATTTACACGTATGACTATGATGTAGTTTTGATAGTGCACTATAAGTGCAATCATTTACACGTATGACTATGATGTAGTTTTGATAGTGCACTATAAGTGCAATCATTTACACGTATGACTATGATGTAGTTTTGATAGTGCACTGTAAGTGCAATCATTTACACGTATGACTATGATGTAGTTTTGATAGTGCACTATAAGTGCAATCATTTACACGTATGACTATGATGTAGTTTTGATAGTGCACTACAAGTTCATTTACACGTATGACTATGATGTAGTTTTGATAGTGCACTACAAGTGCAATCATTTACACGTATGACTATGATGTAGTTTTGATAGTGCACTATAAGTGCAATCATTTACACGTATGACTATGATGTAGTTTTGATAGTGCACTATAAGTGCAATCATTTACACGTATGACTATGATGTAGTTTTGATAGTGCACTATAAGTGCAATCATTTACACGTATGACTATGATATAGTTTTGATAGTGCACTATAAGTGCAATCATTTACACGTATGACTATGATGTAGTTTTGATAGTGCACTACAAGTGCAATATTGTCCGCTCCTTTGTTGTTTGCTAGTTATAGCATAATTGTACTATGATGGCTACAGAATACTTACAAATTGTGAGTAGCATATTAAGTATTCATGAAATGCCAGTATTTGTTTCATATCTGAGGCCATATTCACAAAGACTCTTAGTATTAAAAATGAAAATGTCTTTGTCATGAAATTCCTCAACCCCATGGTGTTTCAGTTGAAGTTCTAGTTGCATTAAATGATACAAATTATATTGGTATTGAGTGACCATATGTTACTTACTTACCACATTTGGCATATATATTACCGTATAGTATTTCACATATAAAATTTGAACTGAAATATTCACTTAAATGTAACTAAAGTTAAGATTGTCCAAAGGGGCTTTATGAATATCAGTCCTGGTATTGTGATATTTGTGAATATCAGTCCTGGTATTGTGATATTTGTGAATATCAGTCCTGGTATTGTGATATTTGTGAATATCAGTCCTGGTATTGTGATATTTGTGAATATCAGTCCTGGTATTGTGATATTTGTGAATATCAGTCCTGGTATTGTGATATTTGTGAATATCAGTCCTGGTATTGTGATATTTGTGAATATCAGTCCTGGTATTGTGATATTTATGAATATCAGTCCTGGTATTGTGATATTGTGACAATATTTTGTGCTATTTATAGCGTGAACATCGGGTGTGGTCCGGCGGAGGAGCGGGTGCTGCTGACGGGTCTACACGCCGTCGCCGACATCTTCTGTGAGTGCTGCAAGACCACCCTGGGATGGAAATATGTAAGTGAAGCTGGGGTATACTTCGTGTTCTTGAGAAAGAAAGTTTTGAATATTTTCTGGTTACTTTAAAATTTATATTGGGTAGTACTGTTAAATCCAAACCTTCAGCCATTGTGTTTTCACGTGTGGTTTCGGGGTAATGTATTGGGAATATAGTTACATATTAAGTGACAATTGTATCAATATTCGAAGGAATTATGTGTGTGATAGTTTGTGAAGCTGGCAGACTGTCATCTTGTAGACAGCCTCATGACCTGTCACTCCTATCCACATGTCTGTCCTTTTGTGGATTCTCATTCTAGGAGAGAACATTCAAGTTGAAATCTGGGGATAAAATGAAAAAAATGGAATTATTTATCTTGTGTCAGAAACCATAACTTGAAATAAAAATGTGAATTTAAGCTTTACAATTTCAAGCTGAAAATTTTATATATTTGTTTAATATATATTATCTTGGAATTTATCGAGGATACTTTTATTTATTTGATGTATTAAAAATTAACTTTGAATAACAAAGCATATAAATAATACGCTTGAGTGTTTATGTGAATTCTGTGTGATTTTATTTTTTGGGTCCTCTATAGCCATTTGTTAACACATTATTATTTTGCTCTCATTTCACGACAGATGTTTTATGATATATGATGTTTCGAAATCCCAGTTGTTTTGAAATAAATACAGGCCAAGGTCAGGTTTTAACATACAGTAGGTAAAATCTGGCACAATCACCATTAGGCCAGACTGCTGAACGAAAATAAATACTGTCATATACCCACAGATAAAATGTGAAATGATGGGTGTTAATTTTAAACTGTACTGATGACTGTTTACCTTAAAGGAAGAAATTTAAACCTTTTTGATGACTGTTGACCCTGTAGGAAATTGGAAAATTGCATCATTTCCGAAATGTGGTTTGGCTGAACATATGAGGTAGTGCATTTGATAGGGCAGATGAATTGATGCCACATGGGAAAGTGCAGCTGGTGAAGACCTAGAGAACTGTTATATGAGGTGCTTGGGTAACAATAATAACGGTTGAACAGTACAGGGAATAAGTACAGGGTATAAATTGTGTACCAAATAACATTGTTGTACAGCTAGATATCTCTCTACTGTTATAAATATTAGTGGTTTATCATTAATTAAGCCGAAAGAGAGGGGGGTAGGGTGACTGAGTTTGTTTGGTACACAGTGGTTAAACACTGTTGGCAACTAATGAAGGGTGTTGGTTCATAAATCATCCTGATGTTGACAGAATGTTGTTTACTTACAGAAAATGCCAGACCACTTAATAATCATCACATCCAACAAGGGATAATTGATTTGAGGCGCGTCGTTGGAAAATCAGACTTAATGCATGTGTGTAAAGTGTCATCCCGGATTAGCCTGTGCAGTCCGCAAAGGCTGATCCGGGACGGCACTTTCCACTTTTGTGGTATTTTCTGTTTCAAGGAAGTCTCTTCTAAACATAAATTCACTGTAGGCGGAAAGTGCCGTCCTGGATTAGCCTGTGCGAACTGCACAGGCTAATCCGGGACGACACTTTACGCACATGCATTAAGTCCGGTTTTCCCACGACGCGCCACATTTATATTCCTGACAGAATTGTCATTTATGTAAACAACACTGTTTACTGAATCTGTCCTATCACACAAACTTACATTTTATTGGCTAAAATGTTACGCTATGAAATGTTAAAAACCTGTATCCATGTGGACAGAACCATTCAGTGGTAGTATGTTGTAATGTTGCTGTCCTTGATTACTATATAGTATTTATGACTTAATTCTATTTCAGGAGCATGCCTTTGAGTCTAGTCAGAAGTACAAGGAGGGGAAATTCATCATAGAACTGGCCCACATGATCAAGGACAATGGGTGGGACTAGCAGCCAACCTAGGAGGGACTTGCGGCTAACCTAGGGGGGACTACCGGCCAACCTTTGGGGGACTACTGCCCAACCTTTGGGGGCACTGGACCAGGCAGGAGGGGCATGAATATTCAACATCCTGGTGATAGTCATTGTGACCTAAGACTTACTTAAATCTGTGACTTTTGTTCAGAGATGTTACTTAAATCTGTGACTTTTGTTCAGAAATTTTACAGGTAGTTAAAGATACATTGTTTAGTCCATTGTAAATATAATTCTATGATAGAAAGTGTTTTCATTTTGAGAGAGATTTTTTAACAATATTCAAATTTGAATGAAAGAACTGCAAAAACCTATTTTTCTCGGCCCCTGTTGCTGTTCATGGTTGGATGGTTTGATGGATCTCGATATTTTACATTCCCACTTGCGTCTAGTGTTGTTGTCTTTCATTTCATTCATCCCCTCATCTCATTCAATCTCAGTACAGACTTTGTGACATAATTCATAGTGCATCAAATTGAGACATTACCATGGCATTGAGTTATTGGAAGATTTCCACAGAAGACCTTTAAGATGGAAGGATTTCCTAAAGTTCTAAGGCAATTGACATTTGCCACAAATATAGAATTTTTATTCTATATGGTGCTTTGTGGAGTCCCTGACATAAAACATTCAAATACATTGTGTCTGAAGCCCAAGGTGTTGCTGGCATGGTAACTGAGTGGCTGGCATGGTAACTGAGTGGAGACATACATTGTGTCTGAAGCCCACGGTCATTGTTGCTGGCATGGTAACTGAGTGGAGACATGAAGGACAAGGTCATTGTTGGCATGGTAACTGAGTGGAGACATGAAATAGAGAACTAGTGTTTGTTAATGGTGCTGTAAGTGGAAACTGCAGTGTTGTGTGCAGTTGCTAAGAGGTTGTATGTATTGAACTAGTTGACAATAAATCATTGCCGTACAGAACGTGGTGTTAATAGCTAGACTGCAGGTTCCATGATGTAATCAGGACATGGTGCTTGTGTGGCAACTGCAGCTGCAGGCAATGGCGACAGATACTGGTGAAACCATGGAAACAGGCTGGACTGGATCACGTGTATGAGGAGAAGCAGTCAGAACTGGCATTATGTATCAGCTGGTACATTGACACTGCTTACTTACATTTCATGTTTGGTTCATGTTTTGCATGATTCCACAATTAGATCATTTTGTCAATACATATGCAGTAGAACATTTTTCCCAAATCGAAACTACAAACTAATTGATTTTTAAACATTATTCATAATCAGCTTGTAACTAGTTATTGATTAAAGTATTAAGAAAATATTGCTGCAAGTGTAAGATCTACATTGTATGTTGATTACCGTATGAAATATGTACTAGAACATTTGCGATGACAGATTGCCCTCTCATAATTATTTCCTCTTTCTTTGTTCTAAAGTGCTATTTATTATTTATTAAGCAAGAAAGTGTTTGAATAAGCATGTTAAATGCATTAAGAAGTATTCTCTCCAGCTAATGCATAATTGCCTGTCATTCTTCAAGTGTATGCCAATGGTGGGTGTTAAATCAATCGTTGGTTGCTAAGAAGCTGAGTCTGGCTTACGATGCTGCATATGAAATGATTTGTATGTCCTGCAGAATAAATAGCCCATAAAATGGATTTGCTTGATGAACTGATTACAGTTTCCTTTGCTTGATGAACTGATTACAGTTTCCTTTGCTTGATGAACTGATTACAGTTTCCTTTGCTTGATGAACTGATTACAGTTTCCTCGAGGTCATTGATGGGTTACTCAAAACAGTAATACATGTAATAATTTCAGGCTATCGGTTCCTTGAATGCAGTTGTCACATTAAGATTGTTCAGAATATGTGCAAATCCTTATAATTGATAGGTATTTAGTTTGTGTGAGTTACTCCTAAAAAGCAGTTTGTTGAATGCATTTAAATGGAATACATACTTGTTTGTGGTTTGCATTATAAGTATATGTGATAATAGGCTATGGGAAAGTTTGCATTATTTTTAATATTTAAGTGTTATTCAGCATCATTGTTTTGTCACTTAAAAATGTGAAATGATACGTCATTATAACATACAACTTTGGAAGGTCAATATTAATTGAGAATTAGAACGACTGGAGTTAATGTCACGTCTTTTGTAGTATCTGTATCCGTTTTGGAAATGCAAACAAAGATAAGCATGTTTCATAAGATAATGTTATCTCCGGTGATTCCTCAGGAAGCAGTTTTCTTGTGATATTTTTGTCTTTTTCAATTCATTGAAATCATTGTTGATTTGTGGGTGTTCTCATTTTCTCCAAGTGTGATGAAAACTACAATTTCCTACTTAAGAATAGATAATATTGATAATATTATATATTGCAAAGCTGGGCCCATATTGTGAAAGACTTTTTTTAATATTGTTGATTTCAAGTTATAATTCCGAAATGAATTTAATATATCTACATTAAATTTATAAATAATAAGACTTACAGAAATGTACTACTTGATTTACATGATATGTATTTATATAAAAATATATCTTAAAAGGCCCTAATTCCGAGTGGGTCCATATTCCGATGTTCCATTGTTTTAAATAATCAGTGCACTTCAGGGTAGGATTATTTATTTATTTTGTTGGAATTGAATTTAAAACATGCAAGACAGAAAAAATATTCAAAAACTATTGATTTAGAGGCCTTTTTTAATGAAATATATAAAACAGCCACATTTTCTGTTATTTTTGACACGGTGTCTACTATTGTGTCAAAGATTCTGAAAAAGTACATTAGAAACCTCTAGTTAATTTTGTCTGCAATGTTGACAATTGATGAATGGATAACATAAAGGTGAAGTTATGTTTAAAAAAAACAAAGCAAAGCAAACATATTTCAAATTGTTATTGTGTGTCATCGGAATTTGGAACAAATTCAAGATTGCATATTTAGGTTACTGGCAAATGCATTTTCCATTTGTTGGTCATTTTTTCGTGACAAACATGCAAATAATTGGTTGTAGTTGATGAATTGATTATGATTATTTTTTCAATATGAATATATATTTTTTTCTTTTAAAGTTCACCGAATATCTTTGAATTGATCAGTTTCTTATGTCATCGGAATATGGACACTCCAGGATAGTATTGTTTGTGTTAGTGTTTTTTCTCAAATAAAAAACGGATAGCAAATAACAAAAAAACTTTTTATAATATAACATGACATATCAGGAATACTGTTATTGTTTCTATAATGAAGAAAGTAAGTCAACATTACTGTATTTTTAAGTCTGATAAACTGATAACCGATAGGCCAGGATCTCTTTTGAATGCTGAATTGTTTGTATTGTTTGTAAATGTAACATTATCGGCTTATCACTAAGGACTTAATTATATTTATGCATGATTATTTCACATTTCACCTGTTACAAAGGAAATGTTTGTCACGTGTTATTGCCTTTGTATGTATTGTATGTATATCAAACTGTATCTGATTGTGTCACTGTATAATCAAATGTTCATGTGACAGGTCCGTAATGTATGATTGTGTGATCTGTAACCCATAAGAGTGTAATCTCTCCCCTTGTCTTTGCTAATGTGTCTTTCAGAATGAGGTTTCGTCAAGAATGAACTTGTTTCATTTTCATTGTTTTCACTGTTAACATGTGTCATGAAATTTAATAAAGTTGCAGTAAAGCATTTAAACACACTAAGGTATGTTAAAGGCACTGAACAATGCAAAGACGTTGTACTAGTATCATGTAAAATAAGCATGTAAACACACCTGAGATACAGGTTATTTATAAGATATTTTTCTGTGCTATCAAAAGTCCTGGTTCATACCAGATTGACAATGTTGAAGACTTCGATATATATAGATGTCCCTGACCATTTTACAAATCACTTAGCATCAGTGTTGAAATAATTTATTTTGTTATGTAAATTTATGTTAAGGCACGGCACTTCACATTTCCATTTTGAATGTACTTTGAAACAGTGACTGCTTAATAATGCCTCAGGGCCCGCATTCACAAACCTATTTTAGACTTAAGATTAATAACAAAGAATATTCTTGAAACCTTGGGTTTCAAGGACATATGAGGCATATCGTGGGAAAACTGGGCTTAATGCATGTGCTTAAAGTGTCGTCCCGGATTAGCCTGTGCAGTCTGCACAGGCTTATCCGGGACAGGACTTTCGCTGTTATGGTATTTACGTTTCAATGAAGTCTCTTCTAAACATAAATGCACTGTAGGCGGAAAGTGCCGTCCTGGATCAGCCTGTGCGGACTTGGTATTCACCGGACTCTTATTATATAATTATTTATTAAGAACGATTTGTTCATGACTTAAATAACACTGGTACCCAGCATATTTTTTGCAAACACAGAAGTATTAGCTAATGCGTCTAAGTTTGTTCTTTGTTCTTAAGTCTAACAGTGGGTTGGTGCATACGGACCCAGTTCCTGACGATTACAGTAATAGCGACATCAGCATGATTTTAATTCATGTGTGCTTATCACATGTTTGTTTTCTTGATGTGAGTGTATGTTACCAGTATATGGGCAGTTGAAATCATTGTAGGTTTGACTGCCAATTACACTGTTAATGTTCTGTGTATGTGCTACCATATTTTGACTTGAAATATTTAAATATTAACCTATGTTCCCAGCAACCATGTGCTCTGCTGTAAGTGGTATGACTGTGATTATGTTGTGGTAACTGTGATGGATTTATTTTGTATCATTTTGAATGTGTTGCAAACCTATAAAATAGAAGTTGGACGATATGTGTTACATCTCATATTGTTTTAACAATTATACACTGAAACTGAAATATCAAACTCATAACTTCTCTTCTTAGGATTTTCATTGGAATTTAAAGTCCCCATTTTGGTGTCTGATGATTTAATGTCAGCCTTGTAAGATTCCTAATATTTTGTAACACAATGTTACTTTAACTGGTTCTGTTACATTTTTGAAAGTACATGTAAAGTTATGTAAAACAGTTCTGTAAAGTAATATTATGTAAATTATTGCTGCAAAACATAAAAAATGTGGGAATTTTTCCCAATGTTTTGAATCTCAGAGCTTGAGGTTTGACTGTGATAATTGGGTGGCAATACTAGTACATCTACTGAAACTGTCATGGTTACACAACTTATTATGAGCGGGGACAAGATTTAACACTTTCCGATACTTGTGGGCAACAATATGGACTAGACTTATAAACCTATCGCCCTTACAGTAATTCATTATTATTTTAAGTTCCCACATTTAGTGGACGTCTGTCCTGTTCAGTTATATAGGCATTCATTGCTCATCTGTCGGAATTCTGCTGGTCATGTAAGGGGAGGTTCAAATTAGGGATGTGAAGTTGTTGGTGTATAACCTCCTGGTATTCAGAGTTGTTGGTGTATAACCTCCTGGTATTCAGTAGTATGTACTTCTCTGGCTCTGTGATTCTTAGCAGATGAAATATTCTTCACAGTGATTGGATCTTTTATTATGTGATATTGTTATATAAATGTGTATATTCTAGTCAATATTCATTAGGCAAATGATTGTTATACCCCCACAAACCCCACAAACGATGTTTAGGGGGTGGGGGGGGTATATAGGAGTGAGCTTGTCGGTCTGTTGGTTTTTGGTTTCCGGATAATAACTCAAGAAAAGGTTGAGGTATTCAAATAATTGTTGGTACACTTGTGTAACATCATAGAATACAGGTAAAGTTTGGCATTGATTACAAACCACTAATTTTGACAGAGTTTTGACCCCTTTATGACTTAAATTCCCTGAAAACATGGTTCCGGACAATCGATCAAGAATGGCTTGACATATTCAAATAATTTTTGGTACACATGTGTAACATCATAAAGTACAGGTTAAGTTCGATGTTGGTTACAAACCACTAAATTTTGACAGAGTTATGGGCCCTTTTGGACTTAAATTCCCTAAAAACTTGTTTTGCGGACAATTACTCATATAAGGCTTCACATATTTAAATTATTTTTGGTACATAGGTGTAACATCATAAAATACAGATCATAATCGACTTTGGTTACAAACTACAAAATATTGACAGAGTTATGGCTCCTATTCAAATTAATTTTTTCCAAATACACTGTTTAACATTCACAAATTAAAGCATTCTCTCTGTGTCCATTTCTTTTGAATGGATGCCATAGTTTTGTGACAAGGGTATATTGTTGGGGTATATTCGTCACTCATGTGACAATTCTAGTTTTTGAAAGTAAGTCGAGTATTTATAACATATTCGTAACTTGTTTGTGTTCGGTCTTTAAGAAAAGCAAATTGGGTACTGTATTAAAAACAGAACAAAAAGTGTTCACATACAATCTTGCCTTTAATAATGTCGTTTGAAAATGGGTTTGACTTGTATTACAAATGGCGAATTAGTTTATGTACAAAATAAAAACTAAGAAAGAATGGGACTCGACAGTCTCATGATAGTGTGAACAGTGGAGTAAAAGTAGAATGGATGTCTTTTGTGCTTTAAATGTTTATTAATATTCATGCAGATGTTGATTTATTTTCTAACAGATGTTTACTGACAAGAATGGTGTGTGATAATCTTTTGAAGCCTACATATTTTGTGTATTTTACACAAGGGATGAAGTTGACCAGTGCTGTGTTGAGTGTTCTTGTGTTTCTAGATTTTGATGTAGTGTTGGGCAGTGTTGTTACTCTGTTGTTGTTGATATATAGTGTGTATCCTTGTATAGATGCAATAGTCGTGTAACATGCCTTGCATATATAAAGTGGACTTGTATTGTTAGATTTTTGCATTCCATTGCAACATTCGGTAATAATGTCATTAGATATAACACATTGTGTATGATCAGTTTGTTACTAACAACATATGAAGTCAGTGAGTGTAATTGTACAAATTATACAAACAAGAATAGCTTAACTTTGCCATTGAATAAATAGTATATCATCAACAAACACTAATTTCTGCTCATGGGATTGGCCGAATCGCCTCAGCCAGTAGTGCTCTGATATCAAAATACTTGGCCAGATCTCTGGTACATGTTCCATTATAAATTTGCTTCAATATCCTGGCCATGCTATAAGTAAATCATAGGTAAAGACAAGAAACAGCGTGCTAAAATTATGAGTTTGTGTACTTTCTAATTATGTGACACCTATTTTGTGGCAAGTGCTTTTCTTGTAGCATTCTGTAATTCGTAATTATTTTATATTATTACAAGCTTGTAGTACTACAACCAATTCAAGAATTCTAAATATTTCAGAGCAAATACAGTGGTTTGAGAACATTTCTGCTGGCAAGGCATTTACCATGTTTGACTCTTTAGCACAAATGTTTTTGTTTCAACATTTAGAATTTTTTGTTTTCGAGTGTGCATGTTAGGATGAGGCCCATCAAATATCACCAAAACACAAGGCATGTTTTCACCATTTACCGGTACATTCATTAACAAAGGTCATGTTTTCTTCATACATTGTACATGTTGTTGTACATTTAGTGTGTAATTTGTCAGTCATAGATATAGTGCATCTTTTGTTACTTGTGGTTATTGTACTGCATTCTTGATATACATTGTAAATTTGAGTTATTTGATGTTTTCATTCTGTATGAACTTTGTCAAGCTTTGGCTAATAAACTATACTGTTACATGCTTGTGTGTTTGTTTATCACTCACATCTGAAGATATCAGTCTTTCTAAAAAAAGTTAAGTTCAGTACTATCAGCAGTGATTTTGACAAGCTACTTCATTAATTGAACAATTATGTAAACAGTGTTATTCCCTTGACAACATGTTTGTAACTTAACCGCATACACTTACATGGAGATATCAGAATTGTACTGGATCAAGATTATTACCATATTCTCTCTGATATATCCCGAGATTTCTGATTAACTGATCTTTGACCTGGCTGTCTCCTGACTACCCCTGCATGGACTCAAATGATATAGGCACATGCTCACCACCTTTCATTGATGTGTGATCACATGAAACTCTTCAGCATTACTACCGCAAAAGCATTAAATGTTAACTTTATTCCTCAAACTCCGCATTGAGGGGCAAGTGTCTACATTATTGAGACGATGTTAGGGCTGTTGGCTGAAGGCACATACACAGTAGCGCACTATCATTGGGTTTACTCATTACTTGCTAATGTACTGCTGCCGGCACTTTGTGGTTAACTTGCTGTAACTATAACTGGAGAGGCTGCCGGCAACACTTTGTGGTTAACTTGCTGTAACTATAAGTGGAGAGGCTGCCAGCAACACTGTGTGGTTAACTTTATAAGTGGAGAGGTGCTTCTTCAATCACAATTTTAGTTCAGGGTCCAGTTGCTCAAAACTTAAACGGCCGGTTAAGCTAACGGCCTGTTAACTTATCATGTAAATAAAACTAATATTACAAGCAATGGCGCGTATGAAGCATTTGACTATTATTTGAGCATATTTAAAATAAATGCAAATTTTATAGTTTAACATCTAATATACATCAAAAACTTCATCCAAAAGTTAATGGCCGTTAGCTTAATTGGCCGTTATTGTTTTGAGCAACTGGTCCCAGAGCACACGGAAAATGTGGTTCATAATGTTCATTGCTGATACAATTCAGCTATTAAGGACACGGTAAAATCATCCCTGATGTCAATGTGGCTCTCGTCTATATGCAACCTTTGTGACTACAACAGATTTACTTACATTGAAGGTTTATGTTTACATGAAAATTCACTGCGAAACAACAAATACTGCCCATGGACCACATTGCGTAAATCACTCATCATGATCAGCAATGGTCCAGGGCAAGTAAAATATGGTACAGGCCAGCTGCATTTGAAACATGTCCGCAGCAATAAATACATGGACCACATTGTGTAAATCACTCATCATGATCAGCAATGGTCCAGGGCAAGTAAAATATGGTACAGGCCAGCTGCATTTGAAACATGTCCGCTGCAATAAATACATGGCTAATAATTTGAAATGTCCACCATTTGCGTCTCTGATGTAGATAAAGCCAAAAAAACAAGGGTGTTTCGGGCATAAGTCTCAAAAAAGGTAGGGTCGGCATTAAGCTGTTTTTTTAAATAATTTCTTTTTTAAAGACACCTTTCAGTTTTAAAACATTGATCATTATTTAAAATACGATGAATACAGATTTCACAGAAAACAATGGTAGCTATAAAGGGTAGGATCGGGAAGTCTTCGTTAGGTAGGGTCGGGTTGCCAGAAACAAGTAATTTTTTTCTTTTGGCCTAATTAGTCACAGTAAATATTTGTCAAAAAATGCGGTTCAAGGGGGGGAATCAAAACATAATTTGAATGTTAAACAGATTATTTAGTTATTCAACAGACACTTATTTATCATAGGAAATATCGAATAACAACCACACAAAGAAATTTATTTTTTTATTATTTTTTTCAAGACATGTAGCACCAAGTTTGTAAATTGTATCTAATTCCACATCACAATATATGTATGTAACACAAAGCCATTATGCAGAAATACAGAACAACAATCTCAGTTGAAAAGAAGGATAAACAACAGATGCATGTACAAGAATTGACCGTATTTTCTTTTTGTTAAGATTTTTTGTTCTTGTTTTACTGATAACATCTATTCTTTAAAAGATGTAATCTTATTTAATTTTTTGGAATACCTCAAGGAAAATATGTGAATATTGTATGTTAAATTCACAAAAAAATGTAATCATTTTGCTTTGCAATAGATAAAAGTTGCTGTGCATTGAAATATCACTAGCCAAACAAGAGCTGTCAGAGGACAGCACGCTCAACTTTTCTTGTGCTTGTCAGAGTTTCTGACATTTTTTCTAAAACAAACTGTATAGTAGGGGCCAATTAAACAAAATTAATTTCTTTCTCGAGTTACTGAGTGAAAGCTTTTTTCTAAATTTCAAAAAACAGTGACCTTGACCCAACTAACCCCATATGCAATCTCATGCAATGTCTCGTTATAAAGTATCTATAAATTGAATTTTATTAAAATATTTCAATTTGTTTTCAAGTTATAAAGCCAGAGCTCCAGATAAGGTTTTAGCCAAAAGGGTATTGTACCCCCTGATTTTTTGGTTAAAGCGTATTTTACCCCCTGTCCGTCAGCTTTAAAGGGTATATCGTAAATTTAAAGGGTATTTTCATTTTTTATACAAGATCAAAAAAGTATTTTATGTGTTTGTTATGTATAAACACATTAAATGATTAATGTTGGCAAATGGAATAAATTTGAATGTAGACATTAATCTGTCTGTCTATCAAAACATTGCATTTTCTTAGCAAAGTAGTAGAAGTCATTGCCCAGATACTTTGTACTTTTTTTCAGTGCAAATACTACATGACAACCTGATTTCTGGTCCTTCTTGGTTGACAATAAGCCAATTATAATTTGTATTCCACGATTACAGCGTTTTTTAAGACATTTTTCACTCCCATGGTGATAAGGTTTCTTGTCCGATTTCTTAACCGCTGTGGCAATGAGATCGACAATTATCAACTTCATCATCATTAGACTATTTCAAGATATTGCCTATTGGAGCTGAGAACAGGAGCTTAAAACATCCCTTTTTCGACCGACATACACAATGCGATGCATTTTGAGTAGAAAGGTTCGCTTGATTCACTTCTGAGCGATATGAAGGCTTATTTACACCATTATCTAAACTGGATTATTGGTAAAACCGGTAACGCAGTTTAAGCGAATAAAAATACGTAACGAGATTTGCAAAACGTAACGTTACGCACAGGTCCGAATGCGTTATTTTTAAATTTCAATGCGTAAATACGTGGATACGCGTCTTACCTGGAGCTCTGTAAAGCAGATTTTTTTTTCTACTTTTAGTAACAGTGACCCTGATATTGACCCCACCCAACCCACCACAAATGCAATCCTGAGTAAAGTGTTGCTTTAGGGTATTTATGTATGAAGACTGATTCTCAAGTCAGAGAGTGGAAATCAAAAGTGACAAAGCCATTTCACCCACTAAGTGTAAAAATGGCCATAATTTTGACAAATTTCAAACTAGAGTTATCAAAATTGGCCTATGATTTCATTTTAATATAGGGAATAAGTGCTCTAAGTTTGAATGAAATCCCTCAAGCCATTCCTGAAAAAGCAGCTTACCGAAAAACTTTAACCTGTCCATATAGCTTATATGTAAACTTTTTTAAGTGTAAAAATGACCATAATTTTGACAAATTTCAAACTAGAGTTATCAAAATTGGCCTATGCGTTCATTTTAATATAGAGAATAAATGTTCATAAAGTTTGAATGAAATCCCTTAAGCCATTCCTGAGAAACCAGCTTACCGAAAAACTTTAACCTGTCCATATAGCTTATATGTAAAATTTCAAAGTGTAAAAAGGCCCATAATTTTGACAAATTTCGAACTAGAGTTACCAAACTAGGCCTATAAGTTTATTTTGATGTGGGGAATAAATATTTTAAGTTTGAATGAAATCCCTCAAGCCATTCCTGAGAAACTAGCTTACCAAAAAACTTAACCTAGCTCGGACGCCAACACCAACGCCAGGGCGAGTAGAATAGCTGGCCTTTTCTTTGAAAAGTCGAGCTAAAAATCCATAGAAAAGATTTGATGAACCTGGCTAAAATTATACATGTAGGTAAATGTTTACCCAATGACCAAAAAATGTGGCTGCAAAGGACGAAAATATCTGATGAAGGCAATTTCAGTTCAGATGCACATACGGAATGTGCATACAGCTGAACTGTTATCGATAGGAAATTAATATGCAAATATTTTGATTGTTGAACAAACCTTTTCAATACACAGAATTATAAAAGGTATACATTGAATATGGACACAATGTAGATAAATACGGAACATTTCTAATACAAGAATAGTATGGCGAATGTTGATACAAACGGGTAAACTTCTAAAAACATTGTTTATGAAGAAAAAAATAGAAACATATAAAAGCACTTGAATTATTTTGCATAGTTCTTACATAAAACAATACTTACAAGTTACAATTATTATATACAATCACATATTGCACAACACATATTTACACACATTAAAATGTTCAAGTAAAAAACAACAACCAACCAACAGAAACACATTAGAAGTTTGTGTCAAATGTTTGTTTTCATGACTTTTTATCACACCTTCATAGCAAACAATGTTCTAGTGGGGTCGGAATGTATCAATGATACGGGTGCATTTCCACTTACATCAAAATATAAATATAATCGACTATATAGGAAAGGAATATCTGCTTACTGCATTGTCAACTTATCAAATAAGTATTGCACTAAAATGTTTAATAACTGAAGTTTACCGTATATCACAAACTCTTCAATTTCCAAATCTTGCAAGAAGTTCAGATAGCCAAATGTAATAGAACAACGAAAGCAGCAGTGTATGCAAATCATGAACTGCGCCGTGGTCATTAACTCCCACATGGTATTTTCAATATGCAATTCTAATAAAGATTTTGACCAAAAGAGAGAGTATCATAGGTTAACAATTCAGTAAGGACAAATGCTACCAGGGAAACAGGTTTCACAGAGCTTACATAATTTAAATGAGTATGTTTGGGAAGCAGGAATTTACCTGGATAACTACCTGGTAATAAAAATGCAGAAACAACAAGAGCTGTCAGATGACAGTGCACTCGACTATTCAAAGTATTTCAGTTGGTACATATTTTGGAAAGTGAACAGGGCATAAATTTGTTGAAATACAAAACTGAGTTATGGCGATTATTTCAGCACATCATTCCAAGTTTCAAGTGAAAACCTAATGTAGTTAATAACTTGTGTGGTTTTGAAGTTATAAGAGTTTTGAATATAATTTATAAACTTTAACCAGAAAATCTATGAGAAAAAGGGTCAAAATGCAAAACTGAGTTATAGGGAGGTTGCCCCCGATACTGGAGTTGGTGACAAAGGTATGTTCCTATTTTCAAGTGAAGTTACAAAAGTTTGAATATAAACTTTAACCAGAAAATCTATGTGAACAAGTGGGCACTGAGGGCCCTGGGACGCTTACCTGAGACCTTGTAACCCAATAGGAATTTGTATCACTGAGGCGTGGCTTATTTTTATCCCAGGGGCATAATGTGAACAATCTTGAACAAACCTCTGGGCCTTGCAGTTTCAGATAAAGATTGTTAAAGTCATTTTGCTTTTTAAGTCTATATAAACCATGTGATCCCTCAGGGTGTGGCCAGATTTGACGCCAGGGGCATAATTTGAACAATCTTTGAAGAGGACCACTATGCAATGTTACGTACCAAATACAGGAAAGCTGAGGGCCTTGCCGTTTTAGAGAAGATTTTTAAAGTCATTTTGCAATCTAAGTCTATATAAACCATGTGACCCCCGGGGCATGACCAGTTTTAACCCCAGGGGCATAATTTGAACAATATTTGTAGAGGACCACTATAGGATGTTACATACCAAATTCCCAACCTCTAGGCCTTGCGGTTTCAGAGGAGAAGAATTTTAAAGTCATTTTGCTATTTAAGTCTATATAAACCATATGACCCCTGGGGTGTGGTCATTTTTTACCCATACGGCATAACTTGAACAATCTTTGTAAAGGACCACTATAGGATGTTACATACTAAATACAAAACCTCTGGGCCTTGCGGTTTCAGAGAAAAAAATTTTAAAGGCATTTTGCTATTTAAGTTTATATAAACCATGTGACCCCCGAGGACCATATAAGATGTTACATACCAAATATGAAACCTCTGGGCCGTGTGGTTTCAGAGAAGATTTTTAAAGTCATTTTGCTATATATTCTATATAAACTATGTGACCCCCGAGGCGTGGCCCATTCTGACCCCAGGGGCATAATTTGAACAATCTTTGTAGAGGACCACTATAGGATGTTACATACCAAATATGAAACCTCTGGGCCCTGTGGTTTCAGAAAAGATTGTTCAAGATAACACTTTTTAGATCTATTTATAGCTATGGTGACCTACATATGCAGTGGACCGTAATGATTTGAACAACTTAGAAAGCGGGTCAACCAATGATCATTCCTGTGAAGTTTGGTGAAAATCTGCCAACTGGTTTAGGAGATGTTGTTTAAATGAAAAGCTGACGACGAACACACGGACAACGGCCGATCACAAAGGCTCACCATGAGCATTTTGTGCTCAGGTGAGCTAAAAAGGGGCATAACTCTGTCAAAATACAAAACAGAGTTATAGGGAATGTTGCCCCTGACACTGGAGTTGATCTTTCTTTATTCTTATTATTCATCGAATAGTTGCGCTAAAAATGCCAACTGTCTGAAACTCGTGTTGAACATACACTGCAGTAGAAAAATATATATATGACTATGAAATTGAAACATTTTAAAATGCATGTAAGTGCTTATGAGCAACCGTTTGCACAAATCTGGGAATTCCATACTTTAATATCAATAAAAATATGAACAAATAATACAACTTAAGATATTAACCTTTAAGAAAACAATCCTTTGTAGGCAATAACTGCATGATATACAAATACACAATTATTTTATAACCATGTATAAGCGAATAAATGTGTACACAAATGCTGCTAAACAAATATGTATATGGTTGTGTAAAATACTCATACATATGCATCAATTTGTCAATCAAAAATGTTTAACTTCATACATTGCATTAGTTAAGTTACACTATTTTATAATGCTGTCAAAATGGTTTAATCATTATTTGCATTTTGCCACTAACCAGAAAAAGGTTCATGGTAAATATTAACGACATCTTGCTGTATTCATTTATCAGTCACAGACCACACTAATTAAGTGAACTTTGATTAAGTGCTCTTTTGACTACAGGCTATGAACATTTACAAATTTAAAGAAACCATCAAGGTTGAGTGACAAAGAAGATTTTCAAATCAAAGACACATTTTGGTTTTATTATTAACTTTTATAGATAGTGTGGATAGACTAATAATCTAGTGTTCTTAAATTCTTATTCAAAAGTATAATTTGTTAGAGTACAGCAGAGGATCTGTGATGTCATTTACTTTCCAAAAGCAAACTTCATTTTATAGTGAATGTACAGTCAAGGTAAGTAAATTCAGAAATGGCCATATGCGTTGTCGTTTTTTTAAAACTCATTTTAAACACCACACTAATGTTACATAATTTCTGTTAAAAGCAATAACATTTTAATTTACAGTGAATATGTATGCAGGTAAGGCAACTCTAGTTTCTTATTTATATGCTATTTTTTACTGATACCAGATTAATTTCAGCCTACCGGTAAAAACCAACTGAACCATTTTATAAAATATTTTCTATCAACTCATATTGCTGATTACATTTTCAACATATCAGGGATTGTTAAATTTTAAATTTCATTTTTTTTTCAAATAAATTTGAAAATGCATGATACTGCCTCAACAACATGAAAGCACTTGTCTACAATACTGTTAGATTCATTCACAGGTACATTGTAACAGGCATGGTAAACACGTATGAAATAAAGGAATATACAATATCAGCAGCAGACATAAAACAAGTCATTCCAAGGACAGTTTGCTGTTTGCAGGTTCATAGTCAATTGACATGTGCTCAATACTCTACAGGCATAATATCATTGCTTTCCTAAAGAATTCACATGTAAATCAATAGAAAACTTATTCATCACAGATTATTTTCTTGTTTCCCTTAAATTTGTAAATTCTATATTCAAACTATATTATCAAGAGACCTGCACAGAAACCTAACATATATCAACTGACAGTAAACACAAATTGTCCATTGTTTGGAGAGGTTATCACAATAACATATAGTTAACTTTAAACTGACCATACTTTGGCTCGCAATCAGTGAAAACTCTTAAAGAAAACATACATATTCCAAATTTCCTGTCCAACATTTTCCAATTTTCAAGCTGCAAGGTTTGAGACAAACCACAACACGTTACCTAAGAACAATTACTAGTAAAAGCCTAACAACTGGTTGCAATAAAACTTCAATACAATGAGATACAAACAATTCTGACATTACAAGGTTATGGCGGTATTTTGATATTAAAACACACAGAGACCTTCAGGACACACACTATTTAGCGATCACAACAGCGCATACGAGCACAATGCTACCCTCCCTCACACAGTCCGTGTCACACTGTCAGCTGGCCATATGGTCTGCCCTCCCTCACACAGTCTGTGTCACACTGTCAGCTGGCCATATGGTCTGTAAATGCTCTATTCTGTCCGATCATTGTGGAACGCATGCTGTCATAAACCTTCAAACATAGTTACCCTCGAACGTGTTGTATTTGATGCAGCCTGCAAATTGGAAAATGCAAAATTAATTAAGCCAATATAATATTCAGTAAACAAATGTGTACTTGTAATAAAACTGTTTCATTCTTTTGACAAGGTTAACTGACATGAGGTATGAAAAGTTTGAAGTTTGCTATGCAGCAAAATATAAAACAAGAGCTGTCAGAGGACAGCGCGCTTGATTTTTTAAAGTATTTTACTTGGTGCATTTGTTTGACAGTGGACAGGTAAACGAACCTAGAAACATTGACTTATTTATAAAAAAGAGGGCAAATGGCCCTGGGCTGCTCATCTGAGTTTAATGAACCATAATGGCTTGTAGAATATTAATACCATACTCAGAGATGATTTAAGTAAAACATTGACAATGGACATCAACAACGTAACACTGACAGCGATGTTTTTAAGCGTATCATAACAATTTGAAGGAATTTGATAGATAATAGGAACATTTCAGTGAAATTATTTCAAAACCCATCAAGTGGTTTCAGATGTAAGATATACCAATCATAATGCAGTTAACAACTCTATTTAGATTGTTTCTCACTTTATCCGATAAACACGGTGGAGCTGTAGTCCTATTTACGTCTGCATTATACAATTATTTTTACTGACTAATTACGTAATAATGCTCAGTTAACTGACTTAGTAATTGTACAACATTATATAAGACTGGTTGAGGCAATGCATAAATGTTTTTCACACCTTCTCACTAATTACAGAAAGAGTATAGTGATACAGGTGCCAAGCTGAAAACAAAATGGCAGACATCGTGATCATCTGTGAATGTTGGGTTCATTGTTTGCTATTCACTTATTGTTAAACGGAAATGAAAACAATGTTTTTATTCTTTAAACAATGTTAATAATCACAATTATGACTAAAAGTTTTATAAACTATATTTTAACATGCCATTTCCATCAGAAAATGCATGTACTGGAAATGAAAGTGAAAGTAGGAAATCAGTGACTTACATGTAAAAGAAATGTCTTGAGTAAACGTGAGTGGATTCTAAATATATTATTATAACTGATTCAGATAACTCGGGGGTTTTCATCACTTAGTTTTATGATGCTGAAAACAATATTTTTTGTTAAAGCTGAAAGTTAAAATCCGAAAGGACAGTAAAATATCAATAATATCTGGCAATGTGTAATAAATGTAGTTTGATGAATGACCCCCAAAATTGTCTAATGTCCCCAAAAATCCAAAAATGGGGGTCATTGTGACCCCCATTTTCAGAATTCATGGGAAAAACCCTGGCCATGTAAGGAAAACTGCACCACCCCTGGTGTCCATGTTTTTAAAAGAATCAAAATGATTCAAAGGAATTGGTAAAATATCGCCCAAGAAACATTTCTTTGAAATTATTTAAAAATCCAGCAAGTGGTTTCTGACAAGAAAACTTTTCTATAAGCATATAGGTAAAACTGCCCTGTCCCCTGGTGGCCATGTTTTTTTAAGAATTCAAATGATTTTAAGGAATTTGGAAGACGGTCAACAAAGAAACATTTGTGCAAATTTATTTTGAAATTCCTGTCAGTGGTTTCTGACAAGAAAATTTAAAAGCTTTCTATATAGCCATATAAGGAAAACTGCGCCACCCTCTGGTGGCAATGTTTTTTACAAAACAAATAATTTGAAGGAATTTGGTAGAGGGTCACCCAAGGAACATTTTATGTGAAATTATTCTGAAATCCAGAATGTGGTTTCTGAAAAGGATTTCAAAGTTTTCTATACAGCTATATAAGGAAACAAGGCCCTGCCCCCTGTCAGCCATGTTTTTCGACGGATCAAAATAATTTGAAGGAATTTGGTTAGGGTCACCCAAGGAACAATTCTGTTAAATTATTTCAAAATCCCATGAGTTGTTTATGCAAAGAAGGTACATTCCTACCAAATTTAAGTAAAATCCTAATAAGCGGTTTCAGAGAAGAAATTGTTTGAAGTAAATTGTTCACGACTGACTCCAGACGACAAACGCCAGACGGTGACTGACCACAAAAGCTCACCCTTAAGCACTTCGTGCTCAGGTCAGCTAATTAAGGCAGAAAAATCAGAGAAACACTGGAATGTACCCTAGAAAAATCTCTATCATACATACATTAGACAGATATACATAGTCAACAGTTAGCTTTTATCAGTTTTTATAAGTAAACATATAACTAGATGCCTGTTAGCAACATTTCGAGCCCATTGTCAAGAAAGCAACTTCTATTGTAATTATTTTAAAATCACATTTTCTAACTAGCAGATCTTCTCCTTTGACCTTTAAGTGTGACCTTCTCTTGACCTTTGAGCTAGGGACACAGGTCTTGCGTGTCTGGCACTCCATCACCACATGATGAACATTGGAGGCAAGTTATTTTAAAATTCCCTGATAAATGATGAATGAACAGTGCAGACAAGCTGTAATATGCCCATATTTGACCTTTGACCTCTAAGTGTGACCTTGACCTTTGAGCTAGGGATACAGGTTTTGCATGTGACATGCCATTTTCATATGGTGAACATTTGTGGCAAGTTATTTTAAAATATCCTGATGAATGATGAATTAACAGTCCGGACAAGCTGTATTAAGCCCTCTTTTGACCTCTGAACTCTAGTGTGACCTTGAGATTTGATCTAGGGACACAGGTCTTGCTTGTGACACGCTTTCTCCACATAGTGAACATTTGTGCCAAGTTATTTTAAAACTCCCTATTCAATGATGAATTTACAGTCCGGACAAGCTGTATTATGCCCATCTTTGACCTTTGACCATGAGTGTGACATTAACCTTTGAACTAGGGACACAGATCTTGCGTGACACGCCGTATCCACATGGTGAACGTTTGTGGTAAGTTATTTTGAAATTCATTGATAAATGATGAATTAACAGTCTGGACAAGCTGTATTATGCCCATATTTGAACTTTGACCTCTTAGTATGACCTTTACCTTTAAGCTAGGGACACAGGTTGTGTGCGCGACATGCAATCTACACATGGTAAATGATGAAATAAACAGTCCAGACAAGCTGTATTAACTTGTAATGATGAAGTTACAGTATGGACAAGCTGTATTATGCTCATATTTTACCTTTGACCTCTGTGACCATGACCTTTGAGCTAGGGACACAGGTCTTGCGCGTGACCATTTGTCTCCACATGGTGAAAATATCTGGCCAGTTATTTTAAAATTCCCACATGAAGTTACAGTCAAGACAAGCTGTATTAGGCCCATATTTGACCTTTGACCTCTAAGTGTGACCATGACCGTTGAGCTAGGTACACAGGTCTTGCGCGCGACATTTTGTCTCCACATGTTGAGCATTTGTGGCAAGTTGTTTTAAAATTCCCTGATGAATGATGAAGTTTCAGTCCGGACAAGCTCTATTATGCCCATATTTGACCTCTGAAGTAGGGACACAGGTCTTGCGTGTGACACGCCATCTCCATATGGTGAACATTTGTGGCAAGTTATTTTAAAATTCCGTTACAGTCTGGACAAGATTGGATGGATGGACAGACAGACAGACACAAGCACGCACGCACGCACTCTAACACTGCCATTGAAACATCTAAGTTGAGCTGACAGCAAGCGGGTTCGACAAAAACAGAGTAATGGGCATTGTTGAACGCAACTTACATGCAGTATTTGATGAAAATGTTACATGTACATTCCAAGTTTAAAGTTAATACCTGATGTAGTTCTTAAATTATAGGACCAAAACTCTATCTTGAAAATTGAAGTGAAATTACTGTGTCAAAATACAAAACAGAGTTATGGTGACAAAGATATATTCCAAGTTTCATGTGAATACCCTAAATGAGACTTATGAATAAAAACTTTAACCTAAAAAACTTTGAAAAAGGGGCAAAACTCTGTCAAATTCAAAAAAGAGTTATGGGGATTGTTGCACATGATGCTGGAGTTAATGACAAAGATATATTCCAAGTTTCAAGAGAATACCTCTAAGAGAATACCTTGTGTAGTTTAGAAATTTTTTCTGGCCTAAAATCCTGCTTGCCACAAACAAACAATAATTTTATTATTTACCATAACATACAGAAAGATCTGTACAATTTCCCAAATCATTCTACCTATGTACTTTTATTAGTGTATCCATTGTTATTCTTAACAAACACAAACTGTTTGACAGAATGATCAGGAAAATTCAATATATACGTACGGTTCTGAGTGTGGAGTATTTGTTCTGACCGAACATCCTGCTTGCCTCATACAGGTGGTCCAGCGTGTACTCTGCGTCTTCCTTCTTCAGCACCTCGATCTCAGACTTGAGCTCACGCAGGTGTTCCTGCAGGTGCCTCGACTTCTCTGTGTACTCCACCCTGACATAGATTTATGTATACATACCATGTCATTATCAAACATGGCTTAAAAATATATACTTAAAATGTGGCGCGTCGTAGAAAAACCGGACTTAATGCATGTGCGTTAAGCGTCATCCCGGATTAGCCTGTGCAGTCTGCACAGGCTAATCCGGGATGGCACTTTCCGCCTACAGTGGATATATGTTTAGAAGAGACTTCCTTGAAACAGAAAATACCATAAAAGCGGAAAGTGCCGTCATGGATTAGCCTGTGCGGACTGCACAGGCTAATCCGGGACGACACTTTACGCACATGCATTAAGATCGGGTTTCTCATGACGCGCCACAAATATTTTCAGAACTGCAGGCCCTACAACATCGAACATACTTAAGCTTAATCTTAAGTCTTAATCTTAAATATTAACCAGTAAAAAGAAATTTAAAAAAATAAATATGTGACGCGTCGTGAGAAAACCGGTCTTAATGCATATGCGTAAAGTATCGTCCCGGATTAGCATGTGCACAGGCTAATCATGGACGGCACTTTCTGCTTTTATGGTATTTTCTGTTTCAAGGAAGTCTCTTCTAAACATAAATACACTGTAGGCGGAAAGTGCTGTCCCGGATTAGCCTGTGCGGACTGCACAGGCTAATCCGGGACAACACTTTACGCACATGCATTAAGTCCGGATTTCCCATGACGCGCCTCATATGTAAGAGGCGTTTTCATTGGACTGTATTTTAAGTTGAGATTAAGTGTGAGAATGAGAATTTCATGGAACCAAACTGTGTTATGTTTCAGCAAACATTCAAATGACTTGGTGTCTTTGAGAGAGGTCATTTGAATTTTTGCTGAGTATGGATCAAAATAAATTGTACAGTGGACACCATATCCATTACACTATTGCAAGGACACCACATCCATTACACTACTGCAACTCTCACAGATTTCAATACAAGTACATGGTTTACAAGTTTCTATCATCAAGTGCCAATGAAGGAGTCCTACTTCTCATGCTCCAGTTCCAGTGACAGCTGAGCCATGTCCGTGTTACCCAGCAGGTCACAGCTGGCCTCCGTGGAGGACTCGTTGAGGCCCGGGTCAGTCCCCATCAGGGTCAGGCGACTAGAAAGGTCAGAGGTCAGGTTGTCAGTACTGTACATTCCATCCTGAAACATAACACAGTTTGGATCCATGAAGTTGATGATTCATTCTTTAACAATAAATACATATATATTTCTACACATACCATAACATCTCCCTAAACCACTTGGTATTTTATTGGTTCATAAGAGATATCATTCTTCCAATAAACTCACTTCTAGTCTGACAATAATAACAAACACACATTTCAATTCAAGAAATTCAAATTGTTATTTGTATTTCGCACTTGGGCCAATTGGCTGAGTACATGTACCCACAGTAATACTTAACATATTCATCAATGACTGAACACTCATTTTATACAATTGTATAGCATTTTAAAACAAATCAATGCATGTAACAAATTACATCCATACATATATTCTAACTACAAAATCATACATTGTTCCGATCCATGATTCTTTTCCAAACTGGTCTTGTCGACCACCAAAAGCTGAATGACTTCCAATCAATTTACCCGTGCAAGGTTAAGTGACCTAGCCACTTAGTGGACTATACGTTATGTAAAGGGGAATTAATTTTCTTTTAATTTGTTAACTCAAACTAAAGAAATTATATTTTTAACATTTGTAAAAACATTATCAGGATTTATTTAACCAAATAAAACACACAAATGTTCAGGATTGTACAACAGGATTCAATTATTTAATAAGAAGAATGTTCAGGCATCAGAATAAAAGTTTTTTAATACAACAACTGTAAAATTATGAAATTTTCGTAAAATACCAACAAGAAAAACTTCTTTGCTGAAGAAAACATACACTTACTGAGGGAGGTCCTTTTGTTAACTCGAGCAGTTTATCCTTTGCAATTCTCTCTGCAATTCTCGCCTGATGTAATTCATGGCGTAACATGTCTGCCTCACGCTTCCTTAAAACACAGAGATTTAATGATATTAAAGATAAAATTAGGTTAATTGTTAACTTCTAGTTTTAAAAATGTTTAAGCCATCGTGTAATAAAAAAGTTGAACTTCTTTATCGCAAAGTCGCTGGGATTTCGAAAATGACTTGGACATATCCTTAGTTTGACATACAAGAATACAGACTGTATAACATATTGGGTCCAACGGTTTTTATAAATTGTTATATAAAATACTAGCAATCATTTATGTACATACTGGACTGTAACCTAGAATCATTACTCAATTAAAAGTCACGCTAATCACTAAAACCTGTGAAAGGAAGCGATACAATATTTGCAATGTGTGGCAAATATAAGGATAAACACCTAGTAATACGTGTGGAAATCCTATTCTGGATAGGAAACCTCTTCCACAGATAATTAGACTTAAAAGTTCGAGATAACCATACTTTTTTTTATAAAATCAGAAGGAAGAAAGTCACGAATCATTTTCCACTTTGACATATCCGGAACTTCGACTTAAGCGAGTTCAAGATGACGAAGTTCAGCTGTTATTGATTTCTAGTTTCATTTGTCAAAATTTGCTTTAATCCAAACCAAGAAATTAACAATACAATACAAATTAATCAAAGTTTGAACCTCTGTTCAGAGTCATCCAGCAGTCTGGATATCACAATTTCAGCATCATTGACACGCATTTTCATCATTGCCTTCTCATCTTCTGACTAAAGTGAAAAATAAATACTTAAAAACAAATGATGCACATAAAAAAATTATAATGTAACATATGCCCCCAAATGCTCTTTTGTCAAAAACGAAAACAAAATGATGGGGATAACTTTCCCTGGTGGACACGTTGATAGTTAATTATTATTCTAAGTTTCTTCTAAGTTTCAATTAAATACAAAACACACTACAGAGTTATGGAGGTTGCATTCCCTGGTGGAGCAATTGATAGTTAAGAAGTATTTCAAGTTTCAAGAAGATACATTTGATAGTATTCAAAATCTTTTAATGAAAAACTTCAGCAAAAATTTTAGTTAAAAAAGGGGAATAAATCTGTCAAACAAGAGGGCCATGATGGCCAAAAGCGCTCACCTGAGAACTGGTACAGATGAAGACCATACTGTTGTGACAGGGTTGAAAATTAAGGTATCTGAACAACACGCAGAGGGGGATAGGATCAATTATGATTTAAAACATTGGTTAGTTTTATGAGCTAACTAAAGTATGAGTTGGGTAGAGGATGTGCGTTTTTTTGCTAATGGTTCTTAATTCATTTTTCTCGTTTCTCTTACCTGACCCTTTTTAATTTAGTCATGAACAATTCTGGAAAATGCAGAAACAGTAGATTTTGATATCTTTTTGGCAAACAGTTTTGGAGAACTAGTTGCAATGCGATAATTGCGATGGCTGTGCTATAAGGTAAAGTTTTGCTTTTTCTTTGATAATTTTCTGTCCAATGATGATAAATGATGTTAATGCAGGCTCTGAAGACATCAATGTTGCATGTACAAATAACTGCATGCAAATCTTGCAACTGTTGGAAATCAAATTTTATCAATCAATTTTTATGGTCATGCGCAAACTGTGTAAGTTTGGTCAACATTGAATCAAAAATCGTGTGTGCAAGCCAATCATTGATAATTTGTTTATTTTATTTTGTTCCAAACACAACAGGCAATAACTCTGGTTTTTCTGGCCCGATCATGCTTATATTCGACTTCACCTGTAGTCTTACGTTCATAGACAAACTGTACACGATTGGTGAAGATTGGATGAAAAATGAAGTCTCTATCCTGAATAATGTCCATTTTTGCATATTTTCTTCACAAACAAAGGGCAATAACTCTGGTGTTTCTGGTCCGATCTTGCTTAAATTCGACTACAACTTTAATCTTATGGTCATAGACAAACTGTGCACGATTGGTGAAGATTGGATAAAAAATGAAGTCTCTATCCTGAATAATGTCCATTTCTGCATATTTTTTTCACAAACAAAGGGCAATAACTCTGGTGTTTCGGGTCCGATCTTGCTTATATTCGACTTCCACTGTGCAAGATTGGTGAAGATTGGATGAAAAATGAAGTCTCTATCTTGAATAATGTCCATTTTTGTATATTTTTTTAATAAGCAAAGGGCAATTACTCTGGTGTTTGAAAAACGATCTGGCCCATTTTGGGCGTCTGCTGAGATCTGATGGTCATACACAAACTGTGAAAGTTTGGTTAAGATTGGATTGAAAATAAAGTATATACGTTGGAAAAGAGCATTTTGCACTTTTTTGCATGAAAAAGGGGCAATAACTCTGGTGTAATTTGTGTGATCTGACCCAATAACAATCCCATCCGAGATTTTATGGTTATACACAAACTGTGCAAGTTAGGTCAAAATTGAATAAAAAATGTAGTCTTTATCGCGATAACGGTTCAAATTTTTGATGGTATACGGACGATGGACGACGCCCGAGGTGAGGTGTGCTAAAAACAAAACAGACTAATGAGCCTTGATTTCCCTGGTGGTGACGTTCATAGAAAAGAAGAAGTTTTAGTTTCAAATAAACCGTGGTGTGTGTTTGTTCTAGTGCCACTAACAAGCGAATTGAATGTAAATTCAGAATATAAATTCTGTATTTCCCTCTAATATACTTCACTGTACCTTTATCACGGAGAGCCTTATTCGGGTGTTCTCTGCCTCGGCCTCAGAGGCTTTCTGAGACAGAAGGGAGGCCTCCTCCTCCGCTATTCGAGCCTTCTCTGCTAGCAACTCTGCAGTCTCCTCTGACCGCATCTACAACATTACCCAGTTAACCATTTCACTTGTCGCTAACAATGTGTGTATTTATGAACATAAATATTGAAGTTTTTCTTTTCAATCTATGCTGTGCATTATAATCACAGACTTCAAACAAATTACCAAAACTTAAATAATCATGTACCGATAATCCTTGATTTAATTCTGGCAACTCATAAATAGAGTAATGTCGGGTAATTTCGACAGTCGTCTAATATCGACACCCTTTTCACTAAAGGTCTCATTATATTCTAATTTCATTTTTGAATGGACTTATTTCGTCATAAAATGTGACGTAAACAGTCCTATGATGTCACAAAGTTAGATTTGTCGATATAACGGCTTGCTGTTTGAATATTATATTGTTCACGAATATTCAGTGCGTTATAGAATTATGTAATGAGGGTTATTTCGGAAAGATTTACGGCGCATAGGGAATTCACATTACTTGCGGTCTTTTAGAGACAATCTAAGGTGGAATTTGTTGCTTTTTCTCAATAAACTCTTTTTAAATGAATTCAGACATTTTTAAACATTCCTTTATGGGGTGTCGATATTACCCTACAACATTATGCATCGTCGGGTAATATCGACACCAGCTAATGGGTCAGGTGGTCTCTCGTGTTTATCTACATACATATAAGGTGGAATTTGTTGCTTTTTCTCAATAAACTCTTTTTAAATGAATTCAGACATTTGTAAACATTCCTTTATGGGGTGTCGATATTACCCTACAACATTATGCATCGTCGGGTAATATCGACACCAGCTAATGGGTCAGGTGGTCTACATACATATATTGCACTATCAAATCTGTAGATGTTCATTTAAGAAGCTGTGTTAAAAACGCGCTTCTAACAAGCGCATAACCAACTCATATCCATGTGTTGTAAATTACTTGCTCCTATACCAATTACAATTTGATTGACAGCGTGATAAACATCTATCGACGTTCAATTGCATTGCATATTGGTAATTTCAAGCGTTCTCATGGATGACTGACTGGCTGTAGTGAAATAGATTTTATTGACACATTGGTGCAGAAATCATTTGTGAAATAGTGCGTTTATAGCCGAGTATAAAATATTTGTTTTAGAAACGCATGCATACACGAACGGTAATGATTGCTTCCTAGAATATGACACTCAAATTTATGGCGTCCTTTTAGTAGAGTTCACGTCCAAAAACAAGCTACGTAGATATTATCAAACAAGTTTGAATTTGGGCACTGGTTTGCATTTTGCTTTGAAAAAGGTGTTATAACTACATGATTTGTTGGATCGGTCAAGGTATCTAGGTCATTAACAAATCTTGTTTTCTTAGTCTTCATCAAAATGCATGAGTCCTTTTAAAAATGGAACGGGAACTGTGCATAGACAATTTATCTCCGGTACAGACGGATGTACACATTAATTTAGAGATGAGTCGAATTATAAACATACATTAAATAAAACTCAAAATAAAAGCTAAGCGACAAAAAACGCACAATATGGTGTAAATGTGCTTAAATACTTGAAATCATGTAAGGTGTCGATATTACACGAAACGTGCCGATATTACCCGTCTGACTGGGAACAGATAATCCGTCAAATAAAATGACATGGTCGACAACAATTTTCCCATTCGTTAGTAAAATTGTAAAGTCAAAACGGCTACACACTACGTTATTAATTTTCTTAGCGGGTAATACCGACACTGAAAGACGATATAGATTTCATGTCTTAATGGTGTCGATATTACCCGACATTGCTCTAGCAACTGTGTCCATACTTAAGTCAGCATTACTAGTAGCCATAAAAGCCACTTAATTCTTCCAAAATGAAGAATATTTTCTGGCATATATGTTTTTTAAATAAGGAAGAAAAAAAAATGCGTTTGTTTTAAGGATACCCGACCTACCCTAAAAAAATGCCCCAAATCTAGAACATTTTATTGAGTGGGTCAGAGATTTTTTGGTTTATTTAACTTTTTTTCAAATAACTAAATGTTTTTTCGATAAGCAAGGGCTTTGTTTTGATAGAATCCACTTCAAAACAATGTTTTATGATATTAGAGACATGTTTTTAATATTCATTCAGTTTTAGAATCTTTAAGTTGACACTTTACCAAAAAAATATATAAAAAAAACAAAAACATTTCCCTACCTACCCTATTTTTGGGGCGGCATGCAACCTGAAACAAACATGATTTTTTTTTACGCCTAACAGGTTTTCTTTACAAATTTGAATAATTTTCTACTATTTTTTATTATGATATATACAAGAGATTCCTGGGCCTGGCGGATATCGCCCTGCATCTGTGCCAGTCTCCGCTCCAACTGTTCCTTCTCCCGCAAGGCTTCCTCCTTCAACTTTTTCTCTTTAGAATAGCGTAAACGCTCGGCCTGTAA
This sequence comes from Congeria kusceri, assembly GCA_027627225.1. Taxonomy (NCBI): domain Eukaryota; kingdom Metazoa; phylum Mollusca; class Bivalvia; order Myida; family Dreissenidae; genus Congeria; species Congeria kusceri. The sequence goes on from CM051027.1 coordinate 79,878,164, forward strand.
AGTGTCAGGGCAAAAACAAACTTAATGGAATTAAAATAGGTAAATGAATACAAGAGGGCCAAGATGTCCCTGGGTTGCTCAGCTGAGTTTAACTAGACTGCCACTGTCATGGTGCAAATTTCCCCCGCATGCAGCTTTGTCACAAAGATAATGATACAAGTAACTCTGTAACTCCATAAATAATGCAGCTTTAAGTTACAATTCTTGTCCACTGCACTCCACCTAACAAACATGCATCCATGTATGAAGTTTGAGGTCAATGCTTTCAGTAGTTTTTGAGAAAATGGCCGGACAAGGAAAACTGACAAAGGGGAATAAATCCGCAAATAATGCAACAACCATCTATCCATGTATAAGGTTTGAAATTGATAGGGTTTGAAAGTTATATTCCAGCCAAACAGACATACAGACAAGCTGATTCCAGTAAACCCCATTAAAACTTTGTTGTGCGGGGGTTATAATAAATCATAGTTACTTGTAAAAATGTACATGTAATAGCATATTCAGAGACATTAGAAGAAAAATATACTGAAAGCAGACAACAATGACAGAAACAAACTAATATGAAGGAATTGGGGAGCGTAAACCAAGAATGATTTGTTTGAAGTTATTTATTAGTGGTTTCTGACAAGAAATTAAAGTTAAAAAAACAACAACATATTTGCAAATCCAGCAAGTTGTTTCAGAAAAAACATTTTCAACGTTTTTCAAAGTAGCCATTTAAGGGAAACTGTCCAGTCCACTGCCGGCCAATTCTTTTTAAATCAAATTGATTTGAAGGAATTTGGTAAAGGATCACCAAGGAACATTTTTGTGTATTTGTTTTTTTTTTATTTCGCAAACATTTCCAGACAAGACGATTTCCAAATTTTAAAGAAGGAAAACTGTTCCATCCCCATGTGGCTAGTTTTGTTTTAACAAATTAAAATGATATGAAGGAATTTGGTAGTGTATTTTAAGATTTACTAAGTGTCTCAATATAGCCATATAAAAAAATGCTCTGCCCTCTGGCAGCCATGTTTTTAATAAACCAAAATACATTTGAAAGAATCTGGAGGTCATCCAGGGATATTTTCTATGAAATTAATTCCAAATGGAATAATTTCGCAAAGGGTCCTTAAAATACATTTCTGTAAAATGTGTTTAAAATACACTTTTTAACATAACCATACCACGTACATATTTGGAAATGTATAGTATTTGATGCATAGGATTTATGAAGATGATGCCAAATACAGTATATGATACATATGTACAGAAAATAATACATTGTGTAAACTAATTAATCTTAAAAGGCAATTGTTGCATCTGAATTACATCATCCTGCACACATCATGCACATTACTTTGAACTGATAATGCACAGGAGATCATCATCAAACTACTGAGTACTGATTATGACGGTAACGTGCCTGTTTTCGTCGTTTCTCCTCGAGTGCCTGCGTCTTCATCTGCTGAATCTCCATGGAGTCTGCCCTCCGTCGTCGCATGAACAGCTCATGGTTACCCACACACAGCTCCAGGATCTAGCGGGAAAAATACCGAAAACTAAATACAGGGTTTGCCAAAGTTTTTGCTTGTGATATAGGAAAAATAATTATTTTCATTAACTTCGAAGTGATAATTTTTATGAAACTTCTGTGATAAAGGGATTTTAATTTTTAATGTTTCTCTGAATGTTCAAGTTTTAATTTGACAAGTTTTTAAATACCAGTACTGCTGCAAAACCAGATTGTCATTTTAGGTGCTGACTGATCCACGTGCTTGACCTTTTATGAATATCTGTTCAATGCACATTTAAATGTTTTTAGACAGTACATTATAAGACAACAATACATTACAGCTAATATATAAAACATTTCAGTTTCCTCACCAGTTTGTTTATTCTGACCTTTGAAGCATAGAATACAAAGTCGGGAGACTTTTTGTCAATAGTCTTGATGACAAACTGGAAAACACAAAAAATACTGGTAATACTTAAAGCAATCATACACAACCTTATGTAAATGTATTATTGTGGAAGAAATCAGTGTTATTGTTATCATCTATGGTAGTCATTATTATTTAATAATTTCAAACACATATAAACTAAACGTAGACTCACCTTTTTGTCCTTAAAGGAAATATTTTTTATTTCACTCCATGGAAATGTAACTTTAGGACTAAGTCGATTTTCTGCCTCATAGATGTTTAATCCAATGGCACTTACGCCTAACCAGAGGTCTGTGTTCTTTTTGTTCTGCCAGAAAAAGTACATGTGAGGCGTGTCGTTGGAAAACCGGACTTAATGCATGTGCGTAAAGTGTCGTCCCGGATTAGCCTGTGCAGTCTGCACAGGCTAATCCAGGATGGCACATTCAGCTGTTACGGTATTTTCTGTTTCAAGGAAGTCTCTTCTAAACATAAATCCACTGTAGGCAGAAAGTGCCATCCTGGATTAGCCTGTGTGGACTGCATGTGCATGTACAAATAAGGCGTGTCGTGGGAAAACCGGGCTTAATGCATGTGCGTTAAGTGTCGTCCCGGATTAGCCTGTTTAGTCCAAACATGCTAATCCAGGGCGATACTTTTCGCTTTTATGTTATTTTCTGTTTCAAGGAAGTCTCTTCTAAACATAAGTACACTTACGGCGGAAAGTGCCGTCTTGGATTAGCCTGTGCGGACAACTGCACAGGTCAATCCAGGACTACACTTTATGCACATGCATTAAGCCCAGTTTTCCCATGACACGCTTCAAATTTAGCATTTAGCACCATACACATGAAAACCACAAAAAATGCAGGAAATGTTTTATATAGATTAAAAATTAAACATTTGGCTTTGTAATATTTATGTCTGGAATTGTTTGTGGCCACATGCAGGTATGTGCAAAACCTACCTTGATTTGAAAGTAGTTCACACCATACATCTCCTGATCCTGGGAAATCTTCAAGTATTCCATCTCAGCTTCACTTCTATGAAACAGAAAGTTATGGTTAATTAATAACATGTGCAATCAAACAATTCTGAAGTATAAACTAATCATAACTTGTTAAAAAAACATTCTAAAATAAACAGTTGTTTCTTTTTCTTTATACAAATGTTTAAATAAAGGGCATCCGACAAACGAACTATACAAAGTTACCTTTACGAGGCCTGACTACCAAAGCTTACCTTGATGTGCCCTTCTGGTCGGCGTACCATGTTTTGATTCTCTCCTCCCACATTTCTGAAGTCATTTGGTACTGGTCAATGACTCTCTGAGGCAGAAGGTCCTCACTGGCCAGCCTCCCGGGCTCATAAGTACTCTCGTCATAATCACCATACTGGAACAGTGAAAATAATAAAGAAATCAAGATATTTAATTGCACAGAACTTCATTCTAGTCGAATATATTAATATAACTTCAACAGAATCAGGCTTCAATAGAAACTTAAAAACAAGAGTTCTTCAGCTTAACCTTATTTTTTAACATCAAACATCTACCAAAAACGTACATGTAATAATATAAGCTCAAACATGAGGATAATATTTCTTGATATGTTTAATATTTACTGTAAGCAATAAGTTATGAACTATTGTACTCATTCCATTTGGCAAAAGACGTCACTTTACAATGAACTACCATAAATACTAGTCTTAAAATATGCATATATGAATATTACGATTCTCTTATAAATATCATAAGTAGCATACCTTAGCCTGTACTGCATAGGAGGCCAGTAAGACAGAGGCCTCTGGTGGGCAGTATATGTCCATGTTTAGGATTGACTGCTTCACTTGCAGGAAGAACAGATGCTGGGTGATCTCTTGTATTAATTCGTTGCCGACATCCTCTGGGTAAAACTTAGCTAGAAATGTGAACGTCATTGGAGATTCCTTGGAAACATCCTGATCCAATACCTGCATAATAATGAGAAAACAATATGTCAATGTAATGAAAGTATAAGAATAACAACAACAACAATCTAAAGATTAGCTAAAGACAAACAAGTTAGCTTTGATTTTCATTCAATAATGGTTCTTTTTTTCACTTCAAAATAAAATATCTACTGTAACACTAGAAGTATGTGAGATATGCCAGCATATTTTAAACTAGACTGGACATTGTTTTGAGTGCTGGATGGAAAACTTAAAGAAGCGGTTCATTTTACACAGTTCTTTCAATATTACCTTATAATCAACAAGTTTTGTATTTGTTACAATATAACATTGTGTGCATACCCTTTTGTCAGATTTCAACCATGCAATGTATCCTTTTGAATCCTGATACTGCAGTCCAAAGAACCAAGTTTCTCGCAATCCAATAGTTCTACAAACAAGTTCAAACAACTCTTGTCCATATGCTTTTTGCTGAAAATACAAACAATACAATGGCAAGTATTTTATTCATTTGAACAAATCTGATAAAATATTAATCAATGATATGTTTAAGTAAAGTTTTAAAAAGTAGATTTATGACACAAACAACCCTTCAGAAGACACCTGTCAAACATTGTTGAGATTTTTTATGCTCCATTATTATTGTATCCATTCCAGCTCACAAAGCAAACAAACATATTATAATCACTTACGTGACTATTAAATGACTTTGTTACAACACTGTACGATAAAATAGAGAGACATGGGATATTGAAGCTATAGCAAGCTTTCAGATTTTTTATGTCATAAATTATCAAGCTTTCAGATTTTCTATGTCATACATCATGATAAAACTGGAATGGAAACTATATACATTTAGAGTTTCTTTGATGGCACCACACAAGGAAGCACCAAAATAGAATCATTTGTTCAGGCTGACTTTATTTAACATGAGGGCATATGCCCACAAAGCCTAAAACAGAGTGATAGCAACAGACAGAAAGTAATCACTAGGAACAACTGACATTTACTTGGTTTGAAATACAGTTTGAAAATAGAAATTAAACTGTCTTTTAAAATCAAACGTGACCTGGAGTAAAATTATTTATGCATTGTAGTTTTATTTTTTAATAATTTTACAACAGTAAAAGCTGTTACATGTATAATATTTGCAATTATCTCTCACATTTGCAAGAATACAATTTGAAAGTACTGGTACACACTACACAGTACACAGGTAAAAGTGATTATCATGTGAGCTTTGTGTACATAATTTCAGAGGGAGACATTGATGTTTGTTTTGTTTGTTTTGTTGGGGTTTTTCACCGTTTTTAACAGTAATTTAGTCATATCACGGCCGTCAGTTAACCTACTTACACTTTTCCTGGGCAAGCTTAGCTGATCTAAGCGGTTTACCAGTACTAAGTGCACATACCTACCGGCATGCCTGTAACTGACAACTGCCCTACTTCAATCAAAGGTAGGGGTAGAATGGCCGTATAAATAATTTCATGACAAATGCTCACACAAGTTATGTGGCCGGGCTGGGGTTCGAACTCACGATCTCCGGATTGACAGTCTAGCACTCTACCAACTGAGCTAGCCGGACCCGGCAAGTTTATTTATATCCAGATCACCTTGCAATTTCATGATGGTCATTTCAGTCTCATTATAATTCAATACTCACTTAAGAACGATCTAAATATGCAATTCAAATCACAATGTAGCATCAATATAGCACATTTATATTTAAACAATTTTGTTTAACTAGTCAAGCATTCACAATTAAAGAGAGTGAACAGTGCTACCAATGCTAATTACGTGTTTACATACCCTAAGCTATCTTGACTTGATTGACTCACTACTAAATGTTCACAGTGTATTGTTTTTTACTTAAGTGGCACAGAGGCAAATTTAATGCAAAAACATACAACTAATTGAAATATAATGCATATATATTTAAACTCCGATTTAAGCTTTCAAGCATAATGTTATTTTTCACAGCTAAATAAATCTATTAATGGAAAACAGTACATGTACATGATGATGCAAACTTATATGCGTAAATCAACAGATTATACAATAGGTGTGTCATATTTCTGATCTGACCGCACGCATTTACACTAATTACGAGTTACATATTTGTCATCAAAATGTCAGCCACCGAGTCATTTACAATGTAAATAAACAATACATATCAGGTTTATCTAAAAAAAGATGATAACTACCTCAATGTTTTCAAACTGCAGTTCTGCATCCATTGTTATTACACGGACAGTGAATCCTTTATTGGACGATTTGTTTGCTGCCTTACTGGCTTTTTTCATATTAACCAACGGCATTGTTGTGTACTTTTTAAGCAGGTGAATTTCATTCACTATTTGTTGAATTTATTTACAACCAGCATGGTCAGTTACATTCAAACAAATATATATCAACAGATGATGTCAGATCTCCACAATTAATCTTTTGATTATTTTTAGGACTATGAAATTGTTTTCACGTCTAAAACACATCGTTTTCACGTCCAAAAAAATATGATCAAACACATAACAAATTACGGTCCGGATTCAATAGAAAGAAAAATATTCATTAAATTCCTAAAATTGCCGACTTTTCCAACTTTTTTCTTCTGAATCAAGAGAAGATTGACAAGACGCTTGCTTTGTAGAACCCACGCTCCACAATAAAGGTTACATACCACTACCACTAAAGGTTACACGCGACAAAGTTTCTGATAGATTTCTTTTTTGAAATAAATTTTGTACATGTGCAGGGCCACATAATTTCTTGAATTTACATTAAATCGAATTTTCATTCACTTTCGATTTCAGGATATGATACATGTATATTTTATTTTGTTTTCAATTTTCGTCTATTCATCTGCAATCAGTCACACCACAAATGCTATAAAATTATTTCTTTATAAAATAAACTGAAGAGATTCATATTCCTTGTAAATAGTTGTACAGTGTTTCGCGCGCATGTGAATTAAACAACAAAATTAATCTAAAGCCATGCATTGAAAGATGGCTTTTTGTAATTAAAATTTTAATCAGGTTGAATTCATTGTATACTTAGTTTAATTTGAATATATATATTTGGTTCATTTTAATAAAATAATTCACTTTAATTTGAACCGAAGTGAATGGCAAATGACTGTGCATGGAAATAATGCACCTATCATTATTTTCCCCATGGGACCCAGGCAAATTTGACTAATTTTATTCTTTGGGGTCCAATTCCCCACCGTTGACTTGAGCCAAGCATTTGTGTGTAAATCCAACAGTCTATTTCCCGGGACCTGGAATAATTCGCTGTGTAAAATTCCCATCTGGGAATCGCTTTCCGTCTAAAGTCCCCTATATGCATGCCACTCCCACATGGGGTAAAATATTGATAGGTGCATAAATCTGGCAAAGTTTGCCTTCATGATAGTGTTTAAATGATAAGCATATTCTCAGTTCACCTATTTTTAGACCCAGCCATTGTTATATTGTTAAACTAGATACAACAACAAACTGAAGTTTATTTTCCTCATCATTTATTTAAACAACCAAACATAGTTAACAAATACTTAATGTTTCATACAAACAAATTACAACCATTTATACTACATCTTAGTCATAGTCTCTCTGACAACATGCACAAGATCTGTTTTCAAAACAGACATCATACTATTTTCTTGTTGTTGTTTTTTAAAGTTTAATTACTAATAATTTATGAAAACACCATTAATTTGTTTATAAATACTGTTTAACTGTTTTAATCTTTATGAATATCACTTATTCACATTTTTTAAATATAAAAGCTGAATCATCATGTTTTTTGTTCATAATTATCGCTGTGGTAACTGGCAACAGCATAATGGACCATTGATGCTTTTGCCTCTATACAATTAATTAAAGGTACAGTTTAGTTCATGTAACATACAATGTGTACCTGACTCATCAAAGCAACATTAAGTTACAAAAGACTGACAGTCTTTTCATCTTTGCAAAAATACATTTTTTTATTTCCACTGGAATTATCATTGAGTGGCTCTAATGCCTTTTTCTTGATACAGAAACATATATCAACCAACAGATCATTAACAGCCACAATGACAATTATATTTTCAAAAGAGATCTTCTGAGTGGCTCTAATGCAGTTTAAGCATTTTTCTAGATACAGCAATAACATCCACAATGCTGATGGTAATTCCCAAGAGACCTTCTGGGTGGCACTTCTTGCAAGTTCTAAACAGAAACCCTAAATTCAAGTTCCTATTTTTGACAATCGTGTACACCTCCAGTGGGAGGTGGCCCTGGAAAGGAATTTCTAGGAGACATCACAAACAGCAAATGTATTTTGTAATATTCCATTCTGGTCAGGGTCATCCGTCAAAGCCGCTGTCCACCTGATCTGGGTCCTCCTCGAACTCCTGAAATGTAAACAGTTTCAGAAACGTATTGGCTACACAAACATGAAAAATTTAACACATAAATGGAGGATAAAACAGCAGAATACTGATTTTGAAATTAACAAAACAGGAAGTACTGTTAAATGGGCCATCACAACAACCATAAAAAGATGAAAAGTATGCCTGTTATTATTTACAGCATTCCACAGAAATTCATAAAATTGTGAAATGCATTGGTAGGAAAGCCTAAAACAAATGCAGATGACACACATACCCTCATTTCCCTCGGCTCCATGTCCTCACCATACTGCAGACAGGTGTCGATCTGCAGGAGGACATCGTTGATACTGTCATCATCGGACTGGTCCAGGGGCAGGAACCTCACCAGGCTGTAGTCATCTATCTACAAGTCATCACATGCAGTGTTAAGAGTGTGACATTAATGAGAATTCACTTTTAGCATATTGACAAAATAGGATGGTTAGAACTTATTAAAAAAGATCACTGGTAATTTCGGTTCTGACTAGTACTCAAGTACCGACGTATCGAGTACCTCATTGGATAAAGCTACCACCAAGGTAGCAATTCACTCACTGGTATACTAGTGCTGCATGATGCTATAGAGTATTTTAACTTTAATATAGGTGAAGCTAGGTTGCAGTATATATGAGTCTATAACCTTATTTAAGGCGTGTCGTGGGAAACCCGGGCAAAATTCACGTGTATAAAGTGTCAGGCTTATTAGGGGACAACACTTTCCGCTTTTAAGGTATTTTCTGTTTCAAGGAAGTCTCTCCTTAACATAAATCTACTGTAAGTGGAAAGTGTCATCCCAGATTAGCCTGTGCGGACTGAAAACAGTGATATTAACCTATGTTTAACAGTCTTTGTTGTAACTGGGTTGCCCGATGCCCGGGACAAGTAGATTTGATTTCGGGCTAGCAGAAAATGCCAGATGCTTGCCCGATCAGGCAAGTGTTTTTATACGCTTTATATACTGTGTGGACAAAGAAAATCAATTTAAAATAGCTTTTTAGGTTGTTTCTTCAAAGAAAAATATATACAAAACCCCCTGTATTATCAGCACTGAGTATTTACACATTAACATATGATTTCATGATGCTGTGAGGTCTTTATTATTGTGTAGACGCTTATTGAAATATACAGACAATTGATCGTAGTCGATTAAACACTTCTTTGTTAAAAGCTTAATATGCAGGCTTTTTTTGTTGAAAGGGCTATTTTGGAGTACATGCTAGTTTGTCAGAAAGTAAAGTATGCATATATTTGCATTGTTTGCGATAAGTAACAAATATGTAAATAAGTGTTGAAGCTCTATTGTGAATATTAAAATAATTATAAAAGTGCATGTTGTTTAAAAGTGAAACTGCTTTGAAATACTGCTTTTTGGTATGAACTATTTTGGAACTACTTTCGTCAAATGTAGCATGCAGTTTAAAAAGGGAAAGTCTGAGAGCGAAATAGCGATTGCTGCACCTGCTCCTTTTTTCTCTTTGCTCTGTTGCCCCTCTGGGACAGAAATGTTTAATATCTTTAAAAAAATTAATATTTTGGCAAATATCCAATAAATAGATTTTGTTTTAAAATCCAATAAATAGACTTTGTTTGAAAACCATAATTAGAAGCACTTAACGAATTACCAATTTATTAGAAAATATCAACAAATTGGTCCAGCTTTCCATCCTGCTCCTTATTAGTGGAGCCACGTACCTTTTTGACCCTAAATATATACCTGTTTATCATTTTAATCACATTGTGACGCATGATGCACAAAATATGATGATCGAACCTTATGTATTTTGAGAGAGAACAACAAAAACAAGATGAAATGTTTATAGAAATAAAACTAAAATTTAAAAAATCATCATTTTCTTATATTGCTGTAGAGATACCATTTGAAATTAAATATTTCGGACAAGTTAAACAGATTTCGGGCAAGTGGCTTTGCTAACAAGCTTGCCCGAACTGGCAAGTGCTTTGAAAAAATTAGCATGAAGACTGGTATAACAATATTACTTAACAAACAGTTTAATAAATTTCTAAATGACAATGTCATGTTTATTCCAGACCTCAACATCAACATTATCATGTGTATATTATGTTACCATAGCTGCGATAGCTGCATTCAGTTTCTTGAACTTTTTACTGAACTTGTCATCCTCAAATTCCTCATACAGCAAACCCTCCATGGAAGGTTCCAGATACCTGTCAAAAGGGATAACATCGTATTTAGCAATACTGTGAGTGTTTACCTTCCAAATGAATATGACCTTTAGTTTATTATCAGCTTAAATTATGTTTTAAAAAGTTGCCTGTTAACTGTGTCCTCAATAGTTTGTAACTTCACTAACAAGAAAAATATTCATCACTCACAAGGCAAAATAATATAATTTAGTATTCAGAGTTTAATATAATTTAATATTCAAAGTTTAACGAACACTATAAAAATACTTATACTTCATAATTGTATCATAACTTATTATAATTGTATCATAAATCATTACTACATTATAAAAGGAATAAAAACAGCACGCTGCCTGTAGGAACAGACCTGTCTAACTGTTTCTTGTCCTTTTTACTGAGAAGGTCCAGCTTCGTCATGACATTGACATGTGGAGTCTCGAGATTTACCATGGTGGACAGGGCCGTAAGCACACCAGACACAAACTTGGAGGCCTCAATGAGAAACTGGGAGTCTATCAGATACACGCTGCACACATTAAAGTTCCATTTCTGCAGAGTCTCTACCAGTTGCTTCATCACTGGAATATGAGTGTAGAGTTCAATCTGGCCTAGAAAAGAAGATAATAATGATCATGATATACACATTATTATAAACAACTGTGCAAGCATCAAAGACTTGTTCACACTTTCATGCATAACAATATAGGGTTGTTTTTTACTCGTAAGCTCTAATACTGAAACAAAGTGAGACATACATATGTATTTCGAGGAAACAATTAAAATACATTTAAGGAAAACTGTTTGGCATGTATTAAACAAATATGTTGAAAGATTTACGTAAGCATAATGTCTACATCTATTTCACAATAATGCGAACCACTTAAGTTATATCCCAATGTGCAATTGTATTCATTACATGAACCCTGCTAGTTCAGAACATACCTGGACAGTCAAAGAGGATGTAGTCATCTTCAATTTCATCAAGCTGTTCATGAAGCCAGTCAAAATTCTGTGACAGATACCTGAATAATGAGAGACAAATAAAACATGAAGTTGTTTAAAAATCAAATCGCTGAAGATACATGCATACATTCAAACAGAGTCATTGTGTATACAACGACTAATATTTATGGGTCTTCTTTACCAATTGTTGTTTCTGAATATATATTTAAATAACAACAGTGAAAAATGCACATTAATATACTTACTCCATACAAAAGACCAGGCCACCATTAGGTCCAAACCTAAGAGATTCATCTTCCATAGCATCATCAACTTGAATTAACTCCCGGACATCTTAAATAACACAAACACATATAAGATAACAATAGACATGTATGTCATAATTCATTAAAGACATACCAGTATAAGAAAATGTTCAATTTTATTTAAGAAGTGCAACCTTTCAAATAAGGTTAGATATAAGAAACTATGAGTAAACAATGTTTAAATATGTATTGGTATGTACCCATAATGATGCTAAAACAGCAAAAATTGACATTACGACGGACCGATGATTAACAGGTAAATTAGCCAATCAGATCAAGGCACTGATAAGCATGTGTTCCATCCGCCATACTGTCCGTCTTACTAAACAGCATGTCGGACACCCCAATATTATTGTTATATTTTTGTAGTCACGCTTTGGTGGCGTGTAACCTTTAGAAAAAGTAATACAGTCCACTCCCGATAGCTCTAAGTCGCAGGGACCCGTGAGGAAACTTCGAGCCATCGAACCTTAGCGCCAAACAAAGTCTGAGTTTGTTTACTACCAGAGGCGGAAATTCGTCTGATTTAGATTCGAATCTCCAAATTAAGAGTATTCAGATGAATTAACAAACAAACACATATTTATTTACAGATTGTATTAACATTATTTTATAACATAATTTATACAAACATTGATTAAACACATTGTAAACATTCATGTAAAATAGCAATAAGACGTAAGCCAAAATGGCATCGTATTTTTCAGTGTAACTTTTTACATTTAATTTTCTTTTCGTCCCCCTTGCTTCCTACGGCTGACCCCTTTGGTGCTGCTGATCTAGATATCCACACGGATTGGATACAGAGGCCTTCTCTAGATTGCTCAGCCATTGGTGATGCAGAAGTTTCTGCCATGTTTACTGTATTCATATTTTAGCTTTTGTTTTCTGCACAAAAATAAGAGAATGCTGATTCTCCAAAAAACAATCGCTTTTATACAAAATATTAATTTCATATTTTAATCGTTTTAACCATTCAGCAATTTTATCAATTACAAGTTTGCAACAGCTGTGAAATCGATTGACAGTAATCAAGTGTATCTATTAGCGACTTAATGCGGCCCAAAGCAAGTTCGAGCCAAACACACAAATTAAGGTGGAAAACCATGACTTGGACCGTGACAATCACTTCGAGCCATCAGAAAATTTGACCCTCATGAATTCTAGCCAAACGACATTAATTTATATGAATTTATAGCAGTGAAAAATCGGTCCCGAGAAGAAAGTTCTAGCGAACGAGAAATTCGAGACAAGCGAGTTCGAGCCATCAGGAATCGACTGTAGTAAAAGTCTGTTCAGTTCAATGAAATTCCCTGATTCTCAAAATAACGTGTGTATGATGCATAATGATGACGTAGATTTAATTTACACAGTCACAGGATTTAAACGCACAAGTGGTGTAGGCAAAATTCAAGATGAATACATTCGTAGATCTGCTTTAAATTGTCAAACTCTCGAAAATGTACTTTTAGTCCTCTTCGACCAATACAACTGTGGACACAGAAGAAAGTATCGGAGGTAAGGTAGGTTCTAAATAATGTATAATGTAACAGAAAAAAAAAACATTCATAATGTTATTAAAGAAATTTTTAGTGTTTACATTTGCAGGAAGCTTTCTGTTAGACGCTTTTATTTTTGTTGATGTCGATATTATCAACATATAGTATTTTATCAACAGTGCAACTATTTTAATATTTGAAATTTTGACACTACTGTCGGTTATATCTCCCCGTGAATTTAACGATTTCCTGGGCGGTCATGCTACATTTTTTTCAACATAAGAGGCTCACACGAAAGCTTGTTCATTGTACTTAAAGTATGTTATTCCAGAGTCTACCGGTATATTGGCTAGCGTACCGACTCGTGATGCTATATTTTTGACCGAAATAAACAGAGTAGTATCCCATGAAATAGGTGGGCGTGGTTATCTTGGCTCTGTCGTAACGTCAATTACACACAATACTGCAATACTACTAACCCACTAGAACAGGATAGTCGAAGTGTTCTGCAGCAGGATCCAGATTGACCACATGCACAGTTCTCCTGATGGATTCTCCATGTTTTACCATATTACTGCAGTAGGTAGACTGAAGAAAAAAACATGTGAAAGAAATTCATTGTTAAAAATAATACATTTTAATTTTAGTTAATAACATGATATTAAAACATTGTACATTTTGTAACTACTAAATGTGACTACATTTTTATTTCTTTTCTATTTAAGATTTAGATTTGAGTTGTTTGTATATTTTTGTGCAATCAAATGTTTTTCTCGTAGATACTAAATACTGGTTCTACCCAGAACAATGACTCAAATTTCAATAGCGTTTCATTTATAAGACTCTGACTTTGACACAATAAAGCTTAAAGAAGTAGGTTTAAATTAATTTTGTTCCTGGACACCATCCATAAGTACTGTTTTTTCAAAGGTATGCCTTTTTTTAATGTTTCAATATTAATAATCGTCTGTAAACAGAAGCAAATGCCAGCTGATCCGAATTGTTACATCCGAAACCAGAAACAAATGACTTTCAAAAGAAAATGAAATACACAATGTTAGGTCATCTTACCTTCCCACTACCAGCAGGTCCCATAACAAGTTGTGCATATCGCACCATTTTTATCGTGTATTTTCTTTAAATGTAATTCAAAAGAAATGAAATAAATGATTTTGTAAGGAAAATCACGTTACAAGCACTATCCTCAGTCGCTTACATCAACAATATAACTTAACAAGTAATAACATACTAACGCAAACATTTATATTCTATATATTTTAGTATTTTCATTTATTAACATGACGAATATTTCATAGCGTTTTTACAATATTTTTTTTTTATATCAATATAATTTATAAATATACATTTACAATTTTTATTGACGTAAACATTCCAGATCACGTGACACACCCGGAAGTGTTCAAGCAAGGAAATAAAGTTTAGTGAAAATGCCTGTGAGTACAAAACTATATTAAATAAATGGCCTTAACACGTCACAAACGTAGTGTCATATAACATTGTCGTAGTGTACTTTAATTCCGAGTTAATGTGTGTCCAGTTATCACTTTTACTAAGCTTATACAACTGAAAAATACAAGATGTCATGGACATGGGCTGTCTCACTGTGTTTCTGCAATATTCTGCATTGAGTATGCAATGTATTATACAGTGACCAATATACGTACACATTTAAATCATACTATACTTTATTGTAATTTATTTATATTTCTGATTTAAATGTTTCCATTAATCATTCCACTATCCATTCATCATAATTAAAATTGTTTATTCTAATTGTTTTCTTAATAAATCAGTAAATGGTGTTAAACAGTAAAATGGAATGTGATATTACTTTTGTAGGCTTATCATTCAAAG
Source organism: Congeria kusceri (assembly GCA_027627225.1). Classification (NCBI taxonomy): domain Eukaryota; kingdom Metazoa; phylum Mollusca; class Bivalvia; order Myida; family Dreissenidae; genus Congeria; species Congeria kusceri. The sequence continues at coordinate 79,893,252 of CM051027.1, forward strand.
TTTACTGAACCTCCAAAGTTGGTGGGGAATATGGCCGTCCTGCCACTTCGGACATCATATAAAGGACCAGCACCAAAAGATAGTAAGTGTAAAAAAACTGTAAAGTCAATTTCTGGAATAAGGAAGTGTCAATGTCATCACAGAATTTAATCGAAGTGCACTGTTAAAGATACACTGTTAAAGATATATTGAATGCAACAGTATCAACAATATAGAAAATAATTATTTAGCCAGAGGAATTACATAATTTCTCCAAGAAAATATTATGTAACATTACATGAAATTATTTATCAGTCAGGTTTTCCTATTTTGCAGCAACAGATTTTGATATTATAGATGAAGCCATACTTTACTTCAAGGCAAATATCTTCTTCAGAACTTATGAAATAAAGGTCAGCTATATTTTCAAGTAATGTTTAAGTTTTGCTTTCACAACTTTCATATCCCTTAGCAATAAATTGAAGATTCTTGTAAAGTGTAAGGAATTATGACATTTGTTATCTTCAACAGCTAATTAAATTTGTAGGTGGTATCAAAAGACTTAATGCAAGTGCTGGTAAAATCAACATAAATATGCAAGTTGTAAGCCCTATGTATGCCTATGTTATCAACAATGCAGCTCTATAACTTACTATTTGTTTTTATTACTGCATTTTAAGTTGTGCACTTTCTTTTAAAATGTCATTTATCCATTTCTTTCAGAGCGAAGCAGACAGAACTTTGATCTACATAACCCTATATGTCAGTGAATGTCTCAAAAAGTTGCAAAGGGTGGGTTCAGAAAGACTGAAGAGTCATCATTACTTAGCTTTATAATTTTACATCATTATAAAATGTTATACTGATTTAAATACATGTCTTAATTATTCATTAACTTGTTTCACTATTCAATCATTTTGGTGTTGTTTTTTGTACAACCATTATTTACATTATTTACACTTTTAAGTGATGTGTGGATGTAGCTGTTCGAACTGCCCTATGCATGTTTCAGTGCCAATCAAAGAATGACGGACAGAAGGAGATGTACACCTTAGGCATTATCAACTACCCCATACCTGGCGAGCAAAAGTTCCCACTCAATGCTATGTTTGCTAAACCCTCCAGCAAGGCAGAAGAAGGTAGCACAAAAAGCTAGATACTTCACGTCTTCTTGAAGTGTGTCGTGGGAAAACCGGGAGTAATGCACATGCTTAAAGTGTCGTCCCGGATCAGCCTGTGCAATCCGCTTTCTGCCTAGAGTGGATTTATGTTTAGAAGAGACTTCCTTGAAACATAAAATAGCATAAAAGTGGAAAGTGTCATCCTGACTAAGCTTGTAGGGAATGCACAGGCTAATCCGGGCTGACACTTAACTACGGAATCTGGTAAATGCCATATGGAATATTGTGCCTCTAACAGCAAGAACGAGACACGAGAAATGCGAGAAACGATATTCCTGCGAGACTCGATATTCGGGCAATATTTGAACAATACAGTATTGTGTCTCGCTTCGCGTGTCGCCGGATTCTCGCGTCTCGCTGCGTGTATCGTGGTTTGAAATATACCGCGAGACTGGAGATACGGGGGATATTTGAACGATGTAATATCGTGCCTCGCTTTATGTCTCGTCTGAATATCGCTATCGCTTCGTGTTGCGCTTCGCATCTCATGTCTCGACCTTTGAACGTAAGGCACGATAATTGCGCGAGACATGAAGCGAGGCACGATATTTTATGGCAGACACGATAATCCGGCGAAACAGGAAGCGAGACACCATATTTTGCCGCGAGATTTCGTGGTATGGGAAACTGCGACAGTGCAAGATCTCATGTTACAATATCATGCCTCGATTCATGTCGCGCTGGAATATAGTGTCTCGCTTTGTGATTCGCGCAATTCTCGTGTCTCACCCTCGCCTGCACGATATTCCATATGGCACTAACCGGATTCCGTACTTAACGCATATGCATTAAGCCCGATTTCCCCATGACACGCCTCATATGTTCTTGGCAGTTGTACATAGTGAACAATGTTTTGGGAGGTACATATTGAGATTGAATTGGTGAAATTATTTCATTTAATAATTGCTAAGGTTCATCATGGAAAATAAATTTAGTGTATATTATTTTAAAACAATGGAGATTTTTCACTAGCATCCATGAATTAATTATTAATTCATAAACAAAACTTAATATAATATTATTTTATACAAATGTGTGACATTATTATGCTTTGTCAATCTGATAAAAACAACTATTAACAAGTAAATAATTCTTACTTGATTCTAACACCTGTTGAAAAATGTTTTATTTTCAATGCTTTTTACCATTTCCAGTTCTGCTAGTTATGATTACAACAGCTTCTTTTGATCTTAAGATAATCTGAAATTGGACAATAACAAATTCAAAACATGTTACTTGTATTCTTAAAGCTTTATTGATTGTGTAGCCTGTATTTGTCTATGACGCTTTTCTCAGATACCATGAGAGCCTACTTGCAACAAATCAGACAGGAAGTGGGTGTACGCATGTGTGAGAAAGTCTTCGACCCTGAGACCGACAAGCCTTCTAAAGTGAGTAATGACACAAGAGCCCTTTATTTTCTTACATTCATGCCTTCATGGGGGGAAGGGGGTTGCTTTTAAATGGTAGTTTAACTTCTACATTTATCTAAAAATCAAAATTAAAATCAAATCTTAACCTTTGCTCCAATACTTGTCTCTGATAGTATAGCAACGCCAGACTGGATGGTTTTAATTAGATTGCAAAAATTATGAAATCATGTTCATTGTAATGCATTATTCTGCAGAAAATGTAGTACTATATACGTTTTCCAATAATCAGTACTCAAGTTATTGTCAGTATTTAGGAGAAATAATTGAAAGGGCAGGGTGTTTTTTATTGAATCGGATAGAACAATAGCTTGGAGTAAGAGTACAGGCACTAAAATGTTTAATTAAAAGGTTCAGTGTACCAAGATATTTTTATGACATCATTCTACAGGGCTTCCATTAACGGAAGTTTGGGAGTAATTTACTATCAGTTTTTGTCATAGGACTTCCAAAATTGCAGCCATGGAAGTTTCAGGACTTCCAAAATTGCAGCCACGGAAGTTTCATCATGTAAGGATGAACAAATTAGAAGAAAAATTAAAGTGATTCATCTCAATGTATACCTCTTTAACTGAATAAATTGGCATATTATAAACACCTGATGAAAAAGAAATGACCTTAAACAAACCTTGAATATATATTATATATGAGGCACGCCATAGGAAAACCGGACTTAATGCATGTGCGTGAAGTGTCGTCCCGGATAAGCCATAGCAGTCTGCACAGGCTAATCCAGGACGGCACTTACCGCCTTCAGTGGATTTATGTTTAGAAGAGACTTCCTTGATACAGAAAATACCATAAAAGCAGAAAGTGCCGACCCGGATAAGCCTGTGCGGACTGCACAGGCTGATCTGGGACAACACTTTACGCACACGCATTAAGCCCGGGTTTCCCACGACACGGCTCATATATATTATGCTTCATTACATTTCTGAAATGCTCAATACTTATGTCGCGCAATACTGTCAAAACTTCAAATATTATTAGCAAAACTTCCAAAATCAGAGGCTAGGAAGTTCAGACTTCCAGATTTCAAAAGTGAATGAAAGGCCTGATTCTACATGTATTTTCCAATCATATCACAAGAACAACTATTACCTGTAGAAAATTATAGTTCTTTCATTCAATTTCTTATTCGTCAATTGTTCAATTGAGGGACAATTCCAGCACACAGAAAGGAACCAATAAGAAAGAAAGACTCTTACGGATAATAGGGAGCTTGATGGTTTAACATGACACTAGCCCTATGTATTGTTTTCAGTGGTGGATGTGCTTTGTCAAGAGGAAGTTCATGGACAAGAGTCTAGCAGCCCCAGGACAGTAGATACTTATAGATAGATGACTGAGTGGGGACACATAGTGGTGCATAGCCTATTGCAATGTGTAACATTCAGAAGAGTTTGTCCATCATATACTGGCAATACATTCCTCTCACTGTGAGACTGTGTGGATGATTGTTCAAACATTAATTCTGTGGCAGTTGTATTGTTATCTCCTATTGTATACAAGTTGTAGTAAAATTGCATTGCTTGTTTGATTATATACTATCTTTTATACTTACAAAAACTCTGTGTAAAGTCATGCTGTCCTTCAGCTTTAAATAGTTTTGTAATAGCTTGAACTTTTCTGTATACAATGTACATTAAAAATATATGTACATAGAACTAATAAATCAATTCTGAAAACTATCATAAAATCTAATGTTTCTGTTTTTATTCTATATCCACCCATTTCTTTCATTGCAATAGGAAAACAATTTTGATAACATTTTATTCCCTTACCATTACGCTATCGTAAACTCATTTTCTGCGTCATCCCTCTTGCTGTTGCCACTTAATGTAAGTTTGTTTAGCTATGAATTCAAGGTTTGAGAATGTGACATGGTAAGTTGCATTTCATAGTTTCGCGTATGTCTCATAGTTGCTAGAAAGCACTTTGAGCTCAGTCCCTCACCAAAGCAGCTCATCGCCCCCCCCCCCCCCCCCACGTGTTGCCCGATCTCCCAATAATAAAGATTCCTTTTTAACAAATCTGGATCCAGATGGTGATCCAGATCTAAATATATTCATTTGTTCACCAGCCCATTTCCAACCTTCTAAGAAAATTGTATGCACATCTGGTAAAGTTGCTACTTAACAAACCATTGCCCACAAAAACATGACCTCCTTTGTAAAGGTAATTAAGCAGCTATCAATTATTGTACTTGGATTTCATTGGATAAATTATTAAACGAGTTCACATGGCAATTACTTTTGGCCGTTTTTGTTTGAAGATAACAAATCATGACATTGTTGCACATTTATTACACAATACATATAAAACAACAGAATATCACATTGAATAAGTATCAATAATAAAATAACATTTTATTTCTTGCAACATCAAACAACATCCTTACACATTATTATTCATACGGAAAGTATAGAATATTGTTTCGTCTCTAAAAATTTAAATAACGTGAATCTTAACTAACATGCATAGGGTCAGAACATTCTGACATGCGTCCCAAAACTCTGTGCTGTTTAAAATGACATTTTGCTATTTTATATACAGATTTTAGTTACTGAAATAAAGAATTTTCTGAAATGAAACAATAATGCTGTAAGAGAATCATTGGGGTAGTAAAAGTCAATGGTAGCACTTCAAAGGCTGATAAATAACTGACTCCCATCTGTCTAGCAGAAAGAAGCCCGACTAATGCCTGGTGCCTGTACAATTCATGCTGCTGAATAAAACAATCATGTATACCATTCAAGGTCATACTGATATGTGAACTATGGTACCTGCAGTGTACATTAGGGTTACACTCGGAATGAAGCGTGGCAACCATATAGATACCTAAGCAAATCTGTTTCCATAAGACGTTAACACACTCTGCTCTCATTTCATAACATTTTCCATCCCCAGCCTGTCACTGATCTCATTAGACCTAGCACAACCAAGGACTCTGCTTACCTTACAGGGACTACGTCAACGAAAAGGGCCTCAAGGGGGCAATTTCTTTAAGAAATCTGAAATTAAGATATTAAAACTAGCATATAATAACTGTTAAAATAAGGTGTATATAATGGAAAAACAGTTTTTGCATTCTGAGATAAAAATTAAATTATAATATAGGTTGCGTTGGTTTGGCCCTTTTTCATGTTTACATTTTGATATCAGAATTGTTTGTATAACCATAGTTGTTTTGTATAACCATAATTGTATAACCATAATTGTTTTGTATAACCATAGTTTACAGATTTTACCTCACAAAGCAGAATAGTGCAGTTGGTTAAAGCGTGGTCTTCTGTCATTTCTTCGTATGCCACCTAAGTCGTGAGTTTGATACCAGCTTGAGCTTTTAGTTTTTTCAAACATTATTGCTGATATGTTTTTATCAAATATCTCAATATGTATTATATTATTTATTCTTCATTTAATATATATGTCTTAGTACACCACATTTCTATCATCTAATATCATTTATAGTGCAATAGGAGACCAAAGTTTTGTTGATATACATTGTAGTCGTTTTAAACTGAACAGATTTTGTCTGCTAAAACAAAAACAACATACTGCTGACGACATATTGATGATTGATTGTTTACAGGAAGTTTTAACAACAAACTGCCAATGACACATCTCATTACTTTGTACATTTAATATTTAAAGCAACAGAGAAGTACGAATATGAAAAATACAACACTTAAATACATGTATCTGATAAATAAAAGACAGCTATCAGGGAAATGAAATAAAACAAATACATGACAATGTTTTTCAGTACCTATACAATTGAATCAGTGGCAAGTACAATATGTGTAACATATGCAATCAAGAATGTAATTGGAACAACATTCAGCAGTCTAAGCACAGTGGCAAGACAGTGATCATTCACTTAACAGTCAGAATGTCTGGTATGGCCAAAAACAAGAGTTATTTTGTATGAAGACAGCAAACAGGGTCCTTGGGCATCAATGGTCCAAAACACTGTCCAGTGGAAACTAACTTTATAGTGTTTAAGTAAACATGAAACTTGTTTATTTGCTTAAACGCCTATTTCGACATATGAAATACATATGCAACGGCGTTGTACAATAAGAAATAAATGTAAAAATAAAACATCATCTACACTGACACATCAATAAAGTGACAAAAGTAAAGTACACATTAACTCCCTTATGTGATTTGTTCCCAGCAAATTATCATCAAATTTACGTACTTTTAAACTAAATAAATAGGAACAAATGTATTACAATGTACATGTGTAAACAATGTACTATGCTGCATGCTTAAAATTGACCAGATCTTGTTATAAATAATAAGCAAGCAAAATATGCAGAAACCTTTCGAAAATTAAACGCTTGCCACATTATTTTTCCACCAGTGACAGTTGCAGTATTCTGTTAAGCTCCTCTTCTTCTTGTTTGCGACGTCTCTCGGCCTCCGCGTTTTCCCGCTCCGATATTGCCATGGCGATTTGTAACTGTTCGTCTATGAGTTCACCTTGCGAATCACTGTGCTCCTCCTGCGGACTGTATTCGGGAATGGGTTCAGATACTACAGACTTCCCGCTCTGTAATGCTATACTCTCGGCTATGGCTCTGTGGGCGCAAATGTGAGATTTAATAGTAACAATGAAAATTGGACAAAAATCTAAAACTGTTCAACATAGAATTCCTCAACACAAGTCAATTGAAGCCCAAACAATTACCCTTTTGATAATGGTTTAAGAGGGCCATTAATACCAGTATTTATTCCATAGATGTTTATCAGAATTTGGAATATGATCTTTCATGTCAACTTTTCAAGTCGAACATGTGTTCTATGTTAATTTCGATAATCCTCAAATGATAATCTTCAAAAATTGATCAAAGCTACACAAATATAGTCTTTCAACAAAATATGACAGTATTTTTATTATGAAAGTGTCAAACTAATCACAAGTCAAACCAGTTGCTCCACAATAAGTATGAATAAAGAAGGAAAGGAAAGCAAGGTAGTGAGTCACATACTGCTGTAGAAGTCTTTCCTCCTCTTGTGCACGTGAGCTGCGAGGACGAGACCGCTGCAACGCTTCATAGAATGTTACCTGCAATACAGTCACCACACACACGATTATTTTAACTGAGACCGCTGCAACGCTCTATAGAATTTTACCTGCAATACAGTCACCACACACACGATTATTTTAACTGAGACCTCTGCAACGCTCTATAGAATGTTACCTGCAATACAGTCACCACATGCACATTTTAACTATATGCAGGGCTTTTCTTTAGTGCCTAGAAATGAAGCCCTAGAGTTAGGGAAAAAATTGTTTAATTAACATTTTAAAGGAGAATACAAAATCCTTCAAGTAAAATTTGGGAGAGTGGTAACAAGCAAAGTAGAACAGGGATATAAATTTACTAGGGATGGCAAAACTATTTGAATATTCGATTAAATGATAGCCATTCAAATAGTAAAAACTCCATTCGAATAATCGCAAATTTGTACTGCGTTTTAAAAAATAATTTCCTGAATGTAGAAAGTATTTTCTGTCAACTTAAATGTAGTATTTCACCAGTAGATACCTAATACAGTGTGTTCAATATTCTGGCCCGGTGTCACGTGTCAGACCGATGGATAATGAATACACTGGACAGTGTCAGTCGCCACGCGTGTCTGGTCGCCAGAAATACACAATTACATAAGACCTGAGATCTATTTGTTTATTGATAGATCTTTGATAAGACAGTAGGAAACCATAGCTGTTAATTGATAATTACAACTTGCGTTAAGACTTGTGAAAGGAGTAACAACAAATAATATACAGGGGTTCGTTTACACATTGAGCAGTCATTTTAGTTGAGAAACATTGCTCAAATTTGCTGATAAACTATGCTTATCGGCGCGTTTCCATACTGATACAAATGTGTAGTGTTATAAAATGTTTTGATTAAAAGAACAATGAAAATGGGTTCTGTCGTTGTTTATGCTTTTATACTGTGCAAGCTGTGCATTAATTAGGAAGTGCAATTTGTTAATAAAACAATGACAGTACTGACTAATCAGTACAACAATGTCTTTCAAGACTACTCATTATGTCATTGGCAGTTAGGCCACAAAGTTCAATATAGTATATACCAATCTATGCGAATAATCGAATACTCGATTGAATGAAAAAGCGAATATTCGCATACCGATTTTGGTATTCGATGCCATTCCTAAAAATTAACACTGGCCCATTGGCCAATGGCGGCCTGTTTTGCAGCTAGGCAAATTGGTTTGCCAGTAATGAGCCCAGTTTGCTAACTGTATATTTTTGAAGGATTTTCTCATATTACACACTCATAATACATATAAAAAATTATATCAAAGGTAATTCTCTTTATGTGTGTTTTAATTATCTCCATTGTAACATGTTGTCCATCACAGATGCACGCCATCATGATCATATTCTATGTTTGAGAAAACAGCAATTCAATTGTTGTCTCAACACACAAAACACTTCACAGTGCAATTGTATTGAAACCCATGGTATTTTTCCAAGAAGGTTCTAATGAGGCCAAGTGGCTCATGATTTCCAGAATGGGCTTGTTGGTTTTCAGGGTCGGGAGCCCAGTTGGCTCCTAAGTTCCTTACCCCTAATTGTAAGTTATATCCCTCTAAATGTTGTGTTTATACACTGTTGTCTCTCCAGAATATTTTAGTTGTCCTTGATTTTATATTGCACTTACCATTATTTTATGCATTTATAAATCAACTTTACAATATTACGCACAATATCAGTAAAAATGCACGTCTTATATCAGTTAGCATAAAAAAATAAAATGATCAACTGTTCCTGTATCAATTCAACGGTTCCTGTATGGGATCAAAGTAATGTCATTGGCTAAAACCAGTGCCTGTATGAGATTTAGCGCTTTTGATTGGTCAGTTGAACTGTTCCTATATGACATTGGAAATATGAAAGTTTTTAGAAACAAAATGATGCCATCTTGAAATAAATACAACAGAACACAAAAAAATTGGATTGTAAAATTTTCTGTGTTAAGTTTTTCAAATAATTGAAGTTCTTATTATCCTTCATAATAACCTTAAAGAGGTTAAGAATTTCAGTCAATAATGTTATGTTGATTAATAAAATACTTATTAAATAAGTGATTTCACACAGGCACTGAAATTTGTCCTCGGTCAGCTGTACTGGCATTTGCCCTACGGGCTCATGCCAATACAGCAGACCTCGGACAAATAACAGTGCCTGTACGAAATCACTTATTTTATAACATTATATTATTAACTAAATACATAATTAACAGGTGACTATAATTACCTATCTGTATCAGTCAGAAGTATCAAAATATCCATTATTATTACCAGTTTTAAAAGATGAAATACCAGTATCAAAATGCCGTTCATTTCTTCACAAAAAAACAATTGCAAGGTTTCAGATTTCTTTCTTGAGCCTATTCCTCTAATGATATGACAACCCTTATACACATAAATACCTTGTGTCCAATGTGTTCAGCTTTCAACAAAAAACATTTAATAGATCTGAGTCTCCATACCTGGTCACTGTCAGCGCCTGACTCAATAAGACTCTGTTGTATGGCAAACTGCAGTAAGGCATCGTCCTCGTCCCTCAACCTCTCATGGTGGGCGTCGCCTGATACACATGAACAGAAATTTGTAGTGTTCACAGAAATGGTCACCTTATACATGTGAACAGAATTTTTAACAACACATCCTATCATACACAGAACTACGATATGGTGAATTTAATGGTAGAAACCCTAAGAAGCAATCGTAACAGTATGATGGAAATTGTAAATGTATCTTACCCACTTCAATTTCATTTTATACCATATACAGTCGAAACGCGATACTACAAATTGTGATACAATAAAATGAACGGATACAACCAATGAGGCTACAAAAAGATGCGATACTACAAATTCGCGATTGAATGAAAGATGCGTTACTACGAACAAATGGTTCGGTCCTATCGTAGCGTTTGCAATGAAATGTTAACGCAATACTACGAATCAGATTGTCACGGAGACTTTTCGCACCTTCTCAACAAAGATTTCACACCACTGCCAAGTCAGACACCAAGTCAGTTGGTTTGCACCATGGACAAACATAGTTGTTAACGAGTATAATTACCATATTAATCCACATTCAATGGTTTCCTTTGTGAGTTTATTATTAAAGGACTGTTGTGATTACTATGAACAAACTCTTGTCTCCTGTGACTATTCGTATTATCGCGTTTCGAATGTAATATCATCGTGGAAATGCAGAGAATTCTTACACACTCCAATATCAACGTGGAATCTTAAAGCATCTATCTTACATTGTTAAAAATCGTGATTGAAATTCCAATACCCTATGTGTATCTTACTAAGTCCAATATGATGCATCATGGTAGAATCTATGGCATCTATATTACCCAGTACAATAACATGCTGGACATTCAATGAACCTACCTTAATCAGTACACATTTATGGTGGAAAATGATATAAAACTTACCCAGTCCAATATACCCTGATGGGGACTCGAAACATCTGTCTTCTATACTACAGCACATGTATCCAGCATTTTCGATTGTTGAGACGCCATCTACTGGAGTGTCCACCGCAAATATGTTACCGAATGTGATCTTTGCTGTCAGTACATGGAACAGCGGAATTTCTGAAAAATGGAAATGGTTTGTGTTAATGACTTTTATCCCATTTGATGAAAGTTGAGAAGTAAATTATTTCTATTTTACTTTCTATAATGGCAAGTGTATATAACAAAAGTAACTTCACAGGACTGATCAGTACTAATGATTTCAGTTAAAAATCTTACTTTTGTAGCATGCACATAAAAGACAACCTTATTCCTGATATGTATTTTGTTGTCTTGGAAATTAGCAATTTTTCCAGTTATCCTGAACAACAAGTTACATGAAGAAATTACATAAAAAACAGCAAACCTATTTTGATTGGAAACCCTGCTGGAAGCTGAAGAGTTATAAAATCCTTCAACTTCTTAAAATGGGCATTACTAGCTGACATTAAGTCTATGATAGGCACAACTTGCTCTTGAAGAGACAATGGATATGTTTCACAAAGCCACAAGGATGCCTTGAACTTCTGTGTTTTAGTGGTCTGGTCACGGGGCCGACCAATGTCCCGATCTCCCAGGTCGATCATAGAGTTGAAGTATTCTTCTGGGGTTATTGAACATGGATTATTGGCTGAGGCCGACACTTCCTGAAACAGAGCGTCGTTGTTTGATGAGTCGCGGACAGAATTCTTCAGGCTTTACTAGTTAAAGGTGAAGTGTGTGAAGTGTTCTCTTGAACACTACACAAAATTGAGAATACGTTCTAAACAACAGTTAATCACACAAGAACAATTTCCTTTTTTTCAATGTGAATTAAATAAGTAAGTCATTTATTAATAGAGACAATTCCTCTAAATTTTTTGTAATTATAGTTAACACTTCCAATCATTAGTATAATAAGTGGGTTTAAGCAGATGTACAAGTAGATTGATACTTTTTATTCCTTATTTAGTGTTTTATCCAGGAAGGCGGAGGGCATGGCGCAATATATTCAAAAAGGGCATTTTAGCGCGCGGCGTCCTTATAAAAGGGCACATGTGTTTCAGAGTACTGGCTATGAGTATCACGATATGATTAATTATCATGTAATTACCTGAATATTTAAATGATTGATGTATTTTCAAAACAAACAGTTATTCCGAAACATATATTTTATTATGAGTTTTATATTTTTATGCAATAAACAGTATAGCAAAAGTTTTAAACAGTAACAGAATACATCGACACAAAATGTACTATTGTTATTATAATGTTGTAACTTTTTTTGTTTTTTGGGGCGTGTAAAGAAGTGTAAAACAAGATAAACACAATATATACGTCTTATACCAGTATAGTTATTAAATCGCCATCACGTCGCAGTGACGTACATTCGATCTTCAACTAGGCGCCATAATTATTTTTATCACACCACTATGCTGACATCAGCCTGATACAAAGGTGCCCGACATATTTTTTTATATCAGGTCAGTAGCGCTTAGCCTCGGGGTACCAATTCTCAAACGATTTTTTTCTAAGTTTGGTTCAATATATAAAACTGTTACAAGCTCTTGGAAAATATTTACATTAGCATATCAGATAAAACATTACTCTTTCTAAAACTACAAAAATTCGCGAAAATATCAGTTGATAACACCACCTTACCATTTGTCAAATCAAATCACCTACATTTACATTTTGGAACTTGTTTGGAACCAACTGTCGAACGTTCATTCATTTGGGTCAACAAAAAGTTCCAACAGACATGTAACAGGTAAAATCAATGTATTTACATCGTAAATGAAGTGCAGTATTACTATTGATGATTTTTTTTACATAAGCAACAAATAATGCAGAACATTTCATATAACAAATAAATATAAATATATCACTCTACTTGACATCATACTGATCACATATTGACAGTTTTTTTTCTAATACCCTGTGTAGATCAACAATGAATAAAAGAGACTCAAACATATTGTGTTCATCTAGGAAATGCTTTCATTATTCAATGACCAATACAAATACCGGTAATTGTATGAAACCAAAATGAAATAAAAATAACTTAGTTGTGTGTAACCTAATCAATAGCATTATTGTGATAAATACGTCATTTTGACAGTTGTAAACAAAGTACAAAGCCTACATGTTCAATGACAGCTTTGTTCCAAGTGTTTAAATCTTAAAATCAATACTACTTTTGTGACAAAGAAAGAATGATTTGACTAAAGGAAACACGACATTTCCCGGTCACATACTTAAACTTTGTGTAGTTGAATAAAACTTTGTCTGCAGATGTGCTACCGAAAAAGAGTCTGTGAAGTTGGAAGTTTGCCAATACAACATGTATATATTAGACTTACTTAAAACGACAACATATTTTAGTTTCAATGATTCACATGTGAATAAGTTTGATTAATAATAAAATTGTTCGAGTATTGGTACCGTTTGAGAATTGGTACCCTGAGGCTACATCAGTCAATGTTTGGAGGTACGTCATATTATTCGGAAACAACTATAAAGTCAACAGTTTCAGTAAAAATACATCAGATTCAACAAAACAAAAAATTTGATACCAAGAACGTACATAGTTTATTATTTTTAATCGTCATAAATCGCAAAAACATTATTTTTTTAATATTCACATAAACCCGCACTTTGGTAGTGACATGACGTCATCTATGGAACACAATAAATCATCCATAAAAATCTATTTCAAAACATTCATAATAAATGCACTAAAAGTCACTACACAGCATCAGTTCATGTTGAACCAAAAACATCATTACCAAAAATTGAACACACTACAGTCAAATACTGTCAATATTGACACGATCTTGGAAATGTCAATTTCAATACACAATTCCAAAATGGCGTCTCCAAACAATTCGGCGTTGTGTGTTGTCCGATAAAACTGATTGTTGCAATCCGTTTCAGTTCGCATTTTCAGTATTTTATGAATGAGCATGCATGTAATCTATGTATTCGTAGTTAAAACAGTTCACTTATCATTACGAAATGATAATAAGGTATTATTCAGTCAACTTTTAGAAATCCATAACTACATCTACGTGAACGTGTAAAAGTTGGCTCAGCAAAATCAGCGGCGCCCTTAGTTTCTAAATATATAAAAATCAGCTCATTTGGTGATATTTTACGAAAATGTGGTATGATAAATAGAAAAACAGGTTACTGCCTGGTCTTGTGCAATATATTAGGTTCAGCACGAATAAAATAACGGCCGTTATATTATTCTAAGCCTCACCTGATATATTACACAAGACCAATCAGTAACCTGTTATTCTCTATATATCGTCACCAGGTCTTTTATTTCCAGTCTAATGTATTACCAACGAAAAACTCACGGTGATTGATTTAATACCACTACAAGTAAATAATTCCTTGAAATAACACGACATTTTACACACTACAACATTAATTGATTTTTCTAGAAATAATAATAAAAACTGTCAGTTTCAATAATTACAATACATTTATTATAATTAATAATAAAAATGTGCAATAATATAAACGCTGTGTAGCAAGTCAGATGGTGCGAATCGTTACATGCGGATGATCGTCATAAAAAGCGAAGTGCGCCATTAAAATACCGGGACGTATAAATCTATATACACATTTTATATTTAAAAAAAAACTCTGAAAGCATAATGTCACACTTATTCCGAATATAATTATGACAAAGTTTTGGCACACAAAATATTTACACTGATTAAACATGAGAAAAAAATCGCGATTGTTGCATATCTGTCTGACTCGTTCGTTTTTTTCAATTCTCTTTATATAATGTGAGTAAATAGTACAAGGCGTGTCCGTAACGTACCCAGTACTGCTGAGAAATTTGGGAACCGAGGCAAGTTCTGTGGACCACATAATTATATTCTAATTATTTACTAATCAATACCTTATATTTACAAACATAAAGATTCGTAGCAAATATATAATTACCGTTCGGTTTCGTCAGTTCTCTGCACAAATTTCAATAAACTAACGTTGTTTTTTGCCACTTTTACATTCTCATTTTGAAGTTGTGCCAACCTCTGTTTACACGACGGCATTTTCAGTCTCACAAATATAAGCAACAAGTTAACTTTTTCACAAATTTTTGTCCGACAATCGTTTGAAAATAATAGAGAATCTGTAATGAAAACTATTTGTGTGGGTCAATCTTAACTGACACGTCCGGGTATATTTTGCAGGGGCTAGTATTTTCTTGACACTTGGGGCCCAATAGGTGTTAACAGGTAAGTCATATTTGACACACATACCAATATACAACTGGGTTCCCTTTCACACCTCAAGTCTCCAGATAGAGAACCCCACTATTGGACTCGTTCAGTAAACTTACTGATGGGTTGTCAATCAAT
Source organism: Congeria kusceri (assembly GCA_027627225.1). NCBI lineage: Eukaryota > Metazoa > Mollusca > Bivalvia > Myida > Dreissenidae > Congeria > Congeria kusceri. The sequence continues at coordinate 79,908,790 of CM051027.1, forward strand.
TAAGTACATTTGTTAATAAGTGTAAACACAACTGAATAAAAAATAAATCACCTGAATATATATACGATTATAAACATACATACTATAGTAAATTATTCAGGTGCCAATATTTGACATTTTACATGTTCGTTGTGTTAAAGTATTTGCCAAGAGGAATAATTAATCATATTAATTATAGAAAAAAATCAAACGTAGCCAGAGATCTATTAATGTTTATTTATCGGTCTTTGACGTAACGAACACGGACAGTGGGACGGGGAATGTGGCTGCTAATGTTATGTACGTTAACCGTATATAAATAGCATCGTCACTTTAGTCGGTTTAAGAATCAACTTTCCCTTAAGCGGCTGACAATCAATAGCACAGTACTCGCTTAAATCTAATCGCTTAGAAATGTATGTCGGCAATAAATCGAGCACAGTAATCGATTAAATCTTATCGATTAGAAAACTAAGTATGCAATGAATCGAGCACAGTCAGAGTGACAATAACACAAAACAGCGGGTGTCTTATGCGCTAACAAAGGACAAAAAAAATTAGTCACGAGGCAATTAAGATCGTTATCAATTAGGGCGAGTGGCGGCTTTTGCCTTTGAAAAGGGCAGCGTAGCGCTTCAAAAAAGGCGTGGCGCCGCGCCGCGCAAAAAGGGCCTGGATAAAACACTATTATTAGTCCACAGTTAATTTCAGATACAAGAGAACAGACAAACTTGAAATTTCATCTTATCTGTATAGCCAATTATTTATACAGAATATGGATTCCTCACAATTTTAATCCCTGGTCATTAAATTCATATATCAATAAAAATATTTTTTTATTATATGTTTTTTATTATACAGTCATAATAAAATTGTTCAGAATAAACTCAAATTTCCGTTCAAATGTTCAAAATATATTTTAATTCCATACAAAATGTTATCTAACTGTTAATGACTGCTGTTTTTACCAACAATAGATTTTAATTAGACCACTAGCAAGCATCTGCTCTGCATGGAAAAAAATCTAGAACATCCTACCCCATTGAATGCACTCTGTGTTTTGCTGTGCTCCTCTGCCACTCCTAGGAATGATTCTATTGGCGTCTTGTTGTTCTTTCGACATTTCTCGCGGTCTGCCTCTGACAGGTGCTCCACACGAGTCTTCGTAATTAGCTCTACATTGGATGCACTAAATACCTGTGAAACAGACGAACTGAATGAGCACAGTGACTATGGAAAATTACCTGAACTCATTAATTAAAACAACCATCCACTAGTACACTTTAGGATGTCAACTGTTGGAATGAGTCACATAAAATAAAAATAAAAATGTAACAGTACAATTTTAAAGGGAATAATGCTTTGAAACAAATGAATTTAAATTTATTACAATCTTCATCAAAAACATCAAGCTATACAGATAAACAAAGTCTGATACATATAAACAATTTGTATGTTAAAATTAAATACATATTACATAACCTCTTTCAAGTGATACTTGTTGAAATATACTAAGACAAACTAAACAAATAGAATTTCATGTTCATTCAGTATGTTGCATTGACAATACAAGTAAAACATGTACCTTGGCTTCCCTGCCATTTATCGTTTCAGTTTTATCGCTACGCCAACCCCATATGCCAGACTTGCTCCTGATAAAATGCAAACAAATGTCAGTTCAGATGTAACACAATGAATGATCATAGTATTATAATGTTGCTTTGGTATGCTTCCAAAATACACGTGAGACTTACTGTTGGAATTTCATGACATTTTTATATGTACACCAAATTTTGTTGTCCTCTTTTACAAATTATTTTTCTAGGACTCAAGTGCAATAGCTTCCTTTTTTTCATAAAAAAAAAACAACAAGACCCTTTTACAATTTTAAGTGATAAATCATGTTCCAAGTAAAATCAGGTAACAACTTTTAGACAGCAAGATTCACCTTTCAAATGCTATTTTCTCTGTGTCCAGGTACGTTGTCATGACGGGTGATGTCAGACGCGCTGCTATGGCCTCCTGGGAAGGTGTCATGTGCTCGATGTCCGGGGGATCTTCCTGCAGTTGCATGGACTCTGAGAACACCTGTCTCTGATCGTGATCGATCTCCATCATGGTCGCTGAGTCGCCTGATACAAATATGTATAACCATGATAAATACAGCATTTAACACTTAAGTGGTAAGAATTATCATCTGGATGTATACAAATTGTAGATTATACTTTGTGCCAAATGAAACAATGTGCCAGTAACTGTAAAGTAAGGTTCACTCTTAAACCTGAAAACTAGAGCTACCACTGGAGGTGATTACTGTGGTTAAGCAGTTAAGTTAGCTATGTGGAAATGTTTAAGAAATTTGCTTATGTTTTTGACAGCAAAATTACATCCCTGACCCCCCCCCCCCCAATTGCAAACATGATCTGATGAACAACAATACTATGTTTTTTCCAGGGTTATTAAAACAAAGGCAAATAAGAAACACATATTTTTACCTGTACCCTTGAAAACATAGCTACGGCTTCCTCTCTGCCAAGTGGTGTTATCAAAACCAAGCAAGGTTGTGTCTATTCGAACACTAGAACCTAAAATATTTGAGGCTCGTCGTGAGAAAACCGGTCATAATGCAATGTGTCGTCCCCGATCAGCCGGAGCAGTCCGCACAGGCTAATCCGGGACAGCACTTTCCGCTTTTATGGTATTTTCTGTTTCAAGAAAGTCTCTTCTAAACATAAATCCACCGTAGGCGGAAAGTGCCATCCCAGATTAGCCTGTGTAGACTGCACAGGCTAATCCGGGATGACACGTTACGTACATGCATTAAGTCCGGTTTTCCCACGACGCGCCACATTTATTTATGAAATATACACAAGACTATCTAAAAGTAACTGTTTTTTAAGTACATACCAAACAGCATATTAACCAAACAATTTATAAATTATTAGATGTCAGCATTTTATGATGCAATTCAACTCTCTATTTTAAATTAATTTCACCAATAACCAGCTGAAGAACGTACTTTAAGAAACTTGGATGAAAAAAAAATACCGGGCTATGGTTCACCAGCATTGTTGAAGATACAAAATGATTCATAAGTACAAAAAGATAGATGTTTGTTAAGTTACTAGTTTAAGTACATTTTTGTTCCACTAACCTGACTTGTAGACTCGATATGTATCGCTGGGGCACATTCTTGAAACCAAGGGTACTGTAAAATGTTGAAATATCAAAATTAATACTATAGCACTGATGGTTAAGATCTCTACAATTCAGTCCAAATTAAGTTAATAAGTGTTTACCATTAAGTTATAAAATATATATGGCATGTCATGGGAAAACCGGGCTTAATGCATGTCCATAAAGTGTCGTCCTGGATTAGCCTGTGCAGTCCGCACAGGCTAATCCAAGTGCCATATTCCAGAAATATCTTAAGTTTTTCTTAAAATATTTGTGGCGCGTCGTGAGAAAACCAGTCTTAATGCATGTGCGTAAAGTGTCGTCCCGGATTAGCCTGTGCAGTCTGCACAGGCTTATCCAGGACGGCACTTTCCGCCTACAGTGGATATATGTTTAGAAGACACTTCCTTGAAACAGAAAATACCATAAAAGCGGAAAGTGCCGTCCCAGATTAGCCTGTGCGGACTGCACAGGATAATCCGGGATGACACTTTACGCACATGCATTAAGTCCGGTTTTCCCACGACTCCCTCATTTTCACTTAAGTTAAAAATTTCAAAATCGTATCTTTTAAAAACGACATATACATTTTTGAATCTTTTTATGTTCATATGAACAATCAATAATACTAAAGGTGATAATATATAAACATTAAGCACAATGCATTATACAAAGGAAATAAACATATTAACAAAATGTTGATTTTAAGGTTAAGAATAAGATATTACTTAAGATATTTCATTGTTTCTGGAATACCACCCCTGAAGGGCACTTTTCACTTATAAGGTATTTTCTGTTTCAAGGAAGTCTCTTCTGAACATAAATCCAATGTAGGCAGAAATAGACGTCCTAGATTAGCCTGTGAGGACTGCACAGGCTGATTCGGGACGACAGATTACGCACATGCATTAAGCCCAGATTTTCCATGACACGCCTCAATAGAGAGGCATGACATAACAAATATGTTATGACTGATAGCTGATAACAAAATTGTCACTGCAACTTCTTAAACATATTAGTAATGTATTCAGCAAAATGAAAAACTTCCTTACCCCAACTTGAAAATTCCCATTTCATTTCGACATAAAAATCTGGAGACTGAAAAAAAGTCATACGTTGTGGAAAAAAGTACCATAATATGTTAGGCTGTGCATATTAATAATAATTCAAATTATGTTAATTGCATGACATTACTATCTTTATTTTAACAGAACAGTTAAAGTTCAATTCTGCACAGGAGTGCATACTTGTCAGTTGTTTAAATGTGTAAAGAATAACATTCTTATAAATAAATACTGTTAAAATTAATTTATAAGCATACATCTTTCAGTTTCTGTAGTAACTCCGGCACGCCCAGAGAGCGCTGGGTGGACCTCTGATGATCTCTGTTCTTCAGTATCAGCTGCAACAGCTCCGGGTCACCTGCCGCTGTGGCTTCATGTAGCACTGCAGTGACAAATTGTACATGTAACATAAAACTATTTAAACGTAATATGGTATCAATCTATTGACATTGTTGTACTGTTATAATCCAAATGGCAGCAAACATGCAAATACATGCTCCATGGCGTCTGAAGTTCAATACCGGCTGAAACACAGCTAATTATTTAATTTCCTTTGAGTCTGTGTTAGTGACCACAGTACCCAAAACAGCCAACTAAACTTTTGAAGTGAACGTTTACCATTATATACAATAATAATAGGTTCTGACTTTGTCTAGACAAAACATGCTCTTCAAATGCATTACCTGACCAGTATCCTTTGTTCTCAGCATTAGCATCTGCTCCATGCCTCAGAAGCACTGTTGCACTCTCAATGTGGCCAAGAGAAACAGCCAAGTGAAGTGGAGTTCGACCATGGGGATCTAACTTTTCTATGTCAAACTGCAATGTAAACACCATGTGGATCTAACTTTTTAATGTTAAACTGCAATGAAAACACCACAAACTGTACATTGATTTCTGTCTTTTTCAATGTAAAACCTACCATAATTGGTTAACCTTGCAGAAAGGTATTTTCAATGTTACAATAATAAGTTACCAAAGTAAACAATTAAATTAATTAATTCTACAAATTGTAATATAGTCTTTCTATCATAATATTTTCAATCTTAAAAATAACCCACTGTACTGAAGTCCAAAGACAAACTTGTGAAAATCAATCTGGGTAACTTAATTAACCAGGGTTCTGTCCAAATTAGCAAATACAAGAATGATAAAAATTCCAAACAAGAGGGCATGATGGCCCAGAGCGCTCAACTGAGAACTGGTACAAATGAAGACCATACTGTTGTGACAGGTTTGAAAATTAAGGTATATGAACAATACGCAAAGGGGAATAGGATCAATTTGATTTAAAACATCAGTTAGTGCAATGGGCTAACTAAAGTACGAGTCAGGTAGTGGATGTACGGTGTTTTTGCTAATGGTTCTCAAATCATTTTTCTCAATATTCTTACCTGACCCTTTTTCATTAAGTCAGCGACAATTCTGGAAAATGCAGAAACAGTAGATTTTGATGTCTAATCTCGCAGGCAGTTTTGGAAAACTAGTTGCAATGCGATAATTGCGATGGCTGTACTATAAGGTCAAGTTTTGCTTTTTCTTTGATAATTTTCTATGATGATAAATAATGTTAATGCAGGCTCTGAAGACATCAATGTTGCATGTACAAATAACTGCAACTGTTGGCAATCAAATTGTATCAATCACTTTTTATGGTCATATGCAAAAAGTGTAAGTTTGGTCAACATTGAATAAAAAATTGTGTGCAAGCCAATCATTGATAACTTGTTTATTTTCCAAATACAAGGGGCAATAATTCCAGTGTTTCTGGCCTGATCATGCTTATATTCGACTTCACCAGTAGTCTTACGTTCATAGACAAACTGTGCACGTTGGTGAAGATTGAATGAACAATGAAGTCTCTATCCTGAATAATGTCCATTTTTGTATATTTTTGACAAACAAAGGGCAATAAATCTGGTGTTTCTGGCCTCATTTTGCTTATATTCGACTTCACTTTTAATCTTATGGTCATAGACAAACTGTGCAAGATTGGTGAAGATTGGATGAAAAATGAAGTCTCTATCCTGAATAATGTCCATTGTTGCATATTTTTTTCACAAACAAAGGGCAATAACTCCGGTGGTTCTGGTCCGATCTTGCTTATATTCGACTTTAAACGTAATCTTATGGTAACAGACAAACTGTGCAAGATTGGTGAAGATTGGATGAAAAATGAAGTCTCTATCCTGAATAATGTCCATTTTTGCATATTTTTTAATAAACAAAGGGCAATAACTCTGGTGTTTGAAACACGATCTGGCCCATTTTTTGGCATCTGCTGAGATCTGATGGTCATACACAAACTGTGAAAGTTTGGTTAAGATTGGATTAAAAATAAAATCTATATGTTGGAAAACGGCATTTTTGCACTTTTTTTGCATGAAAAAGGGGCAATAACTCTAGTGTTACTGGTGTGATCTGACCCAATAATAATCCCATCCGTGATTTTATGGTCAGACACAAACTGTGCAAGTTTGGTTAAGATTGGATAAAAAGTCTCCAGCTGAATACGAACCCAAACATTGACGGCCGACTGACAATGCAGGAGAGGTCCCCTATACCAATAACTCACCGAGCACTTCGTGCTCAGTTGAGCTAAAAAATATTTTTTTAAATCAGACAGAAATATCAATAAATTTCATTTTAACAATGTTTCATGTGTAACCCTTAAGTTTGCTGTCTATTGTCCAGACAGGGATTGGTGGATTACTGGAAATCAGTACTTAAGTAAGTACTGAGTACTTGATAATTCCAAAGTACTTGAGTTAGTACTGAGTACTCAATTTAGCACCTGTACTCAAATAATTACTATGTACTACATGTACATAAAGTACTCATGAGTACTAATGATTACTTTTCAGTACAGCATTTTTACAGAATTAATATAAGTTAAAAATCTGGTCACAGTTAAAATATAATGCATGACTAAATGCTTACTGAAGTTTAAAGTGTGGAAGTACATGTACTCATAAAATACTCGATAAAAATACTCACAAGTGCTGACGATTTTGCTGCAGTACTTCAGTAAGTACGAGTACTTGTACTCATGATTTAAGGTGTAAGAACGAGACAAGTATGAGTACCAGTTGCACATCCCTGTGTTCAGAAATTGTGTTCCAAATATATAATGTACATACTTCTGTTCTTTAGATATAAAACAAAATCATTATAATTTATACAAATCTGCTAATTTCCTGTTGTTTTTTTCTTTTTTAGGACAAGTTCTGAGTTGTTTGCTGGGCGTTTTATACTGTAATGCTTAATTAAAAATTCCCTTACAAACAAATTAATAATACTAGGTTAGTGTTGAATAAAGGTATCAAAAAAGATACAATATATTACTGCGGAATCACTAATTTTCGCGGAGGTATAATTTTTTCGGGCTTTTTGCGCACCTGCCCTTGTGCGAATTTATGACCTCCACGAATACCAATTTCGTAATTTAGCAACGCCTCGGGAGTTTACACGTTCGTTCAAACGTTAATCGTTCATAAATATACGCAGGTATAAGTGACTGTCCCGATGTTTTAATCATTTACTTTATAAACAGTTTAGCTAAATATTTCTTACTACATTGTAATTAATAAATGCATCATATTTCTTTTAAATTATAGTGTAATCGTCTACGTACAATAAAGTGCTTCATACCTCAATAACACAGATATGCATAGGCGCCATTTTGAACACTCGTAATACATGTATAATGAGTAAAAACTTTTGTGTATAGATATATAATTATAATACAGTACGATCTGAAACTAAATTTCAAGTCTTTGACAATTAAAAAAAAAAATGGTATAAAAAAGCTGACATTTTGCTTTCACAAGCTGACATTTTGAGTAAAGAATAAGCGCCCCCGTTGTGAAGCCAATATTTCAGTTGGCATTTAATAAACAACAAGGTGTCAGTTTGACATGACATGATATAAAATATCTATTGTCTCACCTACATTTGCAGTCCCTATTCTTCATAGGTAGACCATTGTTATCAAGAGCCTATTCCGGTAACAAACAAGGTGTACCAATATGACCCTTCACCGGTATTCTGTCAAGTTTGGCATTTCATTGAATAATCGACACGTTTTGTAAAACACAACTGTTGTTTTTTAATGTTTCATTTTTAAAATCAGGGAATTTAAAACAGCGCGAATTTAAAACAGCGCGAATTTAAAACAGCGCGAATTTGTCTCTGATCGCTAGTGAGCGAAATGTGTACCCCGCGAATTCAAGTCATTCCACAGTATTACGTCAAGAAAATCCACAAAACGCTTGCTATAGTTCACAGTGTGGAATTACTGCTTAGTTTATATCACAGGGTGTTATTTGGTCAATGTCGCCATGAAGATGGGATTAACTAATCTAATTATTAATGCCACTGAGTCAGACTTGGAAGAAATCAAGAAGGGTGAATACAACTTGGAGGATGATAACATCTATAGTATATCAACAATAATAAGAATGACAGATACATGTATTCATTATGACAAACATTAAATACTGTTGTCTGTGCAATATGGCAATAGCATTTATGAAAGTAAATACACAGAGACTTTGCTACCAGCTTCATTTCTTTATCACAATAATTTTCAAAGCACTTTTCAATAGACAATAAACCTATTTCCACTTACCGTTCTACTTTGTAATTCTCTGTCTAGATCGTTATAACTGTTGTTCCATACACTCAGATGTAATGGAAATACTTCTTTGATTTTTGATAGCGACATACTGTTATGGTGAATTTGAAGAAAAAAAATCTAAAAATAAAAGTTCTGTCAAAAATCTATTTTTGCTTCCTATCTGTTTTGCGGCAATATCAAATTCATGTCGTAAAATGTAAATAAACCAATAATAACCAATTCTATTTTTTTCCACGTAAGCTGGTGTTGTATTAATTTTAAAATATTTACTTTTTAGGAAAAATATGTTCATGTTGAATGCCGTTTAATTAATTCGAATATTATATTTTCCGAATATTGTCAAGCGGGAAGTGGAGCTGATTTGCCTCTGACGTCACAATAAATTACAACGTGACAACAGATGATCACAACGTGACGACTATTGAAGAGCTGATTTGTTTCTTATTTTCGGGTAATAAAAAGCTTTTACAAAAATAAATATCGGTATTATTAACGAATATGTGGGGCTTATATAATATACAAAGAAATGTAAAAAATACTTATAAGTATGTATTGTAGCTGTATAAATGATATCACGCGACAATATTTGCAGAAAAGTTAGAAGAACTATTCATATCAAATGAATTTAATAAGTTTTAACATAACATTTTAACGGGTATATTAAATTACCCAATGATTTATTACAGATCGACAATGAACCGGAAACCACTACCTGCAATTGCATCTCGTGCAAAACCTTCCGCGGGTTACACAGAAAACGTGTCTCGACTCCGTCTGCTGCCGTTGTCCAGGGTACCTACACCACCCGCCGGTAAGATCTACCAGTATTCATGCAGTGTTGGTTTAGATAAGTTTCTGTCTACGCCGTGGTTCAGATTTTCCCATAGATCTACTATACTACAATTTCCGGAAAATAACATACATGCAAATCGCAAATTAAGTTCAAAATTCGTAGCATTTTTCTGTTTGTCAGCATATCTTAGGCCAGAGATTTTTTATTTCTTGGTTTTTGGAAAGGTGTCCGGTTGGAGGAGGGAAAAAAATGAAAAAAAAAAAAAAAAAAAAAAAAAAAAAAAACAAATTCATTAAATTAATGACTAGAATTTCACAAATGGAAATGGGCAGTGATATTAAAATCTTAATACCTAATTTCTTACAAAAATCTTATTACACAACATTAACTTAATCACTACATGATCACCATGACATTGTTTTTTTCGCTTTCCGTTTAAAAGATTGAAACCCTTTCACAAGGTCATTTTTACGATATCGGTTACATTCTCTTTTTTTGGCTTTTTGGAAAAACTCGGGTCGGCGGATCCGAGAACCAAGAAATATATAAAAACTCTCGCCTTATTAGGCATGGGCAAACACTCACATTATGCAGCTTTGACTCAAATGGACCTCATAAACACTGAAATCGTTATAATTGGTTCTGCTTCACTTACAGCCTTGACAACACGTCTACCACGTCGTATAATTGGTTCTGCTTCACTTACAGCCTTGACAACACGTCTACCACGTCTTCAACCACTTCAGCAGCTGACACCTCTAAGCACGAAACTTCCTCCACTCAAATTACCACTCATACAGCAATTGACGTCCGAACTGGAAAGTGACGAAGAAGTTAATTCATACTCAGTTCATTCAACACCATACGAACATGCTGATGATTGCGAGACGCCAGAAGTGATAGTACCTCGCCTAGACCTGACTGCGATCACGGGATGTCGACCCGGGTCCACCCCGTCCTATCGCCCGGCCTCATCACGTATCACTGTCACGATTATATATAAAGTTCTAATTCTCCAATATGAACCGAGTCTATTCGATCTCAATGATCTCGAATTTGTTTTGCGATGATATATCGATTTAATGTTTTGTTACCATCATCAAAATAAACGTGTGATAAAATTACGCAATTTAATACTAGTATACCGGGAATTCTTTATAACATATTTCGTGTTTAAGATGTGGCCGTCTAAAGTTGTATTTAAATGTCTTGACTCATTCAATGGAAAAATAATTCCACATGTTTGTCAAGATAATTATCCTATGATAAATATTAATGATGTCCAAACTGTAAATTTATTAATTCTTTAATAAACTCAATACAAATATTAGTAATGCTTAAATTGATCATGAAATTATAACGATATTATGTTAACATATTAAACTAATTCTTTAATTTCAGTTGGGTCTTCGGCTTCTAGTACCGACTACAGCTCTGGCAGTATGCCCGTCACTTTCCTTCTACCAACGACAAGATGCGACCCCACTTCCTATCATTTACCATCACCTGTGTATACGCCAAGGCAACAATTTTCGCCAGTTTCAGTGCTTGATTCTACTGACAGGAAGTTCCTTGTTCCACATCCTCCTGCCAGCCCGAAGCAGTAAGCACAGATTTCATAACTTTCGTGTTATACTAAGTATTGACTCCAAAGTTATTTGCAAATAATGTAAGACTTTTATATATATAAATTTTGATATAAACAACAACATCTCTACTTTTTAGCAAAAACATTTATTTCGATTTGTGTGTATCTTTCAGAGATAACCAGGCCAGCTGGCGCATTCGACAGTTGCGAGGATAACTATTGGGATTTTGGAGACATGTCATTCTGCCCCCTATATAGTAACAACAAAGATATGCTTATTTATTTTTTACGAAACACTGTGTCTCCAGAATGAAAAATAGATCCAAATTTTACCAACTTACAAAGACATAACATTTGCAAATTAGCAAACAAAACGATCGCATATAAGGAAGTGACATGTCTCAAATTCCAGACGTACTGCATGGTGTCCAGTAATGTTTTATCTCTGAGGTAGGTCACTGAATTAACCAACGTTCAGTTTCATTCTTATATCGTCGTTTGTCCCATGCTAAGTCATGAGCGCACACTATTGTGTTCTTAAAGGTAATGGGACAACGTTTTTCAAAAGTCCAAAATGCTATTTGTTCATAATTTATATTCATCAAGATCATTCTGACAGTTTGACATCGGTAAAAAATGTAAATAATGCATTATTTAAGTAATAAACAGTCCATAATTACGAAGTCACTTCTTTGTAATATTCTTATTAACAGTGTTTTACATTGTTGGTGTATTAGTATGCATCAGTATATTGCACTTGTCTACATTTTAGATCCCAGGTTTAGGAAAAAGCAACAATTTGAAATCCAACAGAATCCGCGGTGCATCTGTTAAGCCGTGTTCTTGCGCTGACCACACTCATCACCTACGCAACAGCTACCACTGAACTCGGTGTCGTGTCTGCACGCTGTTCTCGGCTTCTTCAGATCCACTGTAGACCTTCCATAATTCCTAACAATAGTGACAATAATTTGTGCGTGTTGTTTTTAATGTTGTCTATAACGCCAATCTATGATGTTTATTCCGTTGATCGACTGACGCACAAACATGTAAATCTGGTATTTATCGGACGCGTCAAATCACTCGGACTGCGTTTTGTGTCTCCGTAGCTTATATACGTCTCAAATAAAAAACGCACCAAACGATACTCATATTGACCTGTTCCATGTCTCCGTCTGCGTTCATATGTCAAAATCGCAAGCGTCAGAAACGACCAGTGCCCCTTTTTTCTTACGCTTGTGTGCGTCAGCTGTGAACAATCAATGAAATGGCAAAATATTTTAACAAATATCATTTGATTTGAACAAAAATACAAATCTGGATACGATTGACACAATTATTAATACAATATTATATGCTGAGGAAAATAGTGAAAATATATCCGCTGTCATTAAAGCTTATCGCTGTTATGTATTCACATTTGGCACTCTTTGCTACTCTTTGTAACAGGACTTTTGATTAATTGTTTACCACGAACGCACCTTTCCAATGTTTTAGATTTTGCAGATTTGTATTTTACAGTATTCAGAAATTATATAATTATAATTTCAGAATACCGTAAAATATAAATCTGCATAATATTGTGTAATTATTACTTATTAAATGCATATTGTATATTTAATAGGTAATAATTAGGCAATATTATTTAAAGACGTGTCACAGGTGACGGATGCATGGAACAATGTCTGCCTTAACGGAATCGTAGGTGGAACACGCAGAAGGCAATGCGCAGACGCGGTCCCATAATACCAGCCTTACTGGTGCGTTTTTTTCTACACGGTCAATAATACCAAATTTATGTTCTAAAACGGAATATTTCAAATAGTGCAATTTTTAGTAGGAAATAACCATATTTTGTGACAAGCACACACGTCGTTTATAGCAACGAAAATAAACGCCTCGCTACGCCTCTAAATACATAGTGTAGTGTAACCTTACCGAACTTTAGTTTATGCACTTCTTGTGTTAAATCGATGTTTTGCAATAAAATGTAAATGTTTAAAACGAAATTTGATTATAGTTTTGCTTTTACTGTATTTTAGGTAGTTTCCGTAGGATATTTGTGCAGTAAAACAACAACATTTAAATCGGGCAAGAATTCGCATACACGCATCAATTAAGTGGTTCATGGAGGATGCAAAAGGAACTGTCAATTAATTAAATAGCAGATAATTTCTAGAGTTCTGTTTGATTACATGTTCCTATGTCGAGAGCGAAAGTAAGGACAGTCGGCGATCAGTGCGCCGATTGTGGAGCGTCAGGTGATCATCTTTGTTTTTAGTTTTATTTAATGTTTTCACAAAAATGTAATTCTATATGACTTTGTTTATGTGGTTTGACTCATCACTGAGCTTTGTTGAAGATGGGGTGGAATGCATTGTTTAACGCATACTGAAAATGCAGTTGGTTTGAGCCACATAGCATTGGACTTATACGTTTATATTTGCATATATAAGTTATGAGTTCAGAGAAAATGAATTTATTGACATTTAACCTATGATGTGTTCTTAGTAAGTTGGCATAAGTTATTAACTAGTCTTTTGTACAAAGAGCTAAACTCAACATTTTTAAGGGTTACAAACATGTATAAACATGTATATATAAAGATGATTATAAATTAGAAAGACAAAACAAAATTATTATATAAACATGTATGAAAAAACCAACCTAATCACTGCAAGCCTTGATAAAAAAGTAAACATACACACAAGACATAATATATAATTATATTACTTAATATATTAGTAAATACCTATATAAATATAATGTTGTTCATGGTAATAAAACTAATAAATGACTTCCGTGATTTATATTAAATACCGTCAATAGGGATGTCAAATCTAACATTGCCGTATTTGTCCATTTTTGACAAATAATTTGTTTGCCACTTATTTGTTAAACACACTATTAAATGAAGTTAGAATAACTTTAGACATCAAACATAAAGTAGGCCTGTCAGGGTTTTCCTTTCACCTGAGCTCCCAGGTTTTGACTCCTGGGAATTTTAAAATACGTTTGTTTAACTTGCGAGGTAATTACTTCATGCATCAGCTTTGACCCGGGGAAATATTCGGACTTGCGTCGTACAGTGTAACTCTGGCTGATTATCCCAATCAGTCGAACAGCTATGTCAAAGTTGATAAAACGCTCAGCGATTATTGTTTGGAGGCAGAGTCAATCTTTAAATTGACGCTGCCCATCAGCGGTCAAGTTACTGTGTAGCTCCGTGCATTAGGCGGAGTTTTGTCGCTCAGAAAAATCTGTATTGACCAATTAAAACGCATAGTTATATACACTTCCAATGACATAAACAATCGACCAATCGGCGTAATATACATGTATCCACACTTTAGTTAATGTACATGCATTCGCTATAGTTATTCCCAAGCATTAAACGTTTAAAACACAATTTACTCACCGCTTCCGTTGTTGATAATATCCACATTTAGTTTAGTTCCTAAATATAAAGGCATTGTTTTTTAATTACTTTCCTTTATATTTCGGGTTAAATATATTTCCAAAATTTGAAAATTCTGACTTTTACGTAACATTTCTGTTTGAATAGTCGGTGTATTTCATGTATATCCTTTGTTTTCTAGAAAAGCGCGCAAAAGTTATGCTGACACAGACAACGTCACGTTCCATGCGTGGAAAGCGTGCGTGTATTGACCATTTGCTTTACCAAATATATACATGTCTGTCATCTGGGAATAAAAACTTCGTAGTGCAAGAACTTTGAAATCTTTTCTTTTTGTATAAAACTTTCGTAGTGCAAAAACTTTGCGATCTTTAGCATTTGAATAATTATTTTATTGCAGCTTGTAAATATACTTTGTAACAGTGAAACAATAATTGCGGACCAAAACTACTTATATATTTCTTAGGGAAGGAAAGCCTATGTTTAATTATTGTACATGATATGCGATTTCGTAAAAATATTTCAGTGGTAACGAATATACTAAAATTGTCTTAATAATTATAATAATAATAATAATTAATAATAATAATAATAAATAATAATAATAAATAATGATAATAATAGATCTAATAATGATAATAATATAACAATAATAAGAAGGAAATTAAATTAATTAAAACGAAAATAATAGTAAATTGATAAAAAAATAATAATTAATAAATTAAAATAATAATATTAAATTGTAAAACAAAAATATTAAATTAATACGAATATTAATAAAAAGAAGGAAAACAAATATAAACTACCCACAAAGCATCGACTCTTGAAGTTTATATCTGACTCTTGGGGAATTTGATTTTGACTCTTGAAAATTTGACCCCAAGAGTCATTGACTCTTGAAATTGAAAGTCTAAGGAAAGCCCTGCCTTTTCTATTTGTATTCTCGATATTACTGAGCAACTCATGATTAGTAAGTAAATAATATACAAATATAAAATTTTGAAGTTTTGTGCGAAACTATTGTATCTGATATAGAAATGTTAAGCAGATACAATAGTTTAACACTCAACCCTTGCAATGACATGAAATGAGTTTACATTTTTATGATGAAATCAATTTATCTGATGCACTCATGTTTGCACATGACTACTTAGGAGTGTGGAAATCCTATGCCCAACTTGTCCGACACAGGTAATTTTACCATCGGACAAGTAAACTTCCTGTCAAGTTGTCCATCAAATTGTTGTGGGCGACAATGATGTTTAGTCGGGAGTTAATAAAATTATTATTATATAATTATAACATATTTTAACATCAACATAACATAGTGTTTCATTAATAATTAAATGACAAATTATATTAGGATTACCAGGAATAACATCTATATTTTTTATTAGCTCACCTGAGCACGAAATGCTCGGTAAGCTATTGGTATAAGGGACCTTTCCAGCGGCGTCCGTATACCGTCAACAGTTTGGCCCGTTATCGCGATAAAGACTAGATTTTTATTCAATCTTGACCTGACGTGCACAGTTTGTGTATGACTATAAAATCTTGGTTGGTATTGATAATGGGCCCAATTGGACCAGAAACCATAGAGTTATGGGTCCTTGTGTGTGGGAAAAAATGCAAAAATTGCTTTTTAGCTCACCTGAGCACAAAGTGCTCAAGGTGAGCTATTGTGGTCAGTCTGTGTCTGGAGTCCGGCGTCAACATTTTACTTCAAACAACTTCTCTGAAACCATTAGGCGGATTTTAACCAAACTTAGCAGGAATGTTCCTGGGTTGATCCTTTACCAAATTCCTTCAATTTATTTAAATATATTTGAAACTCTGGTTGTCATGGCAACCAAAAGCTTAAAAACTGGAAAACTTAAAAATTCTTCTTGTCAGAAACCACTGGCTGGATTTGAAAATAGTTTTCACAGAAATGCTCCTTGGGTGACCCTCTACCAAATTGGGCCGGATTGGGCCACAAACACCAGAGTTTTGCCCCCTTTTTTGTTGAAAAATAGGCAAAAATTGCCATTTTACCTTGATTAAGACTTCATTTTTCTTCCAGTCTTGACCAAACTTGCACAGTTTGCATGTGACCAAAAGATTTCAGCAGGAGCCAAAAATGGGTAAGGTTAGACCACAGACACCCCGGAGTTATGGCCCCTTGTATGTGGACAAAAATTGCCTTTTTTGTTCATAGAGACTTTAATTTTCTTCCAATCTTGACTAAACTTCCACAGTTTGTATGTGATCATACAACTGCAGCAGAAGCCAACAATGGGTCAGATTGGGCAACAAACATCAGAGTTATGGCCCCTTTGTTAGTGAAAAAAAAAGCAAAAATTGCATTTTTCGTGCATCAAGATATCATTTTTTATTCAATCTTGATAAAACTTCCACATGTTTTGTATGGCCATAAGATCTCAACACAAGCAGCAATGAGACAGGCCACAGCAGTTATAGCCACTTAATTGTGAACATTAATGCAAAAATGAATGTGTTGCAAGACGGGGACTACATTTTCAACCAGTCTGGACCAAACTTGCACAATTTGTCTATGACCATAAAATATAAAGCGAATTTCAATATAGGACGGGTAAATGGTAATACACTCTACTCTTTGAAACAAGCGGGCAAGCATGTCATGACCTTTACGCAGCGGTTGCCATTATCTTTCAGAACAGCAGCATTAACACTATTCCTCCGAAATTGCCTGCGAAAAGTTGTATACCAGGGTAGAGAAAATATATCCAGGTCCTTAATTGTTCTATATATGAGAGTAAATCAGCTAGACAAATTATTTAAGGACATTATGGCGTACATTCCCACAAGCCTTTCACAACAGTAAGGCTTTCATCTTTGCCAGTACTCAGGTGAGCCCTTTGGGCCATCATGGCCCTCTTGTTTGGACTACTGACTTTTGCTTGTGGACAAAATGGCTTTTGCAATGAACTTGTCAGTAGACAGGTGAGTAATTTTGGTGTTTCCACACCACAGTAATACCTGGTTAAAAAGCATCATGTCATTTTGAACAATAATATTGCTTTCTGTTAACGTATTTTGCACCATTTGGTCACAGAGAATAACAAAGCATGTATTTGTTAATTTATTGCTTTGGATATTTTTAATAAATCAGTTATGTTCTCAGTGAGTTAGTTTGATATGTTCATGTTTTATTAAAAAAGGACTTCAAACCTACAGAGTTTCTATATTTACTCTAAATTATACAAACTGTTTGATAAGAAAACAAAAGTAAAATGTCAGATAACTTGATATACATTACTGGTCTGTGGTCCAGCATGTGAAAATGTATTTATTTCTAACTGATATAGGGAATGAATCGTAAGGTATCATATCGCTATGGATGTTTAAGTGTTTCCAACTATGTTGATGTTTTTTGTGAATGAATTAAAAAAGGTAGTTAAACTAAATAGTTTATACAAATGATTCATATGTTTATAGATCATTTTCTTAATAATTAAGATTTTTGTTCTCACAAACTTTAGTGCCAATGTGTATAATATCTTATGAATTTGAATATTTACACCTTTTATCCATAAAATTGTTAAGAATACTGGTATTGCAAGACTAGTATATCATAAACTGAGTTCAAAGAAGATATATTATTTATTTTAGGATTGTGGTAGTTCTGTTTTCGTTTGTGTAATATTTAGTATAAAAAACAACCTTTATCTGACAGGTAAAACCATTGACTAGAGATTTGCAGGTGTTTTGAATTTATTGTTAGATTACAGCCTTGTTGCTGGAATCTTGATATTATTCACAGGTTAAACATCTTAGTTGAACATTAGAATTTAGCCTAATTTTATCTTTCAATGTATTTCCAAGACCAGGGCAGTAAATGATGTTACAGTATAATCAGTTTGTTCTTCTAAGTGGTCTAGCAATGAACTGAGAACCAGATTGGCAGGAAATGATAAGAAGCCTGATAAGCCCCTCCAGACTGTAACCAGGGCAACTAGTACTCCCTGCTGATCCTGTAATGCCAGGCTGGCAGACTAAATGGCACATTGTGGATCATGTGTATTGTGCTGTGTGATAGTGCTTGCTATATTTGCACAGTGCTTGTTACCATTAATGTGTATTAAAGAAGTTGAAGAATATAAATTTTAACATTATTTCTTGTAAATATTATTATTTTCCTTTCTGTTTGTTTTTCTTACCGGGCAATTGTTATTTGGTTTAGAAATAGTTATTTTTAACAGGATAATTATTGCCTGTCATTTTACCCCCATAATACAGCATTTAAAGGGACTTGTTCACAGTTTGGCAAAATGACAATTTTCAAAAAAATTGTCATAGATTCAAAAAAGAATGTATGCATTATATTCACACAAGCAAAATAACACTCCTGACTAAGAAAAATGTTAAAAAGATATGTTCGTTTATTTATAATCGTCAATCGAAATTGGAAAAATAATAAAGCGTTTGTAACGCTTTTCATAGATAATTTAGCAAAAACGTGTATTACCGACATAGCGTTTAAACTGCCATCCGAATTCAAAAGCCTGCGTGGTGTAGTGGTAGCGCGTTAGCTTTTGCTTCTAGGGGTCCCGGGTTCGAACCCCAGGGCAGGCAAATTTTTTATTTTTATCTTTTTCCTTGTTATTATAGTTATTTAAAACTATTCCAGATATGACAGTTTTGTAAGTAAATTCATTTAATGACATTTTTCAAAAATACGAAAATCTGTGAACAAGTCCCTTTAAGAAAGATCATGTGTATTAATTTCAAAGTAAAAATTGTGTTGTGTACTCACACAAACACTTAGTAGATTTTTACTTGAGCGCTAGTATCAGTAGTATCAGTAGAACTATTACACTCTTTATCAGACACCAAGTCAAAGTACTCTAAGTGCTATTTTCAGTTTTAATTACAAGTTAAGTCACAGTTTCCCTGTCAGTGATAACATATTCATATAGATTTATAAATGAGGCGTGCAGTGTACACAGGCTAATCTAGGATGGCACTTTCTGCCTAAAGTGGATTTATGTTTAGAAGAGACTTCCTTGAAACAGAAAATAACACAAAAGTGGAAAGTGTTGTCCTGTATCAGCCTGTGCGGACTGTGCCCAGTTTTCCCACAACAAGCCTCAAATATAGATTACTGGGTAATTTCTGTTGTCCTTGTTCAAGTGCCTTAGCCCAGTTTCAGTTGTCAGAGTGTTTATTGGAACCATGGTCATTTGTTTTAAGATAATTACTGTGATAGTAAATTTTGTCTCTTATTTGATATAATAACTGTGTGTGTGTGAGGATAATAACAGACGTGGATGAATTGTTTGCAGGACTGGGGTGTCTTTTCCAACAAGACTATAACCATCATGTGCGGATGATTTACTGGATGATTTACATTATACCCTAGCACATTTTCCCACAGCCTCACATCATGAAGTGCATGAGTAATACATACTTGCATTGTGCTGGCATATTCCCTTGCCACTTCCTGGTTGATTTCTTTCATGTGCAGTTACAGATTACTACTGCAATTAGCATTTGTTGAGAGTTGCTCATGTGTACATTAAAGGCATGCACAGTTGCTCATGAGTGGTTGCTTGTTGCTTTGAGAATACAATTGTACATTATATAAATTTGTGTTCTGAAAATGCATGAAAATGAAAGTTCATTCCTTTTTTTTCACAACAAATAATATGTATCAAAATCTGCTGTAAAAGCAGTTAAAAATTAAAAAATCAGAGCTTTCAAGATTTAAGAAGTCCTTTATTGGCTGTGATTATAATTTAACATGCATAGATTATATTATGTATTAAATAATCTATGCGTGTTGAAATATAATCTTGCACTTAAGTAATATGTTAAAAGTAATACATATAGTTATGTTGGGTGACTGTTTTGAATGACTGCAGAAAATAATTGTTAAGGGGCTGCTACTGTGGTAACATACCTCAAGGTACTTAGTAACATCCCCGAATGTTAAGGGGCTGCTACTGTGGTAACATACCTCAAGGTACTTAGTAAAATCCCCCCCCCCCCCCCCCCGAAAGCCTTGTACTACATTTTTTTCCTCATTAGGCTAGAAGGATAGCAGGTATATATAATTGGTCTGGCTTCCTATCATTTTATTGCAGCTGAGCAACAGATAAGCAGCGTATTTGCTGTATTTGCACCAATACCCAATTCTGAAACAACCTTTACTCAATTAATGTAAAATTTTATGAGTGCAAAACTCAATTCCTATACTCAAAAACAAAAAGTCTAGCATCGTAATTGTAATTTCCATTGTATTGTTTTGCTTATACCTTGGAAATTTTATTGATTAATGTAATTATGTTTACTTACCATTAATAACATTGTAATTCTCATTTCAGAGCCGAGTTGGGCTTCAATAAACCGAGGGGTGCTGATATGTGATGAGTGCTGCAGTGTACATAGGAGTCTTGGTCGCCATATTTCCCAAGTGAAATCCTCAAAGAAAGGGCAATGGTGTCCTACACAACTGGCAGTGAGTATCAGTCAGCACTGCATGGTGATTTCCTTTGTGACAGTTTAAGCAAATTTACAAACTCCTTGCAGAGGTTACTTGCCCTTGCGGTTAACAGTAACCAGGGCTCGATTAAACTATTTTCGCTACTAGAAAATATTTGTGAGTGGCTTATATTTTAACTTGCAAAAACTATTCTCTTCGCACAGTTCCCTTAAGTTGTAGTAAAATCAACTACCCATTGTCAACTTTGATTAAATAAAGATTGACAAGATATTTGTGGACCAAAAAGACCCCATGCATACACCTATTTTTCACTTGCATGTTTTTGTGAGCATCATACAAATTAACTAGCATTTTGCAAGTTCGTTAGTGCTAAATTTTAGCCTGGAGTAACCACTGCCATCACAAGAAAATCCTCCTGATCTGGAAGGATTACGTGTTTTTAAGTTTTACTTATGAATGGATTAATGAAATGTCATTTGGAGTCAATAATGAAAAAAAAATAATCATAAGGATAATCCATCATGGTCACATGGTTTGTTATGATGGCAGGGATTTCATTTGAGCTATGGTCGGCACCAGTCAAATCTCGGCAATGAGGTTGGCAAATTCATAGAATTTCATAAGCTGAACAGTTCTCATTCATGTTGTGAAATAATCTAAATTTTGTGCAGCAGTTGCAAGGTTGGTAAATCATATCCTGTGCTAAAGATAGACAAATCATTTGAGGCATGTTGTGGGAAAGCTTGGCTTAATGCATGTGCGTAAATCTGGGACAACACTTTCCGCCTACAGTGGATTTATGTTTAGAAGAGACTTCCTTTGAACAGAAAATACCATAAAATTGGAAAGTGTCGTTTTGGATCAGCCTGTGCGAACATGCATTAAGACTGGTTTTCCCACGACACGCCTTATTACTTCTTCATTAGGCCCACATTTGAACAAAATAAAAACACTGTGACATCATCACCATAACAAATAAAAGGACAATATTTTTTGTATCATCAAACCTGGTGACCATAAGGCTAAAAAACATATTATTCTTATGTTTCAATCCTTCAAACTGCAAATTCGAAAATGATGATCCTGTCATTACTAAAAGCGTGTGTTATCATTAGAACACATACTTGACCTATTGTCTATCTCCTGTCCCCTATGCTCAGATGGTACAGCACCTTAACAGTCACGGGGCCAACAACATCTGGGAGTACTCGCTTTGGGACCCGTCACAGAAACATGGCCGACGCAAACCCTCCGCCCGGGACCAAGTGCAGTGAGTGATCAATGTCTGCTAGTGTAGTCAACAAAACACTTTGTCTTCCTTCATTTAATGTGAAATAAGAATTGTTGAATATTCCCTCTGTAAGTGTAAAATAAGAAATATTTATCTCCATTCTTTTAGTGCGAAATAATTTATTTTTTATCTCCATTCTATTAGTTTGAAGTAAGTGATGTTTATTTCTCATTTCTATTAGTGTCAAATAAGTAATGTTTTATCTTCAATCGATATGTGTGAAATAAGTAATGTCTTATCTCAATTCTGTTAGTATGAAATAAGGAATATTTTATCTCCATACTAGGAAATAGTGTGAAATAAGTAATGTTTTATCTTCACTCTATTACATTATAGTGTGGAATATATGATTTATTTTATTCTGTTAGTGTGAAATGATTAATATTTGATCTCCATTCCATTAGTGTGAAATAATTAATGTTTTATTTTAATTCAATTAGTGTAAAGTAAGTAGTGTTTTATATCCATAAAAAGAAGCAAATCATAACAATTCCTAAGTATGAAACATTTGCTATTGCTATAACCTAAGTTAAACAAATTTTTTAAAAAAAGGAAAAAGGTTGCATTTTTAGCACACTGGAATAATGTACGAGACCTTATATTCTATAATATATACTGTTACCTTGACTCTTGAGGCTTGATACAGTTATTGATATCAGCACATCTTTTCTACAGTCCTGTGAAAGCAGATTTCATTCGTGCCAAGTACCAGTTTTTGTCATTTCTCAACAAGAACAAGGACACAGATGTGACATCTCTTGATGACATTAGCCAGGTAAACTGCTAAATTTGTCCTATGGGGAAACCCTAGAACAATGTATGTTGGGGAGGACAATCAGGGGTTTACCTAAGGATTTGACCCTTCACTTGCCCAGGCGGGGGGGGGGGGGGCAAGTTACTTTGAACATCTACTTGCCCCCAGTGAAAAAAGGTTGCCCTATCTTTAGGTCAATGTTTTTGATACTTAAAGCATACAAATGTGTTATTAGCTGTATTTCAGCAAACATTGTATTAAACTTAATGACTTTTATTATGAATAAAAGCTATCAACAGAAACAAATCTGAATTTACAACTGTTTTTTCTTATGAACAGATCTCATCATCTAACTATTAGATAACATGTAAAATCATTAACAATTAGTCACAGTTTTAAATAGTGAGACTCTCTTCATAGGCCTGCTTTGCAGCTTCAAGCTTTCTTCATATTCTATATTTTTCAAACTGCTTTTCACACAATCATTCATACAACGACATTAAGCCATAAGGTCTGGAAAGTTCGTTTTCATGATTATTTTCCATATTTTTTTTTTCTTTCTTTTTCTGATGTCTGTTTATTTGATAGATTTTGCTTATTAAAATTATATACTTTCTTAAAATTGGAAAAACTTTTGACGACTTTGGATCACTATTGTCCACGATTTTGGAGAAATTGCCAAATAGAACCTGTTTCGAGCGGTTTGATTGGTTGATACCACTCGAACGACCAATCAAAATCAGTTTTACATATAGCTGTAAGACATCGATATTAACACAAAGAAGATAAACAATCGCAAAGGAAAAATATCGGAGATGTCTCTATGATAATTGACTTGCCCGGCGGGCAATCTCATTTGGAAAATCACTTGTCTGCTGCAATTTTAACCCGGTACGGGCAAGCGGGCGTCTGCTTAAGTAAACCCCTGGACACTATGTATTTTATGGAGGAGAAGTTAAGTGAAAGTTAATAGTGGTGGAAGGGAGGCTTTACCATATACTCCTCACAATTACCTTGCAGTTTGCTGTTGTCATCATCTAAGTAGCTTCTAAAACTATGTGAAAAAATGAAGTTAGTGAAAGTATTTGTACCACAATATTGATATTAATATACAGTTTTATCATACTGTTCATTTTTCTATACATCCCTAAACATCTGTCTTTGCCTTGAAATGTTGTTTTTTTAGCTCACCTGAGCACAACGTGCTCATGGGTTGTGCTCATGGTGAGCTTTTGTGATCGCCCGTTGTCCGTCGTGCGTCGTCAACATTTACCTTGTGAACACTCTAGAGGCCACATTTATTGGCCAATCTTCATGAGACTTGGTCAGAACATTTGTCCCAATGATATCTCGGCCGAGTTCGAAACTGGGTCATGTGCGGTCAAAAAGTAGGTCACTAGGTCAAATTTAAGAAAAAGCTTGTGAATTTTCTAGAAGTCACATTTTTTGCCCAATCAACATGAAACTTGCTCAGAACATTTGTTCTAATGCTATATTGGCCGAGTTCGAAAATGGTTCCGATCTGTTGAAAAACATGGCCGCCAGGGGGTGGGGTAATTTTCCTTATATGGCTATAGAAAAAGCTTGTGAACACTCTAGAAGTCACAATTTTTGCCCAATCAACATAAAACTTGCTCAGAACATTTGTTCTAATGATATCTTGGCCGAGTTAAAAAAATGGTTCCAATCCGTTGAAAAACATGGCCGCCAGGGGGTGGAGCAGTTTTCCTTATATGGCTATAGATAAAGCTTGTGAGCACTCTAGAAGTCACAATTTTTGCCCAATCAACATAAAACTTGCTCAGAACCTTTGTTCTTAGGCGGGGCAGTTTTCCTAAGATGGCTATAGGAAAAGCTTGTGAACACTCTAGAAGTCACATGAAACTTGCTCAGAACCTTTGTTCCGATGATATCTCGGCCGAGTTTTTAAATGGTTCCGGTCCGGTAAAAAACATGGCCGCCGGGGGTGGGTGGCAGTTTTCCTTATACAGGAGATTCCGCTTAATTGAATAGCCCATTTGTCACGTCCGAATATTCAAATAACCGGAGTATTCATATATGCGAAATCAGTCATATTTAAATTATTTCAAAATTAATCAGATATGTTATGATCTTATTTAATCCATTTTGATGATTTAATGTCAAACCTGTTACGTAACAAAATGTTTCATACTTTAGAATGCTAATAAATATGCAGAAAAGCGTTCATAGATGTTTGTTATCCATTATACGGTGCTTTTGAAAAATAATTCACTTGTAATAATCACTTACAGGCTACATTGCTTTGTAGATGTGTATGCGCTGTACTTGACCCGCAAATTACACCTATTAGTCACGTGACATTCAACGCTGCATTCATGCGTGGCGTGAAATGATAACAAAGGCGGTCATAGAAGCGTGACTGTCAAAACTTGCGATATGATACGTATCCTCGGAGATTATGAGATTATCGAGCGGACTTTACGCCTACAACTGATAATTGGCTATTCAATTAACTGGAGGACACCATATTTTCTATCAGATTAGGCGGAGTTTTTACAATGGGAATGAATGCAAACGGTTTGGTGTTTTCAATCTCTATTCAATTAAGCGAAATATTTGATTATCCGATATTCAATTAAGTGGAATCTACTGTATCAGTGTTTTTTTTAGGACCAATTTGGGGCCGAAATTCGCCCCCATTGCCCTGCTAAAATAGTATATATTTTTCCCCTATTTTAACATAAAAATTCCCCTGAGAATGTAAGCTTTATTTGGAAAAAAATTCCCCTTGTGCCATAAAATTCCCCATCTGATGGGCCCCGCCACCTGTCCCTGAAAGGTGAAAAAAACACTGTTTATGGCTAAAGGAAAAGCTTGTGAACACTCTAGAAGTCCCATTGTTTGCCCAATCTTCATGAAACTTGGTCAGAACATTTGTCCCAATGATATCTTTGCCGAGTTCGAATCTGGGTCATTTTGGGTCAAAAACTAGGTCAAATGAAGAAAAAGCTTGTAAACACTCTCGAAGTCACATTTGTTGCCCAATCTTCCTGAAACTTGGTCAGAACATTTGTCCCAATGATATCTCGACTGAATTCGAATCTGGGTCATGTGGGGTCAAAAACTAGGTCACTAGGTCAAATGGAAGAAAAAGCTTTGTAACACTCTCGATGTCACATTTTTTGCCCAATCTTCATGAAACTTGGTCAGAACATTTGTCCCAATGATATATTGGCCGAGTTCGAATCTGGGTCATGTGGGATCAAAAACTAGGTCACTAGGTAAAATTGAAGAAAAGCTTATTAACACTCTCGAAGTTCCATTTTTTTGCCCAATCTTCATGAAACTTGGTCAGAACATTTGTCCCAATGATATCTCGGCCGAGTTTGAATCTGGGTCATGTGGGGTCAAAAACTAGGTCACTAGGTAAATTTGAATAAAAAGCTTGTTAATACTCTCGACGTCACATTTTTTGCCTAATCTTCATGAAACTTGGTCAGAACATTTGTCCCAATGATATCTCGGCCGAGTTCGAATCTAGGTCATGTGGGGTCAAAAACTAGGTCAATAGGTCAAATTAAAGAAAAAGCTTGTTTACACTCTAGAAGTCACATTTTTTGCTCAGTCGTCATGAAACTTGGTCAGAACATTTGTCTTAATGGTTTCTTGGCTGAGCTTGAATCTGGGTCATGTGGGTCACAAACTACGTCACTAGGTCAAATTGAAGAATAAGATTGTTAAAACTCGAGAAGTAAATTATTTTCCCAATCGTCATGAAACTTGGTCAGAACATTTGTCAAAATGGTATCACAGCCGAGTTTGAATCTGGGTCATGTGGGGTCCAAAACTAGGTCAAATTGACGAGAAAGCTTCAATTTCAATATGTACTTCAAAATTTTGAATATCTGTTGTCAGTTTTTCAAACCATGATGATTAAGGCCGCATTTCCATCAGCCCGTATCAGTATATCCATATCCGTATAAAAAACACATGGAAAATTGTTTGACTAATTAAACTCAGGTGAGATACCCAGAGCCATTTGGCCCTCTTGTTGTATATTTCTATGATCAATACATTCACTTTCAATTCAAAAATAATATTCACTTACAAAATGATTAATTAAAGAAGTAATATTTGAATTAGAGTTGTTTATATGC
The DNA here is from genome assembly GCA_027627225.1 of Congeria kusceri. Taxonomy (NCBI): domain Eukaryota; kingdom Metazoa; phylum Mollusca; class Bivalvia; order Myida; family Dreissenidae; genus Congeria; species Congeria kusceri. The sequence goes on from CM051027.1 coordinate 79,936,098, forward strand.
CAAGCCTTTTTCTGAATTTTTTGGGAAAAAGTACCTTGGTTAAATTGGGAAATTCACGACGTAAAATTTTCAAAATTGGGAAAAAAAATTATCGCTAAATCGTAAGTATAATGATGAAATGTACAGTTTCAAACCAATAAATAAGAGATTACCGGCACTAAAATTTTTAATTTAACTCTAAATTGTGATAAATACCGTAAATGTCCTTATTGACGCCCATGACCTAATAGACGCGCATAGGGTATTTTTTGGTCCCGAAATATTTTTTGCTGATCTATTTTTTTGAAAATTAACGAAAAACTAAAGATAGAAACAATTAAATAGACTGGTATATTAATGTATCCGGAATTGCACAATATATAAATAAACCTATGCCCCACTATACGGGTTACACGCAACCATATATGACGCAAGTGAATGGGACCACAAGAATTCCTTACGATATTATGAATATTTATTATAAGAACATGTAATAACAGTTTGCGCATGCAAAGCAAGTTTCACGCTTCCCACGTGGAGGTTTCAACAACAAGCGCTGTCAAAAGCAGTCAACCAGAATGTGCGTCTGCAGTGTCACATTTCATTACGTCGATCATGTTCATAATTTAGACTGCACCATTGTGCATTATGTCGTGCGAATGAGCTCGTGTCGATCGACGATATTAATTTAGACAGTACCGTCGTGAATTTTCTCTTGCGGACAAAGCCCTTGGGCCGTATTTAGACTATACCAATGTGTATTATGTCATTGGAATGTGCGCATACATGAAAACTTGATTTCTGGATAATGGCAGAATTAACAAAAAATGCCTCCATTTAAACGCGCAGGGTCCTAAAATGATACGCGCCCTGCGTGTCAAAAGGGCACGTCAAAAAGGACATTTACGGTACCTAACCAAGCTATGCAACCTGAGTTTGTAATCCTGTGCATGTCTTATTTTATTTAAGTTTGTGTATATTTCTAAAAATTCATCACTAAATCTGACCAACTCCACCAAAATAAAATTGTGGGATCTACAGTCTACATGATTTAGTTTTAATGATGTGTCAATAAACATAGTGTAGTAGTACCTGCATTAAATAGGTCAAGAAAATATCTGATAACTTGAAATGAAATCTTTACCTCCTTGTATTTAACTGACACATCCACTTGTGTAAATTACAAAATATTTGCCCATAATTCATGTTACATTTCATCATGACAGTGGACAAACAAATCGTTTTTTTTTGTGTTGCCCATTTTATTACAAGGCCATTAGAGTGTTCTCCCCTTGTAAACAGTGTTAATGATAAAATTAGAAGATATCCAAATGTAAAGTCCAATGTGAAAAAATCAGCTGTAAAGTATTGAAAAATCATATTTTCACTTTCATTTTTGAAAAAAAAATACAGATTTTGTACAGTTGGGAATTTTGGGAAAAATTATGCATATTTGGCATTGGGAACGGGTCCGACTTTCGGATCCATGAGAGCAGTAAAGAAAGGCCTGTCTGCTGATAAACAATGATTAGAAGTTCTGGTGCATAGGAATAAAATGTTTTAATACATGTGCATCAGAACAACAAATCATTGTTTAGAAGCAGAAAAACAATGATTATGCAAAAATTGGGCTGTTTACTGGTAATTTAATAACAGTAAATTGTGTTCTTTGTCTTAAGAAAAATCAGCCTATGTCATTTTAGAATATATAATAACCCATACATATATGTAGTGACAATATTGGCAGTGATATTTTTAAATTACAGCAATTACACTCCAGTGTGAGAACAAACAATTTAGAGACAGTGTTGAGATTGATATCCAAAGGTGCAGATCCAAACTATTACCACCCTGTAAGTATTAGAGTTCAGTCGAAGCCTGAGAAATTTCTGGTTCCATGGCTATTTACTGTATGTTAAACCTAGTTTCTATCGTAAATTTATGAGAATGACAATCAAAGCTGATCTGTAACACACATGTATATATTTGTTTTTATATAATAAGCCATACTCATACATTTAGGCAAATAATAGAGCTCATTATGTTACACACATTTTTACTGGTCAATATTGCATGGACACAGTTTCATAACTCATAGCTTGTATTACCGCAGTCTAAGTTTCAACAATTCTGTACCATTTGAGGCGCGTCGTGGGAAAACCGGACACTTTACGCACCTGCATTAAGACTGGTTTTCTCACGACGCGCCACAGATTGGTTCGGTGAATCAACGATTGAGGTCTTATTACAACTTCACAAAATACACTGTTTGAGGTTGAGAACTTTTATGAGGCAAAATTGTAAAGTTTCCTGAAGCGTTTTAAGGCTTTCAGGTGACATATCAAATTTTGTTGCGCTAATACTAATGTACTGTATTTTTCTTGATGTCCACAAATGCATAAAATGGACACCTTTTTATAGAAATATGACTTTAAAGCATAATTAAATTGTAATTGTTCATTGCACATGCTCCATACTTTTGTTTCACTGATAACCACTGATATTTATATCAAGTGTCGTGTGTGTATTACAGGAGAAGGGTAACTGTCCCCTGCACGTGGCTGCAGGCTCGGGCCAGATCCTGCAGATTGAACTTCTAGTCATATACGGCGCTGACCCCGGGGCCTTTGATGCCTTTGGCAAAACACCCATAGATTATGCCAAGTAGGAATCTGTTTATCATAATACTATCAATGTGGCGCGTCATGAGAAAATCAGTCTGAATGCATGTGCGTAAAGTGTCGTCCCAGATTAGCCTGTGCAGTCCGCACAGGCTAATCCAGGACGGCACTTTCCGCCGACAGTGAATTTATGTTTAGAAGAGACTTCCTTGAAACAGAAAATACCACAAAAGCGGAAAGTGCCGTCCTGGAATAGCCTGTGCGGACTGCACAGGCTAATCCGGGAGGACACTTTACGCACATGCATTAAGTCCGGTTTTCCCACGACACCCCTCCAATGTTTTTTTCATTCTATGCGGTAAATGAGTGGAGAATACCAGTGAATGATAACCCCATCATTTTCACGCTTGGTCGAAAGAAATGATAACGTTTGATAATTTCACTCTTGGTTATATGGAACTACTTTTAACTGTGTTTTTATGTTTATTTTGAAAGTATGTGAATAAGCTAATCGTCAGTGTAAACATCGGCCTTTTTAAACAACAGAAAACACATAATAAAATTCAATACAAATATATTTAAGCGACAACGACGCAGTAAACATTTCGCACTATTTTCCCACCACAACAGTGATTGACAAGTTTGGAATCATAATGACTTTATATTTCTGACGTCATAATACACAAAACTCGTGACACTTCAGCATATCTGGTGCATTTCTTTTTTATCATTCGAAAGCATGAAATAAAATGAAAATTTGTTTAATACAGTGTAAGATAGTATTTTATTTCATGAGTGGTCATGGAAACAATCTTTTTACAAGTGGCACAGCCACGAGTGAAAATATCTAGTTTCTATGACCATGATATCTAAGTAAAAAGTCGATCTATCCCTGAATCATCAGACTGACATGCTGCAGCTTATTTACAATGTAACATGGTTTTAATGCAAAAGTTTATATTTATGAAGGTTTTGCGATAAATACAAGCAATTGTATATGATAATTCTTGACATTTCAGAGCGGAGGGTCATGATGACATAGCCAGTCGTCTGGTAGAATGTCAGTACGAACTCACGGATCGTCTAGCATATTACTTGTGTGGCAAGAAACCAGGTTAGTGCCTCAGCTGCAAAGTAGCATACTTTGATAGTGATAATATGATTTATGAGCAAGAAATCGGTTTTTCTTTAAGATGGACAAAAAGTATTGGTCATTATAAAGGTATGATTGAATAAAAGAGAGACATGAATGTATAAGATGTTGATGAGAATTGTGTTTTGTCTTTTAAGATCAGAATCCTTACTCTTTGCATAGATAAGTGTATCATGTGATTAGAGAAACAAACTATTTTATGATGCAGAACTTTTAACAGTTCAGATGCCGAGCCCATGATATTAATGATAAAGTTTATACAATTTTATGACATGGTATTAAATTACACATGAAAAGGATTGCCTGAAATATTTCATCATGGCATTGCTTACTTTCAGATCACCAAAAAGGTTCACACTTTATCATACCAGAGATATCGGACAATAATTTGGACATGTCCGAACTTGCCAAACAAGCGAAGAAAAAACTGCAGATGGTAAAAATGAATTAGCTTGTATTTACTTCGTGTTTATGGATCAGTCCTGCGTGTTTTTTTTATACAATTGTCTTATGCGTACCTTGATACAAGTAGTATTAGTTCTATACCAAGTTACTACAAGTCATGTAAAAAGTATTTAATTAATAATGAGAACAGTGAAATCAGGACAATGCATTTATAATCAAAAATGTTCTCAAACAAAGCTGTAACCCATGTTATCCACACACCATTAGAAATTCCATTCAACCCGAAACCTAATACGAGCACTTGGATATTGGAAGACTTTGATTCCATTTGTTTGCAGTTATCCAACCACCTGTTTGAAGAGCTTGCGATGGACGTGTATGATGAAGTGGACCGCCGTGAGAACGACTCTGTCTGGCTGTACACACACGATCACACGTCTATAGTCAGCGATCGGCAAGCCGTACCCTTCCTCCCTGTCAACCCAGAGTTTTCAGCCACTAGAAATCAGGTAGTAAAACTGACTGTCTTTTATTCTCCTACTCATTGTTGTTAAAATATTTGTCATCTAAGGATTGTCAGTTGTTGAACATGTGTTTTGTGCATATGTTAATTAAGCAAATTATTCTATATTATTGTAAAAAAGGGAGACAATTGGATGCAACACCTCAAACACACTTCATGATTTTGTTGACAATTAATTCATAACTGCTTGATTGATAAAGACTCAGGTCACTTGCAACCAAATCGTTTAAAAAAAAAATTGATTGTTTTTAACAGACATCTGTAACAAATAATAAAGTTCAGGCTTTGTAAAAGACTAAATTCGTTATCAATCAAACATTTTTGATTGGTCCATAAATGGTATTTGTTCTTTACTGTATGAATCTAGACTTCAAATTCTCAATGAACTAACATTCTAACTGGTCAATTAACACAAACATACCATTTTCACTTTTAGGGCAGACAGAAGCTGGCCCGTTTCAACGCCCGGGAGTTTGCCACTCTCATCATAGATATACTCAGCGATGCCCGGAGACGACAGACTGGCTTTGTATCCAACATCTCGGCCAAAGACAGGATTGGTGAGTTCTCAGCAGTTGTTATTTACGGAATTTGTGTAGTGAATATATTTTACTTCCTCATGAATATAAAATGAAATATTGATCAATTAATTATTGGATATGAAACCAATAAAAATGTGTGTGTTTTTGTGTAATCACAAAATTATGAGCATAAATATCAGATGGTAAAAATTCCTCAAGGGTTGTTTAGTTAACAGTACATTAATTTTATTTACCTAAAAATACAGACTGAAAAGAATATTTCTTTTATCAGCCTGAAAGTGTTGTGGATTCTACACAGAACAAAACAAATTTTATACATTGTATATTTAAATAAATTTTATATGAATGGATAGTACAATAATTGTAGTGCTAATGCATTTATCTGTAACTGCTATTTACAATCATACAGATTTAAGACATTGATTTGGCTTTTAAAAGATTTGACTAACAATGTGTACTTGTTAGCTCGACTATTCACATAATAGTTCGAGCTATACTACTCACCCGTTCGTCGGCGTAATGCTCTGGTTAAGGTTTGCGTGCAACATGTCCATATCTCTGTAACTACTACAGATATTCAGTTGAAACTTCTCACATGTGTTTGGGGTCATTATGTGAGGCCACTGACCAAGCTCATAACTCTGACCTGCAATTTAGCAGAATTATGCCCCTTTTTGTACTTAGAAGATCAGGTAAAAGTTTGCATGCAACAACTCTATCTACTACATATATTCAACTGAAACTTCACACATGCCTTCAGGGTCATTACATAAGGTCACTGGCCAAGAACTATGACCAGCATTTTAGCACAATTATGCCCCTTTTTGTACTTAGAAATTCAGGTTAAAGTTTGCGTGCAACAACACCATATCTCTATAACTCGAAAACGGATTGAGCTATTGTAATGAAACTTCATACATAGATACCTTATAGCGAGGCCTCACTTGAGATTGCATATGGGGTGGGTGGGGTCAAGGTCAAGGTCACTGTTACTAAAAATAGAAAAACGGTTTCCGCTCAATAACTTGAGAATGCAAGGTATTTTAATGAAACTTACTACATAGATACCTTATATTGTCACTGTTTCTGCTCAATATTTTTCTTGTTTGTAGTGATAAAGGCCCATAACTCTGACAAAGTGGTGGAATAGTAGAGCACGCTGTCCTGAGACAGCTCTTGTATCTAATTATACACCCACAAATGAAAGTACATACATGTAACATCATACAATACAGGTCAAGCTTGACTTTGATTACTGACCACTACATGTTGAAAGAGTTATGGCCCCTATTGAACTTACATTTTTTACACTTTTTCCGGATGATAACTCATTAAAGGCTCCACAGATTTATTTAATTTTTACTACGCAGGTGTAACATCATAAAATACAGATCAAGTTCAATTTTGGTTACAAACCACCAAATGTTGACAAAGTTATGGCCCCTTTTCTACTTTAAATCCTTAAAAACTGATTCCGGACAATATCTCATGAAAGGCTTTACATCTTTAAATTATTTTAGGTACATAGGTTAACCTCATATAATACAGGGCAAGTTCAATTTTGGTTACAAACCACTAAATGTTGACAGAGTTATGGCTCCTATTGGACTTTAATTTTTCCCAAATACACTTTTAAACATTCACAAATTAAATCATTCTCTTTGGGTCCATTTTCATTTCAAATGGATGCCATAGCTTTGTGACAAGGGCATATTGTGGGGGTATATTTGTCACTCATGTTACAATTCTAGTTTTAAATGGTATATTTTAACATCTACAGTTTGAAGAAAATATTCATTGGTTTTACTCTATATGTATTCACAAGAGTTCATGATATGTAATATTCGGCATGTATCAACTCAACTATAAATAAATACCATATATTGTGCATGCAGTCGAGATAAAAAAAATAATTATTATGATTTATGTTGGTCATTAATGCTGGTAGTTTATTTATTTGTGGCCCCATTAAAGTTGTTTTCCTTTCCAATGTTAGCATTGACATGTAGCTTGCCACTAAGTAATGCATCTAAAACAAAGTCCTTCCTGTAGTTCCTGCTTAGCTTTAAATCCATCCTGTGTCACACACTATACATTGTAAGTTATTTGAATAAACATATAAGTGTTTTGTCACCTCCCACACCTTGAGGCTAGAAGGGAGATAATCCAAGGTAAGCTGTAACAGCATTCTTCCTGTCCATATGATACTGAAGGATATTTTAGCATACTTATACTAAGTTACTGTTCTCTGAAGTGCTAGTGCCCCCTTGGATTTTCTAACTCAATCCTGCAATCATGAAGAACATTTTAATTTGTACCGAAGATCTAGTAGGTAGGTTATTTATTGTGTACTTTTCACTTCTATATATTTCTGTAAATAAGGTATGTGTATTCTGATGAGTTATAACTGATTATTCATGATTGTCACTTTATTGATGTATCAGTGTAGATGATGTTTCATTTTTACATTTATTTATTATTGTACAACGCCGTTGAATATGTGTTTTATATGTAGAAATGGGCATTTAAGCAAATAAACAAGTTTCAAGTTTCTTTAATAATAAATTATGACAAAAAAACAAACATTCTTACAATTATATCCCTGAAAAAACGAATTGCAAAACAAGCTATAATTTCCGACAAATATATTCGGATAAATAATTTCAATCCGAATTTCAGTGTTTGTTGTCTGAATGTTCATCTTGACTTTAGCTTTTCATCATTAATCAAAATATAATAGCACTGTCATCATCAACAGCAACAACATAAACAGCACTGTCATCATCAACAGCAACAACATAAATAGCACTGTCATCATCAACAGCAACAACATCAGTAGCACTGTCATCATCAACAGCAACAACATAAATCATAATGGTGAAAATAAAGAAATGTCCTACAATAAAAAAGATGAAAAAAAAATAAAAATACCAGGATATACCAGTAAGTATTTTACCATTATTAAGCATGATTTTGACTTGCTCATATATAGTTTTAGTAGACAGTTGTTATGGTTGATTGCCCATTGAAAAGAAATAACTATTTTTTTCTGATCTTTGCAATAAGAAGAAGCTATACTATTGGAAAGTAAAAAAAATTTAATACTGGTAGATTTTATTTGACTTAAAAAATCATCAAACAAATAAAAGGAATCAGTCAGTAATACTTTTTAAAAAAGCTATTTTAAACCTAATGTGTCCTTTTTAACAGTTTCACCAGACACAAAACACCCCTTTTTTTCCAAGTCAAGCGCCATGCCCCTCTGTCCGTCTAGATTAAACACTAACTAAATTTTGACAGAGTTATGGCCTCTTTTCGACTTAAATTCCTTAAAATTATGGTTTTCTGACGATTACTCAACAATGGCTTGACATATTCATATCATTCTTGGTATGCATGTGTAGCATCATAAAATACGGGTTAAGTTCAACTTCGGTTACAAACGACTAAATTTTGACAGAGTGGTGGCGGTGTCAACTTATAACTTTTTGTTTCCGCTCTCTAACTCAAGGACGAATTGAGCTATTGTAATGAAACTTTATACATAGATGCGTTATATCGAGACCTTTCTTGGGATTGCATATGGGGTCAAAGTCAAGGTCACTGTTACTAAAAATAGAAAAACGGTTTCCACTCAATAACTTTATAATGCATTGAGATATTTTAATGAAACTTCATACATAGATACCTTATATCAAGACCTCGCTTGGGAATGCATATGGGGTGGGTGGGGTCAAGGTCACCATTACTAAAAATAGAAAAACAGTTTCCACTCAATAACTTGAGAACGCATTGAGGTATTTTAATGGAACTTCATACATAGATACGTTATATTGAGACCTTGCTTGGCATTGCATATGGGGTGGGTGGTGTCAGGGTCAAGATCACCATTACTAAAAATAAGGGATGCAAACGAATATTCGGATATCCGAATACTGGTAAGGTATCCGGATACTTAAAAAGGATTCGAATACCTTACTGAGTGAACGACAATTCTTCTGTTGTAATGCATCACGTGTTCATAACCTCCAAGCCCTGTTTCTTCAGACGTTAATCCGCATAACGCACATAATTGACAGACTGACATTAATCCGCATAACGCACATCATTGACAGACTGACATTAATCCGTTAATTGGTTGTTCGCACCATGGGGGCGGGAGCCTATAACCGTACCTTATCACCATGTGGTAATTGCCTAATTGCCCACAAAGGCCTATTAACCTTGTCTTTGGCGGCCCTTTCTTTCTGATAATTGACACTAATTGACATGATGGCTCCAATTAACGGGCATACCACTGGCACAATGCAAACTTTCACTGTCCAAGCATATTCAACATTTCATAAAGTTGCCAATCAAAATTTCTCTAATAAAACAAATCACAAATTAAGTTTTTTTTTTTTCATTAGTTATCCTAACTATTTACGCATGTATATGTGTATCATTATCAAGGATTAATACCACGTGTATGTGATTATCTGTGTAATTTTATTTTTAATCATTTTGTGTGATTCTGATCATTGGACGTGGATAACAGGGATACAGTCTTTTTAGCTCACCTGAGCACGAAGTGCTCGGTATTCGTGCTCGGTACGGTTTTGGTATAGGGGACTTCTCCGGCGTCCTCCAGCGTCTATCGTCCGTCGTCAGTGTGCCGTCAACAATTTGGACCGTTATCGCGATAAAGACTTCAGTTTTTATTTAATCTTGACCTAACTTGCACAGTTTGTGTATGACCATAAAATCTAGGATGGGATTGTTATTGGGTCAGATCACACCAGAAACACCAGAGTTATTGCCCCTTTTTCATGCAAAAAAAGTGCAAAAATGCCCTTTTCCAACATATAGACTTTATTTTCCATCCAATCTTTACCAAACTTTCACAGTTTGTGTATGACCATAAGATCTCAGCAGACGCCAAAAATGGGCAAGATCGTGTTTCAAACACCAGAGTTATTGCCCTTTGTTTATTAAAAAAAATATACAAAAAAATCTTGCACAGTTTGCCTATTACCATGAGATTACAGTTGAAGTCGAATATAAGAAAGATTGGACCAGAAACATCAGAGGTATTGCCCTTTGTTTGTGAAAAAAATATGCAAAAATGGACATTATTCAGGATAGAAACTTCGTTTTTCATCCAATCTTCACCAATCGTGCACAGTTTGTATGTGACCATAAAATTAAAAGTGATGCCAAAAATAAGCAAGATCGGACCAGAAACACCAGAGTTATTGCCTTTGTTTGTGAGAAATATATAAAAATATACATTATTTGGGATAGAGACTTCATTTTTCATCCAATCTTCACCAATTGTCTACAGTTTGTCTATGAACGTAAGACTACAGGTGAAGTCAAATAAAAGCATGATCGGGCCTGAAACACCAGAGTTATTGCCCCTTGTGTGTGGAAAAAAAACATCTACAAGTTATCAATGATTGGCTTGCACACACAAGTTTTTGTGAAATGGACATTATTCAGAATAGAGAATTCATTTTTCATCCAATCTTCAATAATTGTGTACAATTTGTCTATGAACGTAAGACTACAGGTGAAGTCGAATAAAAGCATGATCGGGCCAGAAACACCAGAGTTATTGCCCCTTGTGTGTGGACAAAAAATGTCAACAAGTTATCAATGAATGGCTTGCACACACGATTTTTGATTCAATGTTGACCAAACTTACACAGTTTGCACATGACCATAAAAATTGATTGATAAAATTTGATTTCGAACAGTTGCAAGACTTGCATGCAGTTATGTGTACATGCAACTTTGTTGTCTTCAGAGCCTGCATTAACATCATTTATCATCATTGGACAGAAAATTATCAAAGAAAAAGCAAAACTTGACCTTATAGCACAGCCATCGTAATTATCGCATTGCAACTAGTTCTCCAAAACTGTTTGTGAAAAAGACATCAAAATCTACTGTTTCTGCATTTTCCAGAATTGTCAATGACTTAATGAAAAAGAGTCATGTAAGAATATCCCGAAAAATGATTTGAGAACCATTAGCAAAAAAAACGCACATCCGCTACCCAACTCGTACTTTAGTTAGCCCTTTGTACTAACCAATGTTTTAAATCAAAATTGATCCTATCTCCCTCTGCGTATTGTTCGGATACCTTAATTTTCAAACCTGTATGGTCTTCATCTGTACCAGTTCTCAGGTGAGTGCTTTGGGCCATCATGGCCCTCTTGTTTATTTTGTTTTCAGGATGTATTTGACATGCTTTGCTAATCATTCACAATTAATTTGTTGCTTGTAAATCTTTTAATAAAGTAATTATGTTTAAGAACGTGCCTTTATTATTATCTTGTTAACAAACACTACGTTACCATTCTGTGCATAGGGTTTTGAGAAAAATTTTGTCATAAGTTATGCATTCTAAGGATACAAATATCTGGATAGTAACCGGACACCGGATACGGATATCCGAATACCGATTTTGGGTACAAATCCCATTCCTACTAAAAATAACTGGTTCCGCTCAATAAATTGAGAACGCATTGAGATATTTTAATGAATTTTCATATGTAGATACCTCATATTGAGACCTTGCTTGGGATTGCATATGGGGTGGATGGGGTTAAGATCACCATTACTAAAAATAGACAAAAAGTTTCCACTCATAGAGAACAAATTGAGATATTTTTATGAAACTTTATATGTAGAAACCTTATATCTAGACCTCTCTTGTCATTGCATATAGAGTGGGTGGGGTCAAGGTCGCCTTTACTAAAAATAAAAAAACGGTTTGCACTCAATAACTGAAGAACTTATTTTTAGATATTTTAATGAAACTTCATATGTAGAAACCTTATATTGAGACCTCACTTTGGATTGCAAGGTCAAGGTCGCCATTTGCTAGCCATAGGTGTATGACCTTCACCTTGCACCCAGAACTTTCTTTCATTATTGTGCAGACTTATGCATTTCATTAGAAAAATTTCGTTTTCGTGGAATTTCCACATTTCTTGTTAAATTATGGTTGGTACTCAGGTGTAATATCATAAAATACACATCAAGTTCAACTTCAGTTACAAACTACTTAATGTTGACAGAGTTATGGCTCCTATTGAAATAAAATTTTTCCAAATACACTGTTAAACAATGACAAATATAAGCATTCTCTCTGTGTCTATTTCTTTCAAATGGATGCCATAGTTTTGTGACAAGGCCATATTTTTGGGGTATATCCATCACTCATGTTGGAAAACTGGGCTTAATCCATGTGTGTAAAGTGTCGTCCCAGATTAGCCTGTGCAGTCCGCACATGCTAATCCTGGATGAAACTTTCCGCCTTCGGTGGATTTATATTTAGAAGAGACTTCATTGAAACAGAAATACCATAAAAGCGGATAGTGCCGTCCTGGATTAGCCTGTGCGGACTGCACAGGCTAATACGGGGCGACACTTTACGCACATGCATTAAGCTCGCTTTTCCCAAGACACGCCTCATTTATTTATTGTGAGTCATATGGATGTTTATAGGTATATTTCTGTTGCTAAGTGTTTTGGATTAGTAATAATATAAAGGAAAGGACCCTAAATTATTGCATCTGAAGGAGTACAAACATCTGGGAAAGTGTTTGTGCAATCATTTGCTGCGGTTTTACATAGCCATGATGGCATTTATGTTTTGGGAATGCATATCTTAATAAAGGTATTATGTCATGTAAGTTTCATAATTGCTGTTGAGAAGTATTTAAAGTTTTTTCAAAAAGAATAAAATTCTGTACAGTGTTTATTTGTAGAAGCAGTTTTATACATAATTTCTTTGCTTTCCTTCAAGAAAAAACATGGGCGAAATAATGTCAATAAAACCAACTCATTAACTGATTTGTTCGAAAAAGGAAAATCATCTGTAAAAACAAATATAAAAAATGTAAACATCAATTTTTATGCCCCCACCATCAATGATGGGGAGCATATAGAGTTTACCCTGTCCGTGGGTACATACGTATGTACGTGTGTATGTATGTTCGAATTCTTGTCCGGACAATAATTTTGTCCAGCATGGGTGGATTTTCAAATAACTTGGCAGAAATGTTAACCATAATGAGACAGTGTGTCACGCGCCAGAACCAAGTCCCTAGGTCCAAGGTCCAGGTCACACTTAAAGATCAAACGTCAACTATAAGAATTTAAGCCATAGACCCTGTCCAGAGCATAACTTTGCCCCCCGTTGAAGAAGTGGGGGTATATTGCTTTGCACCGTCCGTCGGTCGGTCGGTAGGTCGGTCGGATGGTCGGTCTGTCCGTAGACCATTTCGTTTTGGCACGATATCTAGAGAACGCGTTTACCTACGATCATTTAAGTTGGTATGCTGGTTACTTGGGAGGAAAGGAAGATGCCTATTCATTTGGAGGTCAACAGGTCAAAGTTCAAGGTCACCATTGCTAAAAATAGAAAAACAGTTTCCGGTTTCCGCTCAATAACTTGAGAACGCATTGAGTTATTTTAATGAAACTTCATACATAGATACCTTATATCGAGATCTCGCTTGGGATTGCATATGGGGGGTCAAGGTCAAGGTCACCATTACTAAAAATAGAAAAACGGTTTCCGCTCAAGAACTGGAGAACACATCGAGATATTTTAATGAAACTTCATACATAGATACCATATATCGAACCCTCGCTTGGGATTGCATATAAAAAAAATTGTTTACAATTGCACATATTCACAACTTGGCTGCAAGTTGGGGGGGGCATACATGTTTTACAAATATCTCTTGCTTTGTCCAGCGGGGAAGGAATTTCAAATAACTTGGCAAAAGTGCTAAGCATGTTGAGATGGTGTGTCGTGCGCAAGAACCATTTCCCTGGGTCCATGATCAAGGTCACACTTAAAGGTCAAACATCAAATATAAGAATTTATGCCAAAGACCCTGTCCGGAGCATAATTTTGTCCAGCCGGGAAGGAATGTCAAATAACTTGGCAGAAGTGCAAATCTTGTTGAGACAGTGTGTCGCGTGCAAGACCCAAGTCTCTAGGTCCAAGGTCAAGGTCACACTTAAAGGTCAAAGGTCAAATATAAGAATTCAAGCCAAAGACCCTGTCCAGAGCATCATTTTGTCCAGCATTGAAGGAATTTCAAAAATCTTGGCCCAAGTGTTAAGCATGGTGAGACGGTTTGTCCCGCACAAGAACCAGATCCCTAGGTCCAAGGTAAAGGTCACACTTAAAGGTCAAAGGCGTTATTGGCACAAGTGAAAAGCATTATGAGGCGGTGTGTCACGTGCAAAAACCAGGTGTCTTGGTCCAAGGTCAATTTCACACTTATAGGTCAAAGGTCAAGTATGTGTATAAATGTTAAGATTTATAAAGAGTTTTTGTGAGCACTAAAATTATTGTTTGGAAATTTGTGATACCTCAACTTACTTTACACAATAAGAGAATACATTAGCAGGAAGTACAATATAAAAGGACAATTCTCCTTTTGCAAAATATTGTGTATGCATATAGACAAAGCGGGGCCATGTAGAACAGGCTGCATAGGTGGGTGCATCCGTGTCTGTGGACACGTTTCTATTTAAGAACATGTACCAGTACTTGTGTACATGTGTGAATTTAGAGAGCAGATTAAACATTAAATGTATTAAACATTGTGAAATTTCAAACAATCAGCTTGTAATTTTATAAAACAAACTGTTAAAAAATATATATTTTCACTACGGAGAATGCATTTGAATGTGTTTGGTATATACAGTTAGCTCATATAATCCAGAAACTGACTATTAACACACTTTTTTTTCCCAGCTCTCAGTAACTAATTAGTGTTTATTTATGATGTTACAAAGCTGAACGACCAGTGCCTGCTAGGCACAATAACAAATTTTAAAAACATGGTCACTTGTCATCATTATTTATCTGGACTACAATAGTTGCGTACTGCTGGTCTTACTTGCTTGGTGTTTGTGGTGGCTTGTTTATGTGGATTAAGGTAAAAGAAAGTTGGAATATAATGATTATAATGTAAACATATATGTACATTTAAATTTTGAAACATTATTTTAAATTGGTGCTTTTTTGCATGTTTTGTTTTTCTGTCAAATGTAAGTTGTTTGTTGCAGATGTTTTGTTTTTACAACAAAATAAATCAGTCTTATACTTTACATGAAATTTTGCAAGAAAAAAACTAAATGTTTGTTGTTATTTCTTTGGTTTATGAGTATTCAATAGTAATAATGATAATAACGAAACATACATCAAGAATACCCAGTAAATCCTGGTTTCAAATAAAAAAATGTGTTGTACAAATAAGGCATTGTATTAAAGGAAAAAATGTTGACAAATATAGATGAAAAACAGAGGCATAGTTTCCATCCATCCATGAGCATAACTCATTATATCCCTGCCAGCATGAAGTTTGAAGTTTGGTGGCAGTGGTAACTGAGAGAGTACTAACGGGGAAGTAACCTCTGCGAGGAGTTTGTGGTTTTACTTGCCACTGCCTATGTGATTACAGACATCGGCTCAGTTAAAGACATAAATTATGCCTTGATTTCTGTTTATTGCAGAAAAGAGAGAAAGTCTTCCAGCAACGCCCACCTCGTTCAAGCGTCTCGCAAATAGTGTTGCGAGTGACGATGAGCCCCTGTACGACAGCGTGGCGTCAGACGAGGACTATAGCAGCGTGGACAACCTCAGCCTGCACAACATGAAGACCGAGGAGACGCAGTCCGAGGCCGGACAGGACGGGTACATCAGACATGAGGTGAGGGCCTGGGGAAATACTGCACCCTTCCCTACCTCCCTACCGAAGGGGCCTGAGGAAATTCTGCTCCCTTCCCTACCTAAGGGGCCTGGGGAAATACTGCTCCCTTCCCTACCTCCCTACCTAAGGGGCCTGAGGAAATACTGCACCCTTCCCTACCTAAGGGGCCTGGGGAAATACTGCACCCTTCCCTACCTAAGGCGCCTGGGGAAATACTGCACCCTTCCCTACCTAAGTGGCCTGGGGAAATACTGCACCCTTCCCTACCTAAGGGGCCTGGGGAAATACTGCACCCTTCCCTACCTCCCTACCGAAGGGGCCTGAGGAACTTCTGCTCCCTTCCCTACCTAAGGGGCCTGAGGAAATACTGCTCCCTTCCCTACCTCCCTACCTAAGGGGCCTGAGGAAATACTGCACCCTTCCCTACCTAAGGGGCCTGGGGATATACTGCACCCTTCCCTACCTAAGGGGCCTGGGGAAATACTGCACCCTTCCCTACCTAAGGGGCCTGGGGATATACTGCACCCTTCCCTACCAAAGGGGTCTGGGGAAATACTGCACCCTTCCCTACCAAAGGGGCCTGGGGAAATACTGCACCCTTCCCTACCTAAGGGGATAGGGGAAATACTGCTCCCTTCCCTACCTCCATACCTATGGGGCCCGAGGAAATACTGCACCCTTCCCTGCCTAACGGGTCTGGGGAAATACTGCACCCTTCCCTACCTTCCTACCTAAGGGGCCTGAGGAAATACTGCACCCTTCCCTACCTAACGGGCCTGAGGAAATACTGCACCCTTCCCTACCTCCCTACCTAAGGGGCCAGAGGAAATACTGCACCCTTCCATACCTAACGGGCCTGAGGAAATACTGCACCCTTCCTACCTAACGGGCCTGAGGAAATACTGCACCCTTCCCTACCTAAGGGGCCTGGGGATATACTGCACCCTCCCTACCTAAGGGGCCTGAGGAAATACTGCACCCTTCCCTACCTAACGGGCCTGGGGATATACTGCACCCTTCCCTACCTAAGGGGCCTGGGGAAATACTGCACCCTTCCCTACCCAAGGGGCCTGGGGAAATACTGCACCCTTCCCTACCTCCCTACCTAAGGGGGCCTGAGGAAATACTGCACCCTTCCCTACCTAAGGGGCCTGAGGAAATACTGCACCCTTCCCTACCTAACGGGCCTGAGGAAATACTGCACCCTTCCCTACCTCCCTACCTAAGGGGCCTGAGGAAATACTGCACCCTTCCCTACCAAACAGCCTGAGGAAATACTGCACCCTTCCCTACCTAAGGGGCCTGGGGATATACTGCACCCTTCCCTACCTCCCTACCTAAGGGGCCTGGGGAAATACTGCACCCTTCCCTACCTAAGCAACCTAAGGAAATACTGCACCCTTCCCTACCTAAGGGGTCTGGGGAAATACTGCACCCTTCCCTACCTAAGGGGCCTGGGGAAATACTGCTCCCTTCCCTACCTAAGGGGCCAGGGGATATACTGCACCCTTCCCTACCTAAGGGGTCTGGGGAAATACTGCACCCTTCCTACCCTCCCTACCTTAGGGGCCAGGGGAAACACTGCACCCTTCCCTACCTAAGGGGCCTGAGGAAATACTGCACCCTTCCCTTCCTAAGGGGCCAGGGTAAATACTGCACCCTTCCCTACCTAAGGGGCCTGGGGAAATACTGCACCCTTCCCTACCTAAGGGGCATGGGGAATACTGCACCCTTCCTACCTCCCTACCTAAGGGGCCAGGGGAAACACTGCACCCTTCCCTACCTAAGGGGCCTGGGGAAATACTGCACCCTTCCCTTCCTAAGGGGCCAGGGTAAATACTGCTCCCTTTCCTACATAAGGGGCCTGAGGAAATACTGCACCCTTCTCTACCGAAGGGGCCAGGGGAAAACTGCTCCATTCCATATCAGGGCCGGTATTCACATAGCCCCTAAGGAAAATCTTAATTTAAGTTCTTAAGTGAATATTTCAGATCAAATGTTCTATGTGAAAATTGTAATGTACAACAACTTATACATGAAACAGCCAGAGACTTAAGGAATTTTATAAATTTAAGAATCTTTCCCTGAAGAGCTTTGTGAATATGGGCCCTGATACTTACCTTGATTTTATGCTACCTGATATTTACCTTGATTATTTGCTACCTGAAACTTACCTTGATTATTTGCTACCTGATATCTACCTTGATTATTTGCTACGTTATATCTACCTTGATTAATTGCTTGCTGGACATACAGTTCCTGGACATGCTGCTTAAAACATTACCCAGAATACCAGCCAATGATCCTTTAAAGGATTTCATAAGCTAATACATAAATATTGGCAGCTAGACATAACAAATCGACAGATAACTTCATGCTTATGTACCATATTTTGTATCTTAATTTTTCCCTCTTGTGTTTGTATCTTATTTTATGTTAATATTTCATTTCCTAACTATTGAGCATACACACATTCCCACTGCTTTTCTGCCTGGCCTGTATGTAACCTATGTAGCCATGTACTCTGACAGCCCTCTATCCTTGCAGGACAAAGAATCCACCCCTGTTCCCATATCCTCCCCTGAGAGACGAGTGAGTATAACCAACTCTCCATTGTGTTTGAGACATGAATGCTGCTAGCACTTCCTCTATGCCTATTTGCTCCTCTTGTTTGTGTTTGAATTAAGAATTTGTCTCTATATTAATAAGAAAGGACTGGCATTAGAATCTAAACCAAAGATTATAGTTTTTTTGGTTTTGCATTTCTGAGACAGATTCGGTATTGGAAAGACCAATTTTAAAGGCCTAAAACTCTATCTAACCAGTTTTGTTTAATTGTCTCTGTATCCTTAAAAAATATCAGGATATTTAACAGATTTTCACATTTGTAACTCATAGCAATGGTTGCTGAAAACAAACATTTAACCATTTTGTGCATTTTTATGCTCCCCGAAAAATTGTCGGGGGAGAATATAGTCCCGTCCTTCAGTCCGTCCGTCCCGTTTTCTTGTCCAGAATATTTCTCAGCTACTACTGACCAGAATTTGATGAAACTTCATGGAAAGCTTCATTGCCATGATGAGGTGTGCACCAAACCAGGGCATTCCGCTTCAGTGATTTTTCTCAGAGTTATGGGACTTTGAAGATTTCTGAAATAAGCATTTAGTGCACAATTCTTGTCTGGTCTGTTAAAACGCAACTTCTGGCCAGAATTAAATGAAACTTTATAGGAACCTTCATTACCCAGATGAGGTGTGCACTGCAACAGGAAGTTCTGCTTCAATGATTTTTCTTAGAGTTATGGTACTTTGAAGACTTCTAAAATAAGTATTATGTGCACAATTTTTGTCAAATATATTTCTACACAACTACTTGCCAGATTTGAATTAAACTTTATGGGAATCTTTATTACCAAAAGGAGGTGTACACTGAACCAGGACGTTCCTCTTTAATTATTTTTAGCTCGACTTTTCCCCACATTTAAATGAACCTATAGGCCAAGTTTGGTAACTCAAGTTTGAAATTTGTCAAAATTATGGGAATTTTTACACTTAGAAATTTTAAATACAGTGAAACCTGTCCAAACTGAACCCTGAGAAAACCGAACACCTGTCAAAACCGAACGGTTGCGTCGGTCCCGATTTGTTTCCTTCTTATTTTATATATCAAAAACCCTTAATAAACCGAACCCTGTCAAAACCGAATACCAAAAGATTTTATCGCAAATTTGATCTCATCAACCTTAAAAAACCTGAATAAACCGAACGGTGTATTCTGTCAGGTGTCACATCACGATACCACAGCGGCGTGAACCCGATAATTGGTGACACGATTACACATAAAGGGCATAATTGCCATGGTGATAACGGGGCAGTGGTGCAATTAGCGATTGGTGCATACAACAATAGTCAACTTGTGAAAAACATAAGTCGGTTGTTTTTTATGTTGAAATTTACGTACAGTGTAATAATGTAAATGCTTTACACCAGTGTAATTAGTTTATATTAAAATATACCAGTTGGCAAAAAATAGTCTTGTAAGTTGTTACAAACTGTTAATACATGACTATAAAATCTCTAATGTTGAATACATGAACTCGTTTGATTAATACATGTACTTTGAGCATTGTTTTATGCAAATAAGTTGTTCTAGAATACATGCACGTGCTTGATAAGTGTGTTGTTTTATGTAAAAAGGATACATTTTTGGCATGCAAATAATGAAAATAATAAACAATAATATAAGTGTAGACATTACAATTGTGTTGTCTTATTACATACTCGAATAAAGATATAAAATAAAATGTACATTTTTAAGAAAAATGACCTTTTATAAAAAAAACCTGGATAAACCGAACACCTCTGAAAACCGAACGATCGGCGTGGTCCCGACGCCGTTCGGTTTAGACAGGTTTCACTGTATAAGCAATATGGACAGATTAAAGTTTTTCCATAAGCTGGTTTCTCAGGAATGGCTTGAGGGATTTCATACAAACTTAGAACACTTATTTCATATATTAAAATGAACTCATAGGCCAATTTTGATAACTCTTGTTTGAAATTTGTCAAAATTATGGGCCTTTTTACTAGGGATGTCAACTGCTACCAAAATTGGTATCCGGTTATTCATATGTAATATCCGGATACTATCCGTATAACCGTATAGATCGGCATTGGCGGCCGGAATCTGACACATGTTAAAGCTGCAAAATTAAGTTCACATCTAGACGATACTTCTGTTTTGAGAACACAATACTAATTCATGATTGAAAAAAGTACATGTAACAAACTACATTGATTTCTGTTCGTAAATTGTGCGTTTTGTTTGTTTTGTGTATCGTGCAATGTTGTTATGCCCTTCAATTAAAGTACCCCAATTTTTTTAACATTTGATTTGCGTAAAGGTAAGTAGGTGTTAAGGCTGACTGGTGTATGGTAAACCTGTAAATTGCGATGTTTGAGTAAAACGCAATGTGCTAATCAAATGCGCATAAACACAAAAAAAAGGATGGATCAATGTTACTGTGCATTTAATTTTAATTGGCACTGTAAACTGGTAGAGAACCATCTCTCATCAAGAGGGACGCACCGAATTGGCATAATCCATTGTAACATCTTGTTTGTTTAATAGTCCTGTCAAAGGTAGTGTGGTGTGAAAGCACCACCTGTTGTTTTATGATAATCGTATTCCGACCGAGGGGTGTGTGTATGACACATCCGCAGTACGAGGTGGAGACCTCCTGTAGATGTCTATAGCTGTGTTGTGTTAATAATATACATGCAAAAAGGGCGTTTGTATGCCTAAAAAAAACGAGAAAAAATCGGATTTTCAATTTTTATACAAATATTCTGTTAATAACTTGGTAACCGGATATATACATAGTAACCGGATATATGCATAGTAACTGGATAACCAGCTATCCGGATATACGTTGACATCCCTACTTTTTACGCTTAGAAAAATTACATATAAGCTATATGGATAGGTTCAAGTTTTTCGGTTAAGTTGGTTTTACAGGAATGGCCTGAGGGATTTTATTCAAACTTAGAATACTTATTTCCTATATCAAAATGAACTCATAGGCCAATTTTGATAACTCTAGTTTGAAATTTGTCAAAATTATGGGTCATTTTACACTTAGAAAGTTTTTCGGTAAGCTGGTTTCTAAGGAATGGCTCTATGGATTTCATTCAAACTTAGAACGCTTATTCCCTATATTAAAATGAACTCATATGCCAATTTTGATAACACTAGTTTGAAATTTGTCAAAATTATGAGCATTGGTCAAGGTCACTGTTACTAAAAATAGAAAAAACAAATCTGCTTTATAACTGGAGAACATATTGGAATATTTTAATAACCTTCAATTTATAGATACTGTATAACGAGACATTGCATGACATTGCATATGGGGTTAGTTGGGTCAAGGTCAAGGTGACTGTGTTGAAATTTAGAAAAATGCTTCCACTCAGTAACTCGAGAAAGAAATTAATTTTGTTTAATTGGCCCCTACTATACAGTTTGTTTTAAAAAAAATTCTGGAAACTCTGACAAGCACAAGAAAAGTCAATCGCGCTGTCCTCCGACAGCTCTTGATTTAAGAGTTGTGGGACTTTGAAAATTTCTGAAATTATAATGTAGTGCACAATTCTTGTCCGGGCTAATTCTCAGCAACTACTGGCCAGAATACAATGAAACTGTATGTGATGCCTCATTATCAAAATGAGGTGTGCACAGTACAGGACATTCCCTTTCAGTGATTTTCCCTGGAGTTCTGGGACTTGGAAGGTTGTTGAAGTTAGTGTATATAGTGCTCAATTCTTGTCTGGATTGTTTCTAACGTACTACGAGCCAATATTCAGTGAAACTTTATGGATAGCTTTATTACCATGAGGAGGTGTTCACTGTACCAAGATGCTGTGCTTCAATTATTTTTTCTTACAGTTATGGGACTTTGATGATTGCTGAAATTAATATATAAAGCACAATTGTCTGGGTTTTGCTTTCCTGAATGCATTTCCACTACTTGGCAAAGCACATTGGGCAGCATCCATCAGTTCACTGATATCCTCGTGTTAATTGGTTTCTAAGTGAATCTGAAATTATCAGGGATGTAACTAGGCACCTCATTGTGCATTTTTACTGTGTGTGTGCTCAATTTGGTGCAAGAAAAAAACAAAACCTGTTTGTGCTGCACACGTAAAAGTGCACAAGTGATTCCCTGCATGTGTCTGTGCTGAACTTATTTATTGCCATAAGGTGTAACCTTGATTATCCATTCAATTTTCCTTCTGTCCAGAAGTCTAGTCCGGAGCCTGGTGACCAGGGGGGCCAGCTGCAGCAGCAGAATGATGGGGGCATGATGGAGGTGAGGCAGGCGCTGATGCACTCACAGTCGGAGGTGCGCCAGCTGATACAGGCCAACAAGAACCTGCAGCACGAGGTTGAGAGACTCAACACTCTGGTGAGTCATGTGTCTGTTTAGGAACAGGGATTGATATTTTGAAGTACACCTATTCCCAATTACTTTGTGCAAAGTAGTGTATAGAAATAACAGAATATCAATATTTAAAAATCATTTTATTCAAGTTTTAATTTGAATTTTGGTAATGAACATTCCAGTTACATTCAAACAGTACTTAAATCTTTTCTTTGTCTTCTCTTGAAATAACCTCTTTGATTGTTCGGTCGGCACAGGTTCATTTATTATTGTGATAATGTCTGAATACTTGACCAAATTATGTCCGGGCGTTGAGGCCACTGATACAGATTCTTCTTCTTCTGCATGAAAGATACTTTCACTTCCATGTTTGCCTCATCTACATCCTCAATCTTCCCTATATACCACTAATCGGTGTACTTAGCAGCAACAACATCATCTATGCAAGGTCTTGGTGATTCATGTTCAGTTGATGCTGCATGTTCAGTTGGTAATTCATGTTCAGTTGATGCTGCATGTTCAATTGGTGATTCATGTTCAGTTGATGCTGCATGTTCAGTTGATGCTGTTCAGTTGATGCTGCATGTTCAGTTGATGCTGCATATTCAGTTGGTGATTCATGTTGGGTTGATGATTCATGTTGGGTTGATGCTGCATGTTCAGTTGATGCTGCATGTTCAGTTGATGCTGCATGTTCAGTTGATGCTGTATGTTCAGTTGATGCTGCATGTTCAGTTGATGCTGCATAATCGGTTGGTGCTGCATGTTCAGTTGATGCTGCATGTTCAGTTGATGCTGCATGTTCAGTTGATGCTGCATGTTCAGTTGATGCTGCATAATCGGTTGGTGATTCATGTTCAGTTGATGATTCATGTTGGGTTGATGCTGCATGTTCAGTTGGTACTGCATGTTCAGTTGATGCTGCATGTTCAGTTGATGATTCATGTTCAGTTGATGCTGCATGTTCAGTTGATGCTGCATGTTCAGTTGTTGCTGCATGTTCAGTTGATGCTGCATGTTCAGTTGATGATTCATGTTGGGTTGATGATTCATGTTCAGTTGATGCTGCATGTTCAATTGATGCTGCATGTTCAGTTGATGCTGCATGTTCAGTTGATGCTGCATGTTCAGTTGATGCTGCATGTTCAGTTGATGCTGCATGTTCAATTGATGCTGCATGTTCAGTTGATGCTGCATGTTCAGTTGGTGATTTGGTGATTCATGTTGGGTTGATGATTCATGTTGGGTTGATGCTGCATGTTCAGTTTGTAATTCATGTTCAGTTGGTGATTCATGTTCAGTTGATGATTCACGTTCAGTTGATGCTATATGTTCATTTGATGCTGCATGTTCATTTGGTGATTCATGTTCAGTTGGTGATTCATGTTCAGTTGATGAGTCATGTTCAATTGATGCTGTATGTTCATTTGATGTGTATGTTCAGTTGGTGCTGCATGTTCAGTTTGTAATTCATGTTCAGGTGGTGATTCATGTTCAGTGGATGATTCACGTTCAGTTGATGCTATATGTTCAGTTGATGCTGCATGTTCAGCTGGTGTTTCATGTTCAGTTGGTGATTCATGTTCAGTTGGTGATTCATGTTCAGTTGATGATTCATGTTCAGTTGATGATTTCAAGATTATGATTTCCTTGCTTAGACTTCTGTGTCAAGCCCTTTGTTGCCTGTTTTAGTTCATTTGGTTTTGCTACTGATACTTTCACCATGTATCGAACGTAAACTTAGCTGACAAACACTCTTTGCAAGAACAGCTTGTTTCACGTACATATATTTCAGAGTTTCCTTAGCCTGCAACAGCATGAATCTTTATTGTGCCACTGACTGCCTTTACCTCTCTTTTTGCTAATCTTACTGCTTTCTCTTGACAAACTTCTTTTCACACAAACACAAATTTCACATTTTGAAGGTTGCATGTTGCTGACTGTGTCCATGCGAAGAAATCAGATGCACTTTGAATAGCAACTTTTCTGGTATTAACTGCCTTGTTTGCCATTCGTTTTGTGATGCCACCAAGGACATCACATGGCCCTTTTTCATGCCCCGATTTGAAATAGTTCCATTTTGCTGCTGCACCATAGATGTACTTGTTTCTATACTGTGATGTGGGGCTGTCTGACCAAAAATGAAAACAAGACACATCCGGGCAGATAATCTTCACTTCCTTCATGATGGTGTAAATAAAGGACAATACTGTGTTTGAATTGTGTGCTAGTTCATCTGATACGATCACAAAACTCTTGTGTTTTAACTCAGTGGCATTCTGAGATTGAAAATACATGACAAACGTGTGAATATTTACATTAGTTTGATTCCAGTAGGCGGACTGAATTTCGTTTAAGGCTTTGCAGCTGTAGTTTTCTGCGAAATCTAACTGAACCGCCACATGGTTTCCTGGTAAATTGTCTGTCATGGGCCTTATCATTTCATATTGGGTTCTTACTCTTGTCACATGTTCTGAAAATTCTTATACTTGAGCGTCAGTGTGTGAAACGAACGCAGGTTTTGTCATCTTCTGTTCAACAATTCTCATTACCATCTTCTGCTTCCCCTTTTCCTCCACTGCTTAACTGATTGACGACTACTTCATAATTGGTCACATTTGTTTCTAGTTCACTGAAAAAGGTACCCTTGTTTTCAAGCATTTTTTCACCATTGACATTAACATTTTTGTTTCTGGCTGCCTTCAGTGTCAACAACATGTTTTGATGTTTCATACATAAGCAGGTTGATCTACTAGTTAATGATGCAAGTAGAATGTAGCTGGGTTGTATTCTACAAAAGGGTGCTAATGAAAACTTTATTCCTGTGTTTTCTGATAGAAACTTCTGATATAAGTTTGCAAGGTAATCTGTAAGAACTATCTTTGGTTTTTTCGCACGGTCATCATCTTAATTTTTTTCCAGGCATCATTCTTCTATTGTCTTCCCTCTCCATGAATGCAATTACCTTTTGTCTGTTTTCCATCAACTTCGTATCTTTTCTTGCGCTATTTACTTCGTTGAGGTACGCCCAAGCCTGTTTCTGCTCAGCCCAGTTCTCTTTCTTGCCACCTGTACTTCTTGCGAATTATATCTCTGATGATGCTGTGTAAAACCGATCTCTGATTTCTGCTGACCTTATTTCTAGCATTTGCTATTTCTTCACAAATCACATAACTGAACAATAAATGTTTCCTTACTGCTTTGCTTTGACGTTCATTCAAATGTAGACTTCGTACTTGGTTATCTGCCTTTGTAGACTTCGTACTTGGTTATCTGCCTTTGTAGACTTCGTACTTGGTTATCTGCCTTTGTTCTAGGTGTTGTTTACAAACTGTTTTTTTTTCTTGACCTTTGTATTGGTCTCAATTTGGTCTTGTACTTCTTCTTACGAGATTCATACTTGTTTTTCCAAGCTTTCATTTCACGTGTGCATTCCTTCAGCGAATTTTGCATTTTCACTCTGTACCCACGAGCTCATGCAGGAAATCTCATCTGTACTACCATACGTCGTGGCTCTTGTTGAGCTACCCCGGGTGTTGATAACACACTATCTTAGCCACTTTTGTCCAGATCTTGTTCATTTTCAATTACAATGTAGGTTTTCAAATATTCTCTATTCTTCTGGTTTCTTTTAGCGCACTCTTTCTTGCAGAGTTGACTGTTAGGTATGTATCTTTCCCTGCGTCTTCTTCTTTCCTTTTCAAGGTATTGATCATTATTCTTCTCTTTTAGCCATTGTCTTTAGGCTTTCTGAATTTCTGCCCTTGATTTAACCATCTGAAAATGAAAAGAATTCCTTAAAATGTTTGTTACGATGATTTGTTACGATGATTTGAAATGTTCGTTACCAAACATTTGAAATGTTGTTATGTGACTTCTAAATAGATACCTTATTTGGTCCCGACATCACTTAACCAAATATGTAATCATTAAAATAGAATAAAAATTAGAACTATCAGTCCGCAGACATTTGAGTAACCATGATTTAAAGTGTAAAGGTTCAGATTGCATTTAGTTTTAAAACATATCACCAACATGTTGTGTCATTTATGGCGTAATTTGTACAGTAATATAATTATGTTTGAGAACTCAACGTAAAAGAACAATGAGGGACTGTGTACTGGAAAATTATATTACCGGTTTAGTCAGTGTACAAAACCATTTCATTCGTTTTATTGTGGATGAAACGTTGAAATATTCGTTACTTTTTAGTATCGAACCTGTCACATAAATTTATGGATGTTACAAGTCTGTACAATGATAACACATCTTCCTTAAAATATTTTTGCTGAAATTAGGGTTTTAGAATCATCCAGTTGTCATGAAAGCATTATTAGAACATCAGTTTTATATTTGATTGGATTGTGAAAAGTACATACCTAGAGAGAGGGCTTCAAACAGCTTTATTTTGCAAAACGGGGTGCCATTTTCCAGGAGTTGGTAAAAACTAATGATGTCATAAATATACTTCACAAGATTTAATATAAACGTCATATATACATCACATTATGAATAAAATAATGGTTAAATGGTATCAAACATGTCAGTCATTGACATATCAAAGTAGGGAGTTTATAACTACTGAATGAAACACTTTAGTTTTATTTCATTTAGGCGTTGATATTTGAAACACATATTTGATAACATAAATAAAAACAATAATGAAAGGTTACATATCAAAAATGTTTTTGTTTATATCGACATAACGGACATGTCACATTGATGTGTAATTCTTAGGGTCACAATATTCAACATCCCACACCTTGACCTCTCTTAACACATCTTGTGCAATTGTTTTCTATCATAGGTTAAATGGTGTACCATCAGTACTAAAGTGCAAGTATATGCTAGGTACTGAAACAATTTATGAGGGGGGTCATAGGAAAACCAGTCTTAATGCATATGCGTTAAGTGTCGTCCCGGATTAGCCTTTGCAGTCTGCACAGGCTAATCCGGGATGGCACTTTCTGCTTTTATGGTATTTTCTGTTTCAAGGAAGTCTCTTCTAAACATAAATCCACTGTAGGTGGAAAGTGCCGTCCTGGATTAGCCTGTGCGGACTGCACAGGTTAATCCGGGACGACACTTTACGCACATGCATTAAGTCCGGTTTTCCCACGACGCGCCTCATTTATATTTTATGGCCACAGCGATGGTTGTGTAACAAACATGTCATTTATTTTGGCGACACCATTTTCATGATATATTTATATAAATTAGAAGAATAAAAGTTTGGAAAACAATTTTGTTATCCTTGATACTGCATTATGGTGCAATATACTAAAGAAAATTACAATTAATTTAACATTTTAAGTGTTTTCAGCAAAGTAATACTGATTTGTTTAATATACTATTGCAAAGGAGACAGTAACGAACTTGTCAATTTATTATGAATCATATCGCAAAAAATCTACATCCGGTCAGTGTGTGCTTAATAATTGTATATATCTTCTAGAGCACACTTCAATGGTTATTCAAATTATCAACATATTGTATGATATTGCATGTTGAACAATGCTGAGGCCCTGTTTTACCATGCTAGGACATTGGTGCTGCTGAAACTACACTTTTCTATTGTGTTCAACCTTCAGGTCCATTCATTGGTTTATGAAAACGAAATGTTACGGAACCAACAACAGCATTTACTGAGGGGTCAAGGTCAGATGCAGAATGGGGTGGAAGGTCATGAACCCACAGGGCGTATCCAGGGTGTACAGACAAGGGGGGCGAGAAACAGTGGTGGAGCCCGGCCACAGTCTATGTTTGAACCCCGGAACCAGGAGAGATTGTCTCAAAAGTCTCAGAAGGTATGTTAAAAGCACTTTGGGTTAAAAAGTATTGTAGTCAGTCTATTGTCTAGTGTTTGTTTTTTGGACCTTCTTGATTATGTGAAAAAAAAGACACATTATCATAAATAAATTACTTGAACAGTTCATTTCAAACACCTAATAGATGAAGTTTTAGAAGAAGAACAATATTGTCCTATACCCTGATGTATGTCACCAATTACTTTCTGTAGAAAACTGTTATTGTATATGTGCATTGCAGACTGTATATTAAGACAAATATTCATTGTCTAATATTCAGTTATTCAAATTTGATTGTCTTTTTGTAAATAATGAAAAAAGCATTGAACCAGGAAAAAAGTAAATAAAAAAATATGTGTGTTGCAGAGCCAGTCCAAGGATGACTTGTATCCGGTTCAGTCCGGTGGAGAGTACAACACAACAGAGGACAACAAGGTGAACCTTGATCTGGTAGTTCCAGGCATGATCCGGTAGTACCAGGCATAATCCAGTAGTACCAGGCATGATCTGGTAGTACCTGGCATGATCCGGTAATACCAGGCATGATCCGGTAGTACCAGGCATGATCTGGTAGTACCTGGCAATCCCATATTCCTCTGTATCAAGTTATTACAAATAACATTGCTCTGTCTGGCACTGCCTCCGGTGCAACAGATCCAGCAAATTCTAGTGTGATTGAGGATTATACCCTGTTACTAATAGCATGTTTTTGCTGAAAAGTACAAAAAATAGTAAAATGTTATATAAAAAAACTAGGGATGGGACCGAATACTGAAATCAATATTTTTCGTTTTGTATACGGCACTCTGTCCGAATATTTACCTATCCGAAATATGTATACTACGTGTATGTAGTTGTTTTACATTGTTTCAGTGGTAATGAGCGATATAACTTAGCTAGTGTTAGGCAAATATAAAGAAATGTAAGATA
The DNA here is from genome assembly GCA_027627225.1 of Congeria kusceri. Taxonomy (NCBI): domain Eukaryota; kingdom Metazoa; phylum Mollusca; class Bivalvia; order Myida; family Dreissenidae; genus Congeria; species Congeria kusceri. The sequence goes on from CM051027.1 coordinate 79,965,725, forward strand.
TTGTTAAATGTATTGTTAATTAATTTTTAATTGTTCCGTACACACATTTCTCATTACATAGATTACACGCGACCTGGGCGTTGTCTAATGACCGCGTAAAGTATTTCCAAGCACATGATGGTGGCATTGTTTATTAATCAAGACTCTTGTATAATATACGGTGTTGATATAATGGAGAAAAATTTACAAGTGACATATATTAAGATTGACCAGATCATGCTAATTCTGTTGAAGAAATTGATTGGCTGATAATAGATTCATTCTGATTGGTTTACTTAGAGAGTAATTGTAATTTACTGAAAACAAGTTAACCGTATAGATGTCACTTAAGGACAATAAACAACAATGTACGCCCTGTGCAAACTGTGAAACCGTTATCACAACATGGCCCAGTTTTGTTATTTGTGGATACAATGCGCCATATTCGCGCCTCCTACACACCGTTAATTCGCGGCCCTTGTAAAGACATGGCCCCCCCCCCCTGCCAATTATCAATTGTGGTAAATTGGACATGTTTGGCATGTGTTGTAAAAACGTTACACTGCCCCCGCCCACATGCTAGGCAGGAAATACGACTGGAATTCATGTTAACTTTGCAATCAAACTGGAAAAACATGATTTTTTAAAACAAATTTTGTTCTTTAAATAAATTTTAATATGGAATATTCGTATTCGTTTTTTTATATTCGAATATTATCCGATATTCGAATATTCGGTCCCATCCCTATTAAAAATCCATTCAATCTGAAAATATACGATAAGTGAATTTGCCATTTTCAGTCATCAAGTAACAGCTCGGGTTCATCATTCTCTCAGGGCAGCGGGGAGCTACGCCATGACTCCCTCGGTCACTATGATAACCCCATGTCCCACTATGACAATCCCCGCTCACTGCCTGTGGAGACAAGTGCAATACGGTAAGCTTGATGCATAGTCGGTTGTTGTACTCACACATTAATCTTTGCTTACGAACATTCTAAGATGCTCAGTTTAGCATTTGATTCAGGGTTAATGGGAACCTCGAATGTAAATGTGATTATTAAGGACTGTTAAATAATTTTTCTCATGTATAAGTGAAGGTATCTGAATGTAAGTATGTCATTATACAGAACTTTTATTTTACCTGTTCATTTGGAACATTTGTTTTGTATTTAGCACAATAACACAGTCAACATGTCCAGTTATCACTTAAACTATACTTTCCAGTGCTTGTCGTTTTTTCCACATGTTTTCTTAAGTAAAATATTTCTCAAAAGACTTTAATGCTGACTTCAGAGTTATTGTATTTTAATGTGCAAGTTCCCCACATTGTTTTGTGTTGCCTTGGTTACAGAGAGCAGCCAGACTTTGAGGAGGCCCCTCTAGAGGAGATGGAGGGCTACCCCTCCCTGGAGATCCTCATGCAGAAAACTGAGAAGATCACCAAGAAAATCCAAACACTTCTTTTATCAGCACAGGAACGCAACATTGCAAGGTACTGCACTATCTGGAGAGTCACATTCACTGACATGTTTTTATTATTGCTCGTCCCCTTTAAGTTATGCCAGGCAAAGCATTTGCTCAATATTTAATGTGCTTTAATGCTTTATGGGCTTTATAAATCTTACTGAGTTGCAAGCGGAATTGTTTAACATGTTTTACTTGTGCACTTCATCTTTAAGTTATGATATGCAAAGCATGGTTTCATAAATCTTTAATATAAATCAAATGATTTGCAAGTGGAACATGAGATCTTTGTTTTTCGTATTTCAATCAAATGGTCTTAAAGCTGTGTAGTTATATATATTAGAAAGTATAATACATATCCTTGTTACATTTTGTTTCAGTTATGGTCCTTGTGCAGACAACATCCATGCTGCAGTATTAGAAATGGCAGATGTCTTTCCTGAGGTAAGAAATAACTAATTTAAAACTGAAGTTGATAATAATGTCACAGACAGACTTTACGGGTATATCAAATCCATACTAGCATTCAGTTTCTTAGTTTTGAATGTATTTGATTTCAGACCCCGTACTCAGAGAGTGTCAAGTGTGCCCTGCATTTATTGATGACGAGCGCTGTGCGTCTCCAGGAGGAATGTGCCGAGTGTTCAGAAGTCCCCAGTAACCCAGAAGAATTGACCTTTGACCCCTCGATTAAAACACAACAAGTGATTCAGTGTGCCTATGATATTGCCAAGTCTGCCAAGCAGCTAGTGACATTGTTTCAGTGAAGTTGGGTATGGCTGGCTGCAATTGAGAGTGGGAGATTAGACAATTATTACAAATACATCTACAGATTAGAAAGTTATTACAGATACATGTACAGTGGATCATGTGACAAGCTATAATTGGTCATTCGGCCATCTATAAGTGATATTGTGATCTGTACCATGCTTTGTTGTGAAAACAAGCCAGTAATGTGAATTGTGTGGATATCAACATGTAACATGTGACCTATTCAGCTGGTCATGTGACCATATTGGGTTGGTTATATGACCATAATCTGTTTGGTCCTGTTACATCCTTTGTGGTCATGTGACCATATTTAATTGGCCATGTGACCATCTTTAATTGGTCCTGTAACCATCTTTAATATTACAGTTATTGGTCTTGTGGCTATCTTTAATTGGTCCTGTAACCATCTTTAATGGTTCCTGTAGTCATCTTTAATGGGTCCTGTAGCCATCTTTAATGGGTCCTGTAGCCATCTTTAATTGGTCCTGTAACCATCTTTAATATTACCGGTATTGGTCATGTGACCATCTTTAATTGGTCCTGTAACCATCTTTAATTGGTCCTGTAACCATCTTTAATGGGTCCTGTAACCATCTTTAATGGGTCCTGTAGCCATCTTTAACATTACCAGTATTGGTCATGTGACCATCTTTAATTGGTCCTGTAACCATCTTTAATTGGTCCTGTAACCATCTTTAATGGGTCCTGTAACCATCTTTAATGGGTCCTGTAGCCATCTTTAACATTACCAGTATTGGTCATGTAACCATCTTTAATGGGTCCTGTAACCATCTTTAATGGGTCCTGTAGCCATCTTTAACATTACCAGTATTGGTCATGTGACCATCTTTAATGGGTCCTGTAGCCATCTTTAATATTACTGGTATTGGTCATGTGACCATCTTTAATTGGTCCTGTAACCATCTTTAATATTACCGGTATTGGTCATGTGACCATCATTAATTGGTCCTGTAACCATCTTTAATTGGTCCTGTAGCCATCTTTAATATTACCGGTATTGGTCATGTGACCATCATTAATTGGTCCTATAACCATCTTTAAAGGGTCCTGTAACCATCTTTAATATTATGGGTATTGGTCATGTGACCATCATTAATTGGTCCTGTAACCATCTTTAAAGGGTCCTGTAACCATCTTTAATATTATGGGTATTGGTCATGTGACCATCATTAATTGGTCCTGTAACCATCTTTAAAGGGTCCTGTAACCATCTTTAATATTATGGGTATTGGTCATGTGACCATCATTAATTGGTCCTGTAACCATCTTTAGTTGGTCATGTGACCATCTTTAATATTATTGGTCATGAATTCATCATCTTTTGGTGATGTGACCACCTTCAGCTGGTCTTAAGATCTGCATTTCTGTACTTGAGAACATTATCTGACACAATTTGACCATCTACAATAGGTTATGTGACATCTACAATCTTAATCAGTTGTAGGATTTTTGCTGTGTGATTTTGCTTGTAACAACTTAAACTAGCACTATGGTATTACACAATACAAATCTAAATATATTGTTTACTACCAACAACCTATTATTGAACATTTGACTGCCAGCTACTGATTGTTGTTATTTTTGAAAATCAATTTACCAAAAAAAGATAACTTAGAGAAGATTCAGTTATTAGTTTTGGACAAGTCACAGTGTTGAACATTATAATCTATAGGATGTTGATGCATGTGTACATGTGTAGTTCCTGTTATAACTATTTGAGGCGTGTTGTGGGAAACCCGGGCTTAATGAGTGTGCGTATAGGTCGTCCCGTATCAGCGTTTTCCGTCCGCTTTTATGATATTTTCTGTTTTGATGTAGTCTCTTCTAAACATAAATCGACTGTAGGCGGAAAGTGCTGTCCCGGATTAGCCTGTGCAGACTGCACAGGCTAATCTGGGACGACACTTTACGCACATGCACTAAGCCCGGTTTTCCCACGACGCGCCTCAATTGTATTTTATTTAGAAAAAACAGTGCCAATACATAATAATAATGTAATTAATTTCTATTTTGTCCATTCTTGTAACTGAGCATTGTTAGGTAATTTGCAAGAGTTCTTAATTTAACAAAAATGTGCATGTTATCGCTATTTAATTTGAAACTTGTGATTGTCCTTTGTTACCAATAAATTAATGCCATATCTTTAAGACCTTTCTCATGTGTTATACCGTTTAAGAACTTTTTCTGTAATTGAACAGTCAAAATTGAGTTAATTATAAATGCTTATTTCAGTGGATTGCTTAAGCAGTACTATATGTGTATTATTTAGGTACGTATAAATTGTGGTACTATTCTAAGCAATCAGAGTTGAAGTTGTTAGGTTGTAAACGCAGCTCAAGGAGATTTTGCTACATTATTTCAATAGAAACATACACACACTATTGTTTTAAATAATTATGTTTTATCAGTGTATTTTGTGGTTGTGATACTGCGAACAAACATGGATTTTTGTCAATTGTACCTTAATATTTTTACTATAATAACTTACAGATGCATAATTGGTAAAATAATGTATTTTGTAGTATTGAACATTTCCTCACTGTCGGTTTCACAATTTATTATTTCAGAATGTTTGAAAACAAAATTCATTTCTCTAATGTAGTTACGTATTTCATTTTGCAAGCGTGGTATGTTTTTAGTTAATTTATACTAGAATAATCAGCAATTGTTCTACAAAATTATTTCACTTCAGTATCCCCAATAATCTTGTAAATGATCTGTAGACAGGAGCAATGTTGCGTTGGTGATTGAGATGTGTGTAATAGTTCTCCAAAGACATAATTTAGGCACGGGTACAGGATTTGGAGTTATAGGGGGTGGGAACGTTCAGAACCTATCAAGCGATACGTGTATAAATTGTATATTGGGGTACACAATGGCAATTATCATGGTTTAGCTTTCTGAAGAGACGTGTACTATGCTTCTGTGCAGCATACCATGATAAGAAAACTGATAAAACATATATCAGTGTTCGATGAGAGTGAATGTCTAAGTAATTCTAACTTATTGTGAATTTTAAAACATCAAATCTTTGACAATTTTATGGGGGACGTATGCCGCTTCTGCCCCCTCTAAATCCGCCCATGTCATTTCCCTTGCCACGAAATACACTGCGTGAGGTTGTATGTGCATGTACCATGGCCCACTTGTTCGGGGTTAGCCCTTTTATCCCTCAAACTTGCAATATTTTATTTATTGTTTATGCATTTTTATATTATTATCTGTTGATATATTAATTAGTATATGTTACTATATACTTGGTCTTAAATGTGTTGTAAATAGCATAATTATCATCTACATCTTTGTCATCATTACCGTCGTCATTGTAATCATCATAACTGAAATATAGTCCATAATACTTTCTTAAGTATTTATTTAAGACATACAAATCTCAGCACCTCCCACCCTGACTTGTTGCCCCATGTTGTTCCCCTATGTTACCCATCACAAACATAATATAAGGTGCATGTTTGTTTCAGATATAATAATAAATCCAACAATGTGTACCTTTTTGGATATTTACTTTTTGTGTTGTACCAATATATGTGTTGATGCTAGTATTGAAATAATTAAGAAATGGACATCGGGAAGCCGTATGTATACTGGTCATATGGTATGGCTTAAGTTTAATATGTAGGCTGTTTGAAATGAACTAATTATGTTTACTATTGAAGAAATAAATTGTTTAACTCTTATTTCAATCACTGATAATTATAACCGTTCATATAAAATATATTCATTAATCAATAAGGTGGATATGTACTGAAAACTGAGAATACTGACAACATTTATGATTAGAACAAAAGGTGTCGACTTCGTTTGCATGCCCTAGTTATTTACTTGCTACTTTGAACAATTTTATATTACCGAAATAAAGAATCAGATATATTTGTGTTTCTATATTATATTTGTGTTTCTATATTATCGTGTTGTTAACTGCAACATTTTCTCACAGAAGCGCTTAAACCCGATATAATAGTTGTGATGACACCGTTAGAAAAGTTAATACAGAGCTTTGAATTTTACGTTTCAATGTCATTTCGGGAGCGTAATGTCCGATTGAAACTTGTCAGAGTTTCTGCTTAAGCACTGTGACATTAACTGTTATACTATTATAATAATAATAAAACTTAGACTTCTAGGGAAAAACGTGGTATGGAATTTATGTGACCAGCATTCTGACATGATACTCGCTAATTTTTCTATAGACAAAGAACAAAATTATCGTTGTTTAACTACCCATAAACAATGCAATAAGAAGTCCCGATTCTAAGCTGAGCATAATAAAAAGTAGTTCCAATTACAGTTGCAAAAATATATGTAAAATCATGATAGAATCGACATATTTTTCGCATTATCGTTGTTTATTGGCCAATAAACATCTCTTTGTCGTTCTGATGCGTGGTTATTTAACAACTCGGGCTAATGCCCTCATGGTTTAATTCCTACGCATCAGAACTTTAAATCGTTGTTTATTCGCCGATAACCAAGATAAATTGAAAATTATTTATGAATTAACATACAACGTAGTATTATTTCACTTGAACTCGCTATACCGGCCTTACTGTAAAGCTCTGTCGAGTCGTTTGTGCAGTAGTCATGTAGTTTACACGTCATTGTCTACTAAAGAAAATGTCAGTTGTTAACATTTCTATATCAGATACAATAGTTTCACGCTCAACCCTCGAATTCGGTAAAATGAGGTCCTAACCGTTCTATGACTGCTATATAAATTTCATGATCGTATTAATTACTGAATGGATTCATAATAAACTGCAGTGGAACTCGTATACATAGATGTTTGCTATGATAAAATGCGTATATATTACGTATTACAACTTTGTATCCACATGTAATCATGTATGAGCACATCTGGATGCGCTAGGCTAGACAACCGCCGTTATTGGTTCAGTTGCTGCGGTTAGTCACGAGGTCCATTACAGGAAAGTTATGATATACGTATCTACGGTACTTATTGGTGGTGTCGTGGGTGTACGCGGTGATGGGTAGCTGAGAGCGCACGGACGGCTGAAACAAAAAGGAAGATCTTCAGTTGCACGAAATCCTGAGATCCGATGCGGGAAACATTACTATAATCTATTTATTACGTTGCAATTATACACACGGCATTGGATAGCTGAGACCGATGGACGACTGAACGGAATATCTTCAGTTGCCATTCCACTTACACAAAATTAATGTCAGTGTTCAATAAACAGCTCAGTTCCTATTAACAAACGATAAGCTTAGCTTATACTTACAGTGTTAAGGAATTCTAAAGTTAGAATATCGAAAACAAGACATTTCTTTAAAAAAGGCAATCGGCGTTGAAATTAATATTGAGATGTCATTTAAAAATTACCTAAACAGACGGCCAAAATGATCGGGTACTTGACTTCTCTGACCCCAGATATTTTGGTCCCCACCAATATTAGGAGACTTAGTGGACCCCAGATTTTTAGGACACTATAAGAAAACTCAGACGCAAAAGTTAATTTGAGATAAATGTATTAATTTAAAAATTTAACAAAATTATCATTAATATCTATGCTGTGAATAAACCAATCATACAGCTCCATGTTTCCACCAGTGATATATGAATAACCAAAATAATTTAGGTTAACATAATTGTTATCTGAATTTGTCAAGCCGATTTAACAAATTCACAATGTAAGAAAATAATTTCGGGAATGAATTAAAATTATTATGTATCAGACGAGTCTATGTAGTTATTGATCGTACTGGTAATACACCATTCATGTTAGTTATCTAATATAATAACGATTTGAAGTCAAATAAGCATTTATGCTGTGTATCCCAATAAAAAGCAATAGTCAGAGAACATTCAGCGATTTTTGAAATGTTAAGACTTTATTTTTGATAACGCAAACCTAAAAATTCATTAGACTATGACGATTTTAAATTGTATCAGTAGAAATATGATATTTCAAGGGTTCCTGTGTATAATTAGTACTGCAAATTGTGTATTAATGCTACGCGAATAACAATTTGACGTATTCCGAATCTTCTTTCATGACATTTTATCCATTGAAAATGTAGCATCTTTTTACAGATTAAAAAATGTCTACTGGAGAAGTTGATAGAAAAATGCAATTATAAATAATTGTTAAATAATCGTAACCACAATTTTATTATTGATGCATGTACGAGTATATTAACACAGCTATATTCACTGTTTCTAGCTACGCGCGCTATTTTTCGAATGACACTACTGTTTCTGGAATGTGAAGAATTCGCTAGAATCAATGGGCTACATGGACCGCCAACTCTGTGAATGAGATTTATGAATGGGAATATTGCATAATTGCTATTTATAAAGCGTAGCGCTTATATAAATGTAGGCTAAACAAAAATAGTTATTTCGTTACGTGAATGAATATATCATTCTGTTTATGGCATACAATGAGAAAATACGTTTCATAATTAGCCTCAGTTCTAGAGTATATGTCGAGGATATGTTTATAACTTCATTTTAACCGCTTATGTAAATAATTATGTAAATTTTTAATCCCCAAAAGTATGCAACAGTTATTGGTATACGTAAAACCATTGTTTGAAGTTTGCATTCCCTAAAATTAGAAAATGTGCCCAATTCTATTGGCATTCAATTTTCCCGCTGCATAAATTATCGCAAGAAATCTAGGTCAAAAGTGATCTTAGACAGCTACGCCGAAAAAATCACCTCTTTCTTTGATTTTCTACCCTCCAGACATGAACACTTTTATTTCAAACCCTTTGTAATAAAACTTCTAGTAATAAAATATTAGAACACAAACACGGATCAGTATTTCGAAATTAATGCCTGGCTTCAACGAACATTCTTCAGTTCGCATAACGGCGCGGAGTCACCATAGATCGATGAGACCTCAGTTTGACCCCGTTCTTATAGTGGTCATAAATAACGATAACAGGCGGAGGGTATGCAAACTTCAATCTGCACAACTACTGCATAATAATCATTTGTACCTGTTTTACCAAGTGATTTATCAACAGCTTTTACATTGGCGTCTATTTCAGCGCATTTTGCAAGTTGTTGTATCTCTGCGTTGTTTTGTGTTTGAATCGTTACGGAACGCTGGTGATTGTACGCGTGTGTGACGATACAGGAACGTGGATGCCCTGAACATACATCATTCTGTAGAAAAGGTAGGTGTTACAAGAACATAATTATGTAGCTTTATGTGTCTTAATTATGTGGATCATTTGTATCATTAGCTTAAAACAGAAAAATATACATTAATGTGTATGTTTTGTACAACACTTCATAATCTTTTTAATTGCTACATGATGCAGAAACAGAGACAGTGAATGAATGAATGAATGATAGGAGTTGTTTACCGTCGGGACTTCGGTTAAAAACCATTTCCTGAGCACACCGAGCACTTTGCGGTTATATGAACACAGGGATACAGTATTTTAGTATGGTACTTAATTCGATAGACAACTGACGGAACTATCAACAGTCTGAATGTGCCAGTAGCTATAAAACATGAATAAAGCCACGACTATCATTTTGATGCAGTCATGAAATGTTATGTACGCATATTTATTTATTTTTCTGTTTTAATGCATTACTAATTATTGACTGTTATAACTTATATACCACAAATTGAGCATATAGTTATTTAAGTCTAAATCAAAGTCAACCCGCGAATCCCTGACAATATAAACATTTATCTATATTATATATACAAATGTATGCATAGAACACAAACAATCACAGAACATGTTCACCTTTTTTTTATTTGAAGTAAATATATATCCCGTATACTGATTGTGCCAACTGGTTCAAAATCACTGTAAACTCATCTCTATCTGAAATCATAATCACCTCTCTCCACACATACACACGCACGCACGCACGCACGCACGCACGCACGCACGCACGCACGCACGCACGCACGCACGCACGCACACACACACACACACACACACACACACACACACACACACACACATACGTGCATATACCGTCAAGTGACTACACAAGACATTAGACCATCAACTCACTACACGCCCTTATAATAGCTTTAAAACGAAAATAAATGCATTTTCGTATTTTTCGAAACTGATTGTTTGCGCTTGTAATAAGAAAATTTCAAAAATACCACTGGTAAAAAATGGACTTTCTGCATGAAATTCACTACTAGCATCTGACCACACACATTGAAATCACTACATGAAAATACACACAGCGTACTCGCTACATCTGAAAATACACACAGGGTACTCGCTACATCTGAAAATACACACATGATACTCGCTACATCTAACTTCTAGTTAAGCTGCGGATCACATTTGCCTTTATTTCGTGTTTGCAACCTTTCGGTGGTGATGCTCTACAGTTTGATTGTGTTTCAGAAAGAAATTGCAAAGTGAAAAACAAGGTATGAACCAATAAAGCTTCAAGTCATACATTTTCCTATAACGTCTTTATGAGTCCATAGACAAATGTTAATCAAACGAAAATCAAGCTCGTTTGTTATTAATAAGGAATTGGTTCCTTATTCCTTATTCAACACCGAAACAGGAATTGAAACTGTAGTGCACCAAGTACCTGTTCTATATCGTTCCGTCTGATTACCAGAAACCGTGATAATAAAAATCAATCGGTATATAACATAAATACTTTAAAATTAGTTGAAATATATGAACTGGTTCGTTTCACAGTAAATAAGGAACTGAAACTGAATTCAAGCAGTGCTTTCAATTTTGCTACTGTAATTTGCAACGGCAGTAGATTAGTTGTAGAAATGAAGATAATTAGAGTAAAAAATCTAATTTTTCAACATAATTATATTTATGATTTGTAACATTGTCATAAATTAACGAAAAGCATTCAAGTCGAACACGGAGTATGTTTTCCGAAAAAATCATTTATCTTCAAATACGAGGGTATACTGTCTCTTTAACCTACAGGTTAGGTCGTTTGCCTACGGAGCGGGAGGTCGAACGTTCGCGTCTCGCACAGGGCTTGTGTTCCTGTATTTGATATGTATGTCAAATTTATTAATGCTAACACATTTCAACTGAGTATTATTAATGAATGTTTCCATTCCTTGTTTGCGGTTTAATAAGGAACAAGGAACCAGTTCCTTATTCCTTATTCAAACTGAATAAGGAACTGGAATTAAAAACAACACAGTCATTAACTGATGATTTCTTCTGTTAAAAACGGAGTAGAAATGAGAAAGAAAGTAACTATTTTGCATAAATAACCAGTTTTACCGAAACAAATCGACCATCCGAATTTGCTTGTCTGAAATTTTGGCCTCCGAATAAGGAACTGGTTCGTTAGTGAACGAAGTACATTCGGCATTGCTTCTATTATATAAACCAAAGTAGAAATAAGACAGAAAATACTCGTTTGCCATAAATAACGAATATTATATTATGTTTTAATACACATTTCCGTTAGAATGGAAGTCGAATACGGAATATATTTTCAGAAGATATAGTTTGTTTGCAAGTAAAATCAACTACATGCAAAACAATTCACTGTATCCAGAAATATTTCATTACAAATGCAATTATTTTTTACTAATGTTTCAGTTCCTTATTCCGTATTCGATCTGAATAAGGAACTGGAATTTTCCAACTTAAACGATTACGGTACACGTACCGAAAGGTAACCAATTTCTACGATAATTATTTTAAATGTAGTCATGTATGTCAAATGTATTCATTCTAATACATATCTACTAAGTATTATTCATGATTTTTTAGTTCCTTATTCGCGGATGAATAATGGCCGCCGAATAAGGAACTGGTTAGTTAGTAATCGTAGTACATTCGCCATTGCTTTTTTTTTACAACCATAGTAGAAATAAGACAGAAAAGACTCGTTTGCAATAATTAACGAATATTATACTATGTTTTAATAGAAATTACAGTAAGAATTGAAGTCGAATACGGAATATGTTTTCCATATAATAATTGTATAGTTTTTTTCTGCAAATAAAATCAACTACATACGATACAATTCAGGGTATCCAGAAATATTTTTGTATAAATGCAATTTTCTTTGACTAATGTTTCAGTTCCTTATTCGCGTCTGAATAACGAACTGGAATTTTCTAACTTACCCGACTATTGTACACGTACGGGAAGGTAACCTTTCAGTATACAATTTTGCGGCGGTGTGAATTTCGAATTAGGACAGTGGGGAAAATGTCCCGGTCAGGTCTTTTTCATAAATATTTTAGTACAACTGTTCACGACGGTACAACTATGGAATGATAATCGTTATTTTATTACGATTAATTACTCCAAGTGTTATCAGCCTTCTTGACGATATCAGTGCACACACCTTTGTCTTCTGATTTAATACAGCACCAATCACAAAGAAGTATCTCTTCATTGCTATCCATCTCTTCACTACAAAACCGACAGGAGAAAAGAATCACGTAAAGCCGATACGCGGACACATGGAATCACCTATCGCGAATCACACAGACATACGCGTTCATGATCACGTTCATGTTCACATGTCATGGAATACGGGCTATAAATGTAGTAAGAAAGTTACAGAAAAAAACTAATTTGACATACCTAAGGCATACAAAAATATGTTTGCTTCAGGTTACCCGACCTACCCTAAAAATGCCCCGACTGTAGAACATGTTATTGAGTTTGTCAGATTGATGTTTGTTTTATTTACCTTTTTCAATAGTTAAATGTGTTTTTGGATAAATAAGTGTTTTGTTTTGAAAGTATCCGCTTATAAACAATATTTAAGGATATTACTGATATGTTTAGAAAATTTATTCAGTTTTATAATCTTCAAGTTGACCATTTACCAAACAAACAAATAAATAAATAAATAATAAATTCCGACCTACCTACCCTAATTTTGGGGGCATGTAAACAAACTTATTTTTTACGCATAAGCATCATAACTATGTTTATAAGATCGGTTAAAATAAATAAATACACAATAAGCTTTGCAAGGCTAATTAGGAATACGATTTCATAAAATATGTTGTCTATTTTATCTGCAAATACATGCACCTACATACAAAACAATGTACTTTTTCAAATACATTTTCTTAATTATCGTAATAATTGTAAAATTGTGCTTACAGGCTCGTCATTTCTTATTAAATCACGATAAAGGAACTAAAACTTTTGGTGAACTAATGCGTTCACTATTGCATCTTCATATGAAAATCGTAGTAGCAGCGGGACAAAAAACAACAACAACGAGTGATAGAGAAGTTACTAGTATTAAAGGTATTTTCAGCTAGAAATCTATCATCCGAATGTGTTTGTTCGAAATTAAGGCCTCTGAATAAGGAACTGGGACATTGGTTAAAAGTACATATATAACTGCTAGCTTTAGTACAATGTATTCAGATATTTAATCCACAACGCATATAATCTGGACGATACAAATACATGTAATAAAAGAATCAGGAATAAGAGACTGTCAGTTTATAAGTTTCTTTTCTGCTGTATTTTAATAAAAGAAGCTGTGTCAAATGCACATGTTCAGTCAAGTTTCAGGTTAATCAGAGGCCATAATTTCGGACGTACACATTCGGATTGTTCATTTGTAGTGGTTGTATTAGTTATATATGCTTTATTATGCGAAATGGTTGTGTTCTGCCAGATTTCTACTACATTTTTTTTTTTTAATGGAACAAACAATACTGTATATACTTGTTCACTTAAATTTCAGTTCCTTATTCGAGGTATAATATGAATTTAGGCAAGTCGGGAAAACCAACATGTAGTACAATAATGAGAAAAAATAGGTTAAATAAGTTATCAGGGACGTAACTAGGCGCAACTATCATAATGTCGATATTGAAAATTCTTAAATCACGACAATATAGAAATCTACTTTAAAACTCTAGATCAAACGGAGATTACCGGTATACACTTATCGTATGTGTCATTATTAGTATTATTGTTATTATTAGTAAAGCTTGAGTGTTGTTAAAACTATGTAGATACAAATTGTATGCGTTCACAAAAATAATCAAATTCGGTCTTACTTCAGCTACGTCTCTGATTACAAACCAATTTGATTTAATGTTTTATAACGTAAATGTTCATAAAGTTTGGTTGACAATTCATTTATAACACTGGATATGTATATGGATATTAATTTCAGAACATTCGTAAATAAAACTAGGATACTTGTGTTTAAATTTAAACATAAAACTTACATCATTTTATCTAGATAAATTATTACTGTATTTTAATTTGTCGTCTCGGAAATTAATGTTGAAATTAATTTCGTATTAGTATTTAACTTAAACAGACATAACTATTGAATATATCAGTTTTTATTTGCTATTATTATACGCCCGTTAAAAAAACCGCGTCGTATAATGGGAAGACCCAAGCGGGCGGGCTGGTGGGTGGGCGGGCGGCGGGAGATCTTTGTCCGGAGCATAACTTTGTCCAGCATGGACACGACCTGTAACCGGATAATCCTAACGCAGTGCGGCGACCCCAACGCAGTGCCAATATGGCGGATAGAAAGACGGTACTAGTTTGTTTTATGCATAGTTTCATTATGTACAGGTTTGTTTTAGTCATAATATCTGTCGTAATTGATCAAGTGAGTATTTATTTCAATGTAGCTCATGTTTCATCTCGCAAACTTTGTGTTGTAAGATGGAATGCTGAGGAACAAGGCCAAACATTTAATTAAAATATTTAAAAAAAATCTTAAAAAATATTTAGAGGCGTTACTATTTTGCTGTTTGGAAGCAAAAATACACTGCTTTAAAATCACGTTTACACTTGTGTGTTATACCGCTGAATATGGACACAATACTCATTCAAATGTGCAGACTGTGAGAAAATGGATAAAAACCTAGCTTTTAGTTTATAATAACCGAATGCAATATATAATAGGAACGGATAAAAACCAAACCAACGCATAAAACGTGAATGATAAACACCTGACCAACTAATTTTCTATATAAATGAATTGATATACATGTACGATAAACGACTACAATGGGCCTTTATATATGTTTCTATTTTCATTCAAATTTTATTGCATAATTCGCGCGTTCACCTGTGACATCGTGTGTTTATATCTTTTCATGATAGATACTATGGAACACTTTAAATGTCATCGATATGAGGAGGCACGCACTTAAACGACAGAGATTGTTACCCATTTACACTTTTCCATGAAGACCTGTGTAAAAATATCGCGAGTTTGTGCTGGACGAAAATAGTGGGAAATAAAGTATGTCCTGATATAGTGCCAAACGATTTGAAAATACATAAAAAAGACGACGTTGTTACAATAAAATAATGAAAGAGGAACAGGAAATGCGAATACCCCTTTAAAATATAAAAGCATGAAGCACATTCAAAGTGACACTCGTTGAATATTTCTGAACGTCCAAATTTTAATGAGTGTGTATATTGCATCTTATGGCAGTTACGAGGACATGAGTGAGCACTGCCCTTCGAAACATAGTGACAATGTTTTAAAATACCGGCTACATGTCAACATTACATAGCTTTAAGGAACTATTCCTTCCGCTATTACATAAAGTGGCAAGTTTTTATCCGAAAGAAACAGAGTAGCCTTGGGACTGCAAATACACCTGTAAAGGCACTTGAATACAGAATAAAGCACCGAAATAACACCAAATGAGATTTGTTCGTGCATCGGAATTTTATTGTTTTTATTTTGTAAGGTAATTATCCTTTTTACGTATGTACTTATCCATCACAGTTTCCTACATTGGTCAGGAATTATCCACAGGCCAATAACCAGTTCAGAATAAAGACAATATCAGTAAACATCAACTTTTTAACTTTGATATGATTAAACATGGACATAAAGATGTTCATTTCACTAATTTATATGACAAGAAAGGTACTTCGGTATTATATTATCTGTATTTCAAATTCTAAACACTCAGGTAGTGAGTTTTCTGTATTTCAAATTCTAAAACTCATGTAGTGAGTTTTCTGTATTTCAAATTCTATACACTCAGAGTGTTGTGAGTTTTCTGCATTTCAAATTGTAAACACGCATGTTGTGTGAGTTTTCTTTTTTTTAAATCTTTTAACACACATGTAGTGAATTTTCTATATTTATTATTCTATACACATATGTAGTGAGTTTTCTGTATTTCAAATTCTAAACACACATGTAGTTAGTTTTCTTTTTTTTAACTTTAAACACACATGAAGTGAGTTTTCTATATTTTTAATTCTATACACTCATGTAGTGAGTTTTCTGTATTTTAAATTCTATACACTCATGTAGTGAGTTTTGTGTATTTTTAATTCTATACACACATGTAGTGAGTTTTCTATATTTTTAATTCTATACACTCATGTAGTGAGTTTTCTGTATTTTCAATTCTATACACTCATGTAGTGAGTTTTGTGTATTTTTAATTCTATACACTCATGTAGTGAGTTTTCTGTATTTTAAATTCTATACACTCATGTAGTGAGTTTTCTGTATTTTCAATTCTATACACTCATGTAGTGAGTTTTCTGTACTTTAATTTCTATACACTCATGTAGTAAGCGTTCTATATTTATGGTGAAATAGAAGATTAGTGAATGCATTTTCAGCAAATATAGATGAAATATATAAGTTTACACTGAATTTATTTCAACTATATGACACCATATTGGCCGAAAGATATAACACTTAGACACATGATATAGTAAAATAATTACATGTACGTCATTTCTCCCAGTTTTAAGTCCGGTATCGTTGACGATCCGTTTCTTTTGCTGTATTAAATCGGGAACCAAAAACAACATTGAGTTATAAGGATATATCTCACTGATATTGTTCTATATTTCACTTCGAAGCATAAAAATAAAATAAGTTATGCGGCGTTCTAAATGAATGTATTGAGTTTCGATGAGTGCCGAGTAGAAAAGTTTATTCTTTGGTAATACTTATTCGTCGTATCGCCGACTCATTTGTGTGTTCAATTGTGCGTGATTAATACTCGTTTTATTATTCCATTGGTTATAATCATTTTTTGATAAAGATTAAACAACTAAATAGAATTTGCAGTAAACCGACTTTAAATTACGCAGCAGCGGTCCATTTACGGAGCATTTCGAAGATAATCCAGGCGTGGATACTGGATATTGAGTTAGAGAACGGGATATTGAGTTTACGAAGGGGCGGATTTACTAAGTAACTGCCAACAAACTGCTGTTGTCTCTTACATGGTATACATCTGTTTTGACAGGTTTTATAATTATTGTAATCGTACAGCGTATTAAGCTGCTGTAAATGTTTGTGTAGACCTATATTTTACACATGCTAACGTTTTAATTAGTGGCGTACGTTTAACCATGGACCTCTATTCTCATCAGTAACACATTTGACGCAATAAATATATTGAAATCACGGCACAATTATACAATTCAAACTGGAATGACTGAGAGATAAAAGCTAAATAGGTTCTACCAAATGACGATACATGTATCTTTATTTTTAAATCTAATGCTACGATGCAACATAATATTTTAACTGACCAGTTTAAAGATTATAAATCGTTAAGCAATGTCATTGTTCGAGTCATTTATAATATTGAACACATTTTATAGCAAGAAATATAACTTACTTTATTAAAATGAGTTCATCCGCGGCGGTTTAAACGCTTCAGGATTCGTGCACACATACTACATGTAGGACACACGTATTTTAATATTTATAATGTCCTCGAAGTTTCACCGTGTTTTATAAAGAGTTTCACCGCGTTTCATCATCGCCGACCTGGACGCGTTTGTCGTTTTCCCGGTTCAGCAACACTTAAATTGCTGACATGAAAATTAAGCGCAACGAAGAAAGTGTCAACGCGTTCGAACGTCGGCAGTGGTAGGGGGGTGGAGTGGTTACAAACTCTTGGAGTGTACTGTATATCATTCAAAAATTACATGTTCAAATTTGTTTTGCTTTTTCAAAGACCGTGTTGTGTCCAGTTTACACAATAGCGAAAAACTGCATTTAGTGAGTTTCCTTGTATTGATGGTGAAATATATGCTAATGTAGATTAGATTCAGGAAATATAGACGAAATGTATAAGTTTACAATAAATTTATTTCAACAGTGCTCCACCATAGTTGTCGTAAGTTATAACAACACTATGACATACGATATAGTAACACGAGAACTCCGCGAGTCGGATGTGTCGCCTGACGCCGGATAGCTTACGTGAAATATTAGCGATTATGTCGCAAAGCACACCTTGCACACTAAGAAGTCTTAGAGTTATGCTTCAGAAAAAAATAAGAATTACAATAAACAAAGAGAAATAGCTCCAAAAGTATGTGATGCAGAGTAACGGTTCGTGTGCATTGCACTTTCCCTAAATGAGATCTATCTACCTATCTCTATGAAGTTTCAAGTTGATAGCTTTCATATTGTTAGAGTTATGCTCCGGACAAAAAAATAAGTGACATTAAACAAAGGGCAATAACTCCAACAGTATTAGGTTCAGAGTAACGGTTCTTGTTCACTGCACTTCCCCTCAATGAGATCTATCTACCTGTGAAGTTTCAAGTTGATAGCTTTCATAGTCAAAGATTTATGCTCCGGTAAAAAATTAAACATGAACATAAACAAAGGGCAATAACTCTAAAAGTATGAGATGCAGAGTAACGGTTTTTGTGCAATGCACAACACTCAATGAGATCTATCTACCTATGATGTTTCATGCTGATAGCTTTAATAGTCTAATAATTATGTTCCGGACAAGCAAAATGGGACGCCGACACCGACGCCTCCGACACCGCCGCCGACATAAGTAACGCCTATATTTTGCCTAGTCAGGCGACACAAAAAGTGGATAGGAAACAAACGCCAAAGTGCTTGTGCTAACTCAAGAACGAAGCTTGTTAGATCTGAACCTCAATAATATGTATTTATTATAATTATATATTATTAAACGCATACATTGAATTTATTGACTTTTCTGTGTGAAGTTACCTCCTATATCTCTTGGAACTCTTTGACCAAATATACACACCTGTCAAATGCTGCCAACGAAGGTACAGGACACCAAAAAAAATGCGCAGACGTAGTTAGGGCTCCAACGGGTCGAAAAATTTCTTCGGGTCGGGTCGGCGGGTCAAAATTTCAAAGTTCGGGTAATTTCGGGTCGGGTCGGGTATTAAAAAGATTAATTCTAAAATATGGTAAACTACATTAAAACATTTATTTTCTTTAAAGTTGAACATGGCAGATATGTCAAAAATAATTAGACTAATTACTGCACAAAAATGAGTCCTTTATGTAGAATTACCACATTCTTGATAGTAATAAATGAATTTATGATAAAATGGTGCTTCCTAAAACATCAATTACTGGATATATAGAGACAAAATTCAGTAAAAAAATAAAAACTAAACTTCAAACAAAAAACAAAGCTAAGCTAGGATATGCTTCCTATAGTAGAATGTAGGTGCATCTATAAGATTCAAAATGACTAGAGCTAATAGAGAACATCAGAGATCATGGGAATATAGGTGTATCTATATGTAATACCCGAAGCTAACATATTATTTGCTTTAAATTAGGCACCCACATTAACAGGCTAAAATGCACAATATAGACAGTTTTAGAACAAATCTTTCATAACTCTGTTTACAATAAACGTGGAAGAATGTAACTGCGTGTATCATACTGTAAACAAAATCTCATCTCACCATATCAAGACTTATTCAAGACGTCTATAAGATGGGAAATACTCCCATACTGGCGATTTTAATGCCTTCGGTGCGTCTATTATCTTCATTTGCCTTGATTCAGTTGATTATCAATAAAGAAAACTTACAATTACTCAGAAACACGAGTTTGGTTGAACTAATGCAACCGCGAAATCATATAATATTTATTCCGGAAGTGTGATTGAAGGTCAGGATGGCACAGGTCAAAACGGCCCGAACAAAACGGCCCAGTTGATTTTACGGCGTTCTTTTGAAAAATATTGACCCGACCCGGTACCGTTTGCGAAAACTTTGACCCGGAATCGCGGGTATTTTTTGGACCCGCGGTTTCGGGTTTTTTCGGGTACCCGTTTGAGCACTAGACGTAGTCGTGGAAAACCGGCTGAACGGATGGATCGACAACGCCTGTTTTTGAAACACGGAGAAGCATGGGACTGTGTGCGTCAGAATATAAAATCTTATTGAAGTGAAATTCTTTATGTACAACTTTTATTTAAACAATAACAATATTAGAGGCGAATATTGGAGTCATTTATAAAGAGATCATGAACAAATGTGATTGGTCAACATTTAATGCTGTTTTGCACAAAATATGTAGAGAAATATGCCGGATTATCATTTGAAACGTATCCCTTAAAGTAAAAAATCTTGCGAGGGAGTTATTCTGTATATAATTTTCAATGATCTGTTAATAAGCAATTTTCTATCGTCACCATAAAAAATTCGTTCTTTGAGCAGCGTTCCCATTTTCATTTGATACACATTTAACGTTATTTTAGCCGATGTAATGCTAAAAATTCACATGGCACGAGGTTGGTTTGTCCAATAACTACATAGCTCGGTGGTTTGATATTTTCCATTTGTAGTCCAACGATCGACCTGGCATCGGATTTCCGGCTAGGCGCGGGGATGTCGCACACCGCTCGGCATTTCACATATTAATATATGCAAAATTGAATTGGCGCCTGACCAATGTGCGAAATTAACGTGGGAGTGTTTAACTAACTGACGCTGAAACGGATCATGCCCAAGACACATTTAACTAAACGAGCGACCATGCCCATACGACACTCACGTGATATCCGTTAGGCAGCCGATCGATTTTAAAAACCGGACGGGTAATAGTCGATTTAACAAAAGATGGTCAATTTGCTGATATTTTAAGCATATATAGAGCTACTCATTGAAGAAAACCCTATGTAACCGGAAACTAGTATTTTAATTTATCGGCGCTTGATTTTATGTTACATACATTGTTTATCTAAGAGAAGGGATCCAGCCCGATGCCAAAACTTAGACTTGACGGCATCCGGACTGAAGTGTCTAGTACTCCAGGACCTAATAAAACATATTGGCTCAATATTCATTTAGATGTGTCATGGACACGGATGTCCCCACGCCACATGTTTGGACACATAAATGTCATCAACATAAACACACTGTAATCATTTGTGGAAAGTTATTTAAAATTGTCTGATATATGATGAAGTTAACAGTCTAGACACGCCGTTTTATGCCTATATTAGACCTCTAATATGGCCGTGACATTTGAGGTAGGTACACAAGTTTGGCCTGCTACACGCCGTCTCAACACAGTGATCATTTGTGGTAGGTTATTTTAAAATTGCCTGATAAATGAAGTTGCAGTCCGGGCAAGTTGTTTTATACCCATATTTTGCATATTATGTGTGACCTTGACCTTTGAGCTAGGGACACGTGAGTTGTACGCGAAAACACCGTCTCCACACGGTGATCATTTGTGGCAAGTTACTTTTGAATTGCCGGTTAAATGAAGTAACAGTCAGGACAAAGTCGGACGGATAATTTCAAGACGTACGGACGGACAAGCGCAACGCTTAATGCCTCCCAGCTTTAAGGGGCATAGAAATGTCGACGATGGAACGGACAGACATACATCTTGCAATTTAATTTATTTGGATTTTCGCAGTGTTCAACAGTATTTCAGTCATATAACGGCGATCAGTTAACCTACTCACACTTTTCCTGGGTAAGCTGGTTTACCAGTACTAAGTGCACATACTCATGCAAGCAACTGACAACTGCCCTACTGGAATCAGAGGTAGGGGGAGAATGACAGTAGAAATAATGTCATGACAAATCCCCACACACGTTATGGTGCCGGGCCTGGGTATCGAACTCGTGATCCTCGGATGTGTAGTCCAGTGCTCTACCAACTGAGCTAAGCCAGCTTTATGTAACCAAATTAATGTCTGCAATAACGATGGCACAATGTAATGTAATTCATAAACACCAAAACAAGAGACTTGCGATTTTGTTAACAATTTATTTGGTATATGTGTGCAGAATTAAGTCTACAGTTTTCACATGAACGACTGCCCTCTATTGTAACTATATATGTTCGTTGTGGGAGCAGAATATATGCATTATTTATACAATATTATGTATGTTCCCAATCGATGTTCACAATATTTTGAGATATAAACTGGTTTCTACAATTGTTTTAAATACGATATGGACAAGCATACACAAAATGAGTTCAAAATGTGTAACATTGCCAATGGAATGTACAGCAATTTGTTAATATTAATAAAAGGTTACAATAAACACATACAATAGTGAAAAATAGACAATTGGCTAGTTTTTAAGACCCATGTTTTTAGTGTTATAAGAGCCATGTTTATTTCTCTTACAGCAATAAAATGTCAGCCAAATCAAAAACTATGAAACCACACATCGTGTGTTGGGACTTTGTGAAACCAAATTTCAACATCTGAATTTGAAATTCGTCAGTTGATTCTAACATATTACTTACTTACAAATATTTCTTTTGATTTTAAGAATTTGATTAAACTTTCAATATATCATACAATTAAATATATAACCATACGTTTAAACAGAGTGTTTTGTGAAGAATCACTACACGAGACACTTATAACACAAACAATGCGCTTACCTTAAAGTTTATGCATACAAATACTTAAAAATCAGACAATGTCAATGATAATGTCAGTTTTTGACACCTAAAATGTACATGTTTGTGTCCTGTTAAATGTAACACCGCTCAATGTCCATACTTTTAGTGTGTGAAGGTCTACCAACACATAACAGTTAAAATAATAGATGTATCAATCTATAAACTTAAACAAGAGCATGAACTACTGGCATTTCATACATATCAAGAACATGAACAACTGGCATGTTATACACATCAAGAACATGAAATACTGGTATGTCATGCAAATGAAGAATATGAACAACTGGCATATCATACATATCAAGAACATGAACAACTGGCATGTCATACATACACATCAAGAACATGTACAACTGACTTGTCATACAAATCAAGACCATGAACTACTGGCATGTCATACAAATCAAGAACATGCACTGCTGGCATGTCATACATATCAAGAATATGAACTTTTATTATGTCATATACATCAAGAACATGAAATACTGGTATGTCATGCAAATGAAGAACATGAACAACTGGCATATCATACATATCAAGAATATAAACAACTGGCATGTCATACACATCAAGAACATGAACAACTGGCAAGTCATACCATACAAGAACTACTGGCAAGTCATACAAATCATGAACTACGAGCAGGTCATACAAATCAAGAACATGAACTACAGGCAAGTCATAAAAATCATGAACAACTGGCAAGTCATGCAAATCATGAACAACTGGCAAGTCATACAAATCAAGAACATGAACTACTGGCAAGTCATACAAATCAAGAACATAAACAACTGGCAAGTCATACAAATCAAGAACATAAACTACTGATATGTCATACACCACCAACCACCAACTTGGGACGCAATATCATCAAGAACAAGAATATGCTATATAGACATACTGAAAACCAAAAGTAGACCATGTACTACTGATTTAATGCAATACAAAATACATGTGGGAACATTTACTATGGTCATCAAATGGTAATAGCTTTACCTATCGAATTATCATACCAATTATTGTGGTGAAAAGCTGTTCATCAAGTACTTAAAATTGCCAAACCTAAAAACATGTTTGGTAAATCAATACACATCTAGGTACAGAACTTGATACCTGCATACATACTTATTTTAGTTTACATACATTTTACCTAATCATATTTCATTAAGATGATCTTTATTTGTTAATAAAATTACCAAATGTCAATATGTACAGTGTAGTCCTGTATGAGATTCTTTTAAAGTCACGCATTTATTTTATAATTTGTACAATGTTTTGATTTATATACTGAGTCAATGTTCTACTTATAATTCATTTATTATTCTCATTAATTTTGCAGTATAATTTATACTGATATTCCAAACCAAGCTATTATAATAGGAAAGTGCATGTTTACAATATGACGGTAAGAAACAATTTATTTCTCCAGCGTCAGTTTATTTAAAATATATAACATAATTTTTTGTCAGATTTTCATTTTGTTTTATCAAAAGCATGATTTGGCAGAGACACAGACCTTTGAATCAAATAACTGATATGCTAACCATTATGTTAAAGGGGCTTGTATGTTGTTGTAAAAGTAATATGATACACTTCATTTAAAATATTTTTTAAAAGCTTTTTTCCATTTAAAGTGAAGTTAAGGCCAAAAACACCCACATCATTATTGGGAATAATAATTATTTTTGTGTAGGCAGTGCCATTTACTCCCTTTATAAATTGTGCATGTAATTATTTAAAAATGGACACAGAAATTTGAGAGTTTATTACTTCTTTAAAAATAAAAAATGCAAACAATTTATTACAATAAACAGTTTGTAATTATTACACAAATACAAATGAAAATATTTTCAATGAAATAAAATGGATAGAAAAATTTTGCATAGTAGAAAGCATTATACTAAAGACTATACTCTTGCTCAGTTGTGTCTTACTAAACGATGAGTCAAACTATTTTCTGAATAGCAGTGAATATATTAATATATTAGCTCTTCTTGAACAATAAACAATAAGCATGCACGAAAAATGTATTTAGTTTTGATATTTTGTCTTTTGCAATAATTAACAAACATGGCCTGGTGTTTTCACTAGTGATTTCACTATCAGGTGACATATGCCCCCGAATACGCTTAAGTTAAAAAGGGGAATAAAACAGCCAAAATACAAAACAGAATTATGGGGATTGCTTTCCCTGGTGGGTACTTAGATAGTAAAGACCTTTCAAGTTTCAAATAAATACCTTTGATAGTATTCAAGATATTTGACCTTGTGAAAAACTTTAACCAAAATTTCTATGTTGAAAAATGGCCATATATTTGACAAAATAAGAAACAGAATTATGGGAGTTGCTTTCCCTGGTAGAGACGTTGATAGTAAAGATGTATTTTAAGTTTCAGGCGAATACCTTGGATAATATTAAAGATATTTGACTTCGCACGACTAATGGACGGACGCATGGATTGACGGTTCAATTTTAATATGCCCTCCTTTGGGGGCATTAATATAATCAGTTTATTAAACAGATGTACCTTTTTCAGCAAATTATATCTCATCAAAGTCCTTTCCTCGATACTGAGAAATAGTTCCATTGTTAATGCTGTGAAAAACCTTGGCAACTTTTGCCACCTGCAAAGCACTTTCAGGTAACCAGTAGTACTCGCGATGCACATTAATGTTATGTCCCTGGAATGTGGCGAGAATATCCTGCGATGTTTCTGACAAGTATAGAATTTGAGCCAATGTGGCAAGTTGCTTCCTCAACTTGGTTGATGTGATTGCTCCTGGATTCTCCAGATCTGAGTCCTTAGCAAATTTTCTAATGCAATCTGTCACTATATGGTTTACTACTCTCACCTGGCCTGCAAACAAGTAGTTTTGTGTTACACCGACTTTTTCCCTGTTACTAACAAGAATATCTATTGCTTTTTTCATTTCTTCTGTAAAGAGCACAGGAACCTTTCTGCCACATTTCCCCCTTATTTCTACTCTGGTATGAGTGGAACATAGTTTTTTTTAAATCAGACAAGGTTTCAAGGACAACTTCATCAGGTTTTCCACTACACGACTCCTGATATGCAAGAAGTGTCATTCTTTCAGCCTCACCACTTCTTTGCCTATTGAACAGAATGACTTGGGCAAGACAAACCTGCGCTAGTTCAGAATACATTTCTGGCTTGTCACTGATTTCTACACAAAGCCTATTTACTTTTTCTGTTAAACAATTGTTCAGCTTGACAACATCTTTGACTAATGGAAGAAGCAATGGCTTATTAAACTTCTGTTTATATTAGTGTGCTTAAAGCACATGATGAAATAGAGTTCGACCACTCACTTTTATAGAGACTCAGAAATTGTACTGCCCAGTTTACTTTCTCCTGGTTGTTTTGTTTAAGGCCTTCAGACTTCAAATAATTAGCACACTTTTGTCAGGCTATGCCCTAGTTTTAGAGCCAGTGATGGTGTGGAATACATGTGTTTATCTTTACTTAAACCACACACATATTGTACACAATTGATCAGCGTATCCCAATTAGAAGTAAGTAGAAGTTCATCAAGTGATCTTATATTGGACATATTTTTGCTTGTAAGAACTGAGCGTCCCAGTTCTCGTAATTTCTGAAAAATATACAAATGCTTATGTCTTTCATGGCCATGCTTGTCAAACAACCGACTACCAAAGTCCAAAATTCTTTTATCAGTTATGCAGGTATTCTTGATTTCATCATCCTTCATGGCTTTCAAGATGTTTGTTTCTAAACCAGTATTGGAACTTGATGGCGGTAGAAGTAAACGACCAGACTTCACTTCATTTCTAGATAAAGAATCTGCTGGCCGTGAGACACATGATTTTTTGTGTTTCTACAAATCATTCTTCTTGTAAAATGCCTTGCAGTGCTGACAAGGCACATAGTCTTTAATATGTACATCAGAGAGTTTTCCTGCATTCCTGTACTCTGGGATTAGTGTTCCCTTGCCCTTTTCAATCACACCGTAATTATGTTTAAAGTCGCCTTGGTTAGTCAAAGACTGCCATTGTCTTCGCCGTTCTTTGCTTTTTTTTGGTCAAACGAGAATTTTAGCCACTTCCGTTTCATTGGAGTGTACAAGAGTCATATGTCTTGCACTGTTTGGCATAATTGTTTTGCAGAAGACACAGGAACGCGATTTGTTATTGTAGTTACCTGTCTTGCTAATTTTTGCTGTTAAGACAGATATTGGTTTCTCAGTTGTTAGACAAGGAAAAACCCTCTCAGTGTCACTTTCCATGGTACTTGGTGGAATTATGTCACTGTTATTATCTGCAAAACAGAAATAAAAGGTCAGATTGCAAATAAATGATATTATATAAAAACCATGAGGGCAATGGTGGCCCAAAGTGCTAACCTGAGTAGGGTATCTGAAGAATAGTTATGTATTAGTAAAGGAGGTTAGGATCTGTTTTATTTTAAACATGGGCTAGTGCTATGGGTTTTAAACTAGTATGAATTGGGTAGTGGAATAGTGAACCCTGTTTTTGCCTATGATTCTCATGTCTATTTTGCAATATTTATTTTCTGACTCTTTTTAATTAAGTCAATGACAATTATGGAAAATGCACAAACAGTGCATGTACAGTCTGGTGCTTTGGGCCCAATTTTGCTTAAATTTGACTTGACATTGTATGGTCACGTACCAACTGTTGAAGATTGGTAAAGAATAGCTTAAAAATGAGGTCCCTATCCTGAATAATGTCCATTTTTGTGCTGTTTTATTTCACAAAGGACATCTACTCTGGTGAGTCTGGCCCAATCTTGATTAACTATGATTTTTATGATAATCTTAGGGTTGTAAACAACATGTGCAAGTTTAGTGAAGACTGGATGGAAAATAAAGTCTCTATCCTCAATAATGTCCATTTTCACATATTTTTCACAAACAAAGGGCAATTACTCTGGTGTTTCTGGCCGATCTTGTTTAAACTCGACTTTACTTAAAATCATATGGTCATAGACAAACTGTGCAAGAGTGGTGAAGATTGGATGAAAAATGAAGTCTCAATCCTGAACAATGTCCATTTTAGCACATTTGTTCACAAATGGCAATAACTCTTGCTTATATATGACTTCACCTGTAATATTATGGTCATAGACAAGCTATACATGATCAGTGAAGATTGGATGAAAATAGTTTCTATCCTGAATAATTCATAGTTTCTATCCTGAATAATGTCCTTTTTTTGTTTGTTTTTTATTTCTTCACAAACAAATGGCAACAATTCCAGAGTGTTGACCACAATATTGCCCACTTTTGGCTTCTGCTGAGATCTGATGCTCATACACAAACTGTGACAGTGTGGTAAAGATACGATAGAAAAAAGGCATATTTTGTATATTTTTTTTGGCATGAAAAAGGGGCAATAACTATTGTGATACTGGTGTGATGTGGCAAATAAAAATCTTAACCGAGATTGTATAGTCATACAAAAACTGTGCAACTTAGGTTAAGATTTGATAAATTGTGAAGTCTCTAGCGTGAGAACAAACTTATTGTTGACGCATACAGACGACACAGGAGAAGTCCCCTATATCAATAGCTTACCAAGCACTTCGTGACAAAAGAGACTACCAAAATAAATCTTTTTAAATAAGTGTTGATGGTTAATATTTGTTGATTTCACTGACCGATCAAATTTAATTTCACAAAGTTATCGAAAATATAATGTTCACTCACTACATCTGTGATATAGAAATACACAACCCAAAACTCACTACATCTGTGATATAGAAATACACAACCCAAAACTCACTACATCTGTGATATAGAAATACACAACCCAAAACTCACTACATCTGTGATATAGAAATACACAACCCAAAACTCACTACATCTGTGATACAGAAATACACAACCCAAAACTCACTACAGCTGTGATATAGAAATACACAACCCAAAACTCACTACATCTGTGATATAGAAATACACAACCCAAAACTCACTACTGCTGTGATATTGAAATACACAACCCAAAACTCACTACATCATCATGAGTACATCTGTGATATGAGAAAACACAACCAAAAACACAGCTCATCTGTGATATGGGAATGCACAACTCAGAACTCACTACATCTGTGATATAGGCATACAGGTCTCAGAACTAACTACATATGCGATACAGGAATATATAGCCCAAAACTCACTACATCTGTGATACAGGAATACACAACTCTGAACTCACTAAATCTGTGATATAGGAATACACAACCAAAACTCACTACAGTTGTGATATAGGAATACACAACACAAAACTCACTACCTATAGAAATAAACAACTCATAACTCAATACATCTGCAATATAGGAATACACAATCCAAAACTCACTACATCATCATGAGTATATCTGTGATTTGAGAATACACAACCAAATACCATCTACATCTGTGCTATAGGAATACACAACTCAAAACTTACTACATTTGCAATATAGGAATACACAACCTAAAGCTCACTACATCTGTAATATAGGAATACACAACTCAAACTCACTACATCTGCGATATATGAATACACAACCCCAAAAAGAACTAGTCACAGTGGTGTAGTGGATATGGTGTCAACCTTGCCACCGGGAGGTCCTGGTTTCGATCGCCACTCGCGTAACGTTCTTGAGATTTCTCCACAGACACCATGTACTGGTTCTTCCCTGGAAGAATTTCGATGCAGACAAGCTAAAATAAATAGGTTTGAACTAAAACTAAATACTAACTACATTAATTTTAAATAAATTTTAATCAGAAGAGAATCATGACATACCTTCAGCTTAGTTACTTTCACTGTCACTACAGGTACAGGTACTTTGCTAATCATCTTCACTACAACTGGGATGATAGGATTCGTCAGCATCATCATCATGACTGCTACAGTCATCATCGTGATCAGATTCAAATTCTGATAAAAAATAGAAAAATTGATGATAAATATTTTATTGGAGTATCTCCATTGAAATTTCAAATGGCAATCTTATTCAAAACAATTCCTAAAATACGCTGCACCTTAGGATCAGAGGATGACCATTAGGTCACGATCTGAAGATATTTCCAACAAAGCCTTGCTTCCATGGATTAGAAGGTAAGTGAATTACTTAGCTGGCATCACAAGGTCTATAATTATTTAACATTCATATTTTTACCATTTAAGCCCCAATCACACTGTCACGATTTTGGCAACATTAGCCCAGGATTGATCTTGGACGTGTTTATCCTGATAAGTCAGGGATGCACAGAGTCCCGACTCTATCTTCCTACATATACCTACGGTTGTTAAGGACAAGACTACAAATATCAAAGACACTTGTAGGATCTGCAGCCGATTCAACACGGATCAGCAAGATATGATACGATCTGTTTGGGTTTTTATACGCTAGTGTCTGGTATACGCTATGGTAACAGACAATTGGTAACGTTTCTCCTAAGATTGTAGTACGTTTGAAGAAGATTCATCAGAATAACCCTTCGATTTGCCAATAACTCTCATGCTTCACTACGCTTCAAAGCGATTTGCACCAACGTAGGCTAACGTATTGAGTGAGTAGAATCATTGCAATAAACCGTACAGGTAACCCAACCCATCTTCATATTGTTTTGGTCCATCGTGTATATTCATGAGTAGTCCTGATAGTCCCTAAGGATCCTACTGGAATGGTAACTGAACCGTAGGACACACTTAGAAATCTGTACAATAAACGTATCAAACGTAGCATAACATAGTACAGTCTTATAACACAAATGTCATATTATTAGTCCTGATTAAACACGATAGGCCACGAATGCATCTAAGATGCTGTAAGAATAAGCCCGATTGAGCTACGATGGTACTAGGGGTGTCCTACATTTTGGAAAAAACAAGAGGGCGCTACGATTGTGTCCTCGCTTTAACACGAATCACCAAGATTTTATAATTGTTGACAATCAAAGCCAAAACAGTGTGACTATGGCTTTAAACATCATTTTAGAGTCAAATTGTGGAATATATGCCTAATCATATCATTTTATGGTAAACATTACTATTACAAGAAACTTATTATGTTATACATGGAAAATACTAATTCTAGTTGTAAATGACAACACCAAACCAACATTTAAACGCTTCTGTACAGGAGCAATTATATTGACCGAGATAATTTTTAAAAACCATTCCAGATGTTTCAGAAGAAAACGTTTTTTAACTAGCCGTTATTATTTCTTCCTACAGGAAGATTGTGCTTAAGTCAGATTGCTTTACATGAATGATCTGAAATACTGTGGATTTGTTTGTTTGTTTCCATTTTTCGCCGTACTCAACAGTATTTCAGTATTATGACGGCAGTCAGTTAACCTACTCACACTTTTCCTGCGTAAGCTGGTTTACCAGTACTAAGTGCACATACTTATGCCAGTAACTAACAACTGCCCTGCTTGAATCAGATGGAGGGGGAGAATGGTCGTAGAAAGGATTTCATGACCAAAGCCCACACAAGTTATGTGGCCAGGCTGGGAATCAAAATACTGTGGAAACACAATACTACAAAAAGGCCGGGGAGACACAGATTTATATTAGAATTTTTTGTAGTTGTACATCTTTAGGAAAGTTCAATAGTCATAGAGTCATAAATCAGGTTAGGTTTAGACTTTTAATGTTATCGTAGGCATTTAAGTCCACCATGAAGATGTGCTTGTTAAAATGTATGTTTTATTAAATTTTAACATTTCAATGGAAGCGTGTAGTATTGCAACTTGCTTTAGTTAAACAAACAAGGACAATTGACAATTGACAGGACATACAAGTTATGGTACTATCAAATTCCTCATTTCTGTCTTAAGGTTATTTATATTTTTCTAACAAACAGTGCATAGATTATTATGGTGAATGTACTACTAAATCATGTTTTTACCTTAGAAAACTTAAGTCATCTTTTGCCAATATCATAATGCATTATATTAAGTTACAAACATTCATATTATTACTTAATTTCTAACTGAATAAAGAGAGACATTACCATTGTTGATCTCCATCGCTTTGCTAGTTTCGATGTCTTCATTCTTCAGACTTCTGACGGCTTTGTTGGCGACATCTGTTTTCTTGTTGACACTTCCTGGCTTTATCATGACATGTTCAGATTCTATGTTCATCTCCATCGCTTTGCTAGTTTCATTGTCTTCATTCTGCATACTTCTGATGGGTTGGTTGGGTTTTTTGTTGGCGACATCGGCTTTCTTGGTCCACAATGTATTGCATCCACCTTTCTGAAAGCAAGAGTAATTTTTTATATTTTCCACATTTGTAATTTGAAGTTCAAATCTGCATGTCCAAGCATAAATTAAACTCCTTGTGAAATGAAACAATGTTGTAACTAGGTTTGTTACAGACATGGATGCCCCCACGATACATGTAAGGACACAGACAAATGGCATGTCGCCAACACTGAATGTTGTCTCCGACAGTGATCATTTGTTGCAAGTCATTTTAAAATTGCCTGATAAATGAAGATGTTACTCGGGACAAGATGTGTTACGCTCATATTTGACCTTTTACCTCTAAGTGTGACCTTGACCTTTCAGCTAGGGACACAGGTCTTGCGCGCGACAATGCTGTCTCCACACAGTGATCATTTGTGGAAAGTTATTTTGAAATTGCCTGATAAATGAAGTTACAGTCCAGACAACCTATAGTATACTCATATTTATCATTTCTCTTAGTGTGACCTTGACCTTTGAGCTACGTACAAAGGTCTTGAGCAAGACACACTATCTCCATATGGTGATCATTTGTGGCAATTTATTTTAAAATTGCATGATAAATGATGAAGATCAAGTACGGACAAGATTAGACGGACATTTTGGGACGTACATACATGTTTTCCAATGGACCAGAACCATTTTCTTACTCAGCCAAAATATATTATAAGAAGAAATGTTCTGAGAAAGTTTCATGTTGATTGGGCAAAAAATGTGACTTCTAGAGTGTTTACAAGCCTTTTCTTTAATATGACGTATTGACCAAGTTTTTAGACCCCACATGACACAGCCAAGATATCATTACGACAAATGTTCTGATCAAGTTTCATGACGGTTGGCTAATACACGTGGTCCTCTAAAGTGTTCACAAGGTAAATGTTGAGGACTGACAATAGATGACGGACAAAAAGGGGTCACAAAAGCTGGTAGTGCTCAGGTGAGCTTAAAACTACCAAGCAGAGAGGCAGGCAGATTATCTCATTTCAACGCACATAGCCCTCAAATAGCAACATAAATAAATTTTAATCAGAAGAGAATCATGACATACCTTCAGCTTAGTTACTTTCACTGTCACTAGGGGTACAGGTAATGTGCTGATCATCTTCACTACAACTGGGATGATAGGATTCGTCAGCATCATCATCATGACTGCTACAGTCATCATCGTGATCAGATTCAAATTCTGATAAAAAGTAGAAACTAGCTTCTGTGTTTGATAAACACATACACACACATGCCCCCGGTTGGGGCTGGGTAGCCCATTTCTGAGTCCAAATGAGGTCAAGGTCAAAGTGAGGTTGGGTGGTATGGGTTGTTTGGGAACGGTCATAAGTAAAAACTGTGTAAATATCCCAGTGTTGTAGCAAGCGGTGTTGGTGGTAGACGAAACAGTAAAATCTAGTTAACCAAGAAATGGCAATTTTGAATTATTCTAAGTGCCAATTAGCTCAAGGTCAAGGTCAAAGTAAGGTTGGGTGAAATGGGTGGATAGGGAACGGTCATAGGTAACAACTGTGTAAATATCTAAGTGTTGTAGTAGACGGTGTCGGAGCTAGACGAAACGGTAAAATCTAGTTAACCAAGAAATGGCACTTTCGATTATTATAAGTCCAAATTAGGTCAAGGTCAAAGTAAAGTTGGGAGGTGGGTGGATAGGGAATGGTCATAAGCAACAACTGTGTAAGTATCAAAGTGTTGTAGTAAGCGGTGTTGGTGCTAGACGAAACGGTAAAATGTAGTTAACCAAGAATTGGCACTTTTGAATTATTACAAGTCCAAATTAGGTCAAGGTCAGAGTAAGGTTGGGTGATATGGGTAGATAGGGAATGGTCATAAGCAACAACTGTGTAAGTATCAATGTGTTGTAGTAAGCGGTGTTGGTGCTAGACGAAACGGTAAAATCTACTTAACCTGTCATGGACGGAAGGACGGAATGACGGACGGACAGGACAATCACTAAATGCCTCCTGCATCAAGGTGCCGGATGCATAAAAATGATGCTAAATAATTTATTGGAGTAACATGATTGAGTACAGTAAAATCCTGCAAATACAAACACTTGTGGGACTTATTTGCGGTCTTAATAGTAGTGTGGTCATAGTATCAATGTACCACCGAGCCAGCACATGCCTGTAAGGAATAAGGGATAACGAAAATCATTTTGCTTTAGAATAAGACAGAAATATACAAATGTACTTAATATTAAGAAAGTTAAATTAAAAGTGATCCACTAGTTTCAAGTCCATTTATGGTTCAAAATTCAATAGTGTTACCCTTTTACTGTCAGATAGTTAATTAATGTAATCTGTGACTAAATGCTAATGGTAATCCTTTATTTAAACATCTATAGCATATTAATTACCACAGACTGTTCATGCCACAAAGCGGTATGTTATCTCAACTTCACATTTTTAATTGCTGATGTAAAGTGATAAAGACAAAGGGCACTGGTCGGAATAACAAGAGTCATTTTGAATGTTTTTTTTGTCATATTTTCGATCTGTGATTAGTGGTCCTAATATAGAATAGCAGGGTATCCATATAATAGGGGTTGCGACCATTGGATTTAACGAACAAGAGGGCCGAATGGCTCTATACCCCTTAACTGAGAATGAGGACATAGGCGTTACAGTTTTAGAAAAGGTTTTTAGTCATTTTGTTAATTAAGTCTATAAAATAAACAATGTAACTCCCAAGAAATGGTCATTCTGTGAAGTTTCGTGAGGCGGTTTAGGCGATTTTGTTTGAATGAAAGTCCTTTTCTGTTATTGAGAATTAAAATCTTGCAACCTTATAAATTCAAAATTTAAAACATTCCTATACTCCATGTTTTCCGTTTTAAATGCCCTACACATATGTAGTGAATTTTCTGTATTTTAGATTTATAAACACACATGTAGTGAGTTTTCTGTACTTAATTTATATAAACCCGGTATGTCGTGAGTTTTCTGTATTTAATTTTCTATACACTTATGCAGTGAAATTTCTGTATTTCAAATCTATACCAACATCTGAGATTTTTCTGTATTTCAAATTGTATACACATATGTAGCGAGTTTTCTGTATTTCAAATTATATACACCTAGGTAGTAATGTTTTGTGTATTTTAAATTCAATTATAAATTCTATACACCTATGTAGTGATTTTTCTGTATTTTAATTCTATACACCTATGTAGTGAGTTTTCTGTACTTTAAATTACATACACCTTTACATCTAAGTAGTGAGTTTTTTGTATTTTAAATTCTATACACTGTTACACATACGTAGTGAGTTTTATGTACTGTATTTTAAATTCTATACACTTATGTAATGAGTTTTCTGTATTTTAAATTCTTTAGACTCATGTAGTGAGTTTTCTGTATTTTTGTTTCAAAAACCAGATGTGGTGTTTTAGTATAATCAATATACTTTATATATACAGTGCAAAACAGTGAAGTACCTTGAATGTCGCATGCTGATTCACTTTCAGATAAGTCAAATGGATTGTCATCAGAATCATCTAAAAACGAAAACAACAACATCAATTACAAAACAAAAATATCGGCAGAAACAATGGATGCTCCCCGATACCGCTTTGCCTCTAAATGTGGCCTTGCAACCATCATTAAATGGTCATACTGGTTCAGTAAGTTTGTTTTTTTTCTCATTCAAAAGATGAGGGTTCTCAAGTAATCCACCATACAAAAGTTACTAAAAAATAAACTGCTGACATAAAGTCATTATATTAAGACTTTTTGTAGCATAGGGAAAGATACAGAGCAAAATACCAGGGTGCTGCACAATGCCCCTTTTTGGTTGCCCCCTGCTGCAGGGATCTTTCCCTAGAAGCAACAACAACTAACATTACAATAAATCGGTATTTCATGTTTTTCCAAAAAATTATTGCAAATGTGATATGAAGTTAATATATAGTATATACTTCACTTCGTAAAACATGTAGTTGCAGCATAGGTTTTTAAATGTAATATGTGTACAGTGAGGCTTTGGAAGTTTTTCTTAAGTAAAGCCAAGTTTTCCATGATTTGTTTTTACCTTAGGCGTAAAACAATATGTTTGTTTCAGTTATACCCGACCTACTCTAAAAAATGCCCCGACCCTAAAACATTTTATTGGGTTTGTCCGATTGATTTTTGGTTTATTTACCTTTATAACTCATTAAATGTGTTTTTGGATAAATAAGTGTTTTGTTTTGATAGCATCTACTTATTCAGTTTTAAAATCTACAAGTTGACCATTTACCAAAAGAAAAAAAAAATTCCCGAATTACCTACCCTAATTATTTGGGCATGTTACCTGAAACAAACATTTATTTTATTTTACGCATTACGTGTTTGTAATCATTATCATGCAACCACAATTTTTGTCCACCCGATAACTAAGACACAATATTTTAATGCATGGCCAAGTTATAGAGCGGACAAGCCCTATTTTGACAATAAAGTGCATTATTTTGACCTTTGACCTCAAAGTTTGACCTTTACCTTGAAGGTAGTGGTTCTTGCGCGCGACACACCGTCTCATATAGGTGAACATTTGTAC
This sequence comes from Congeria kusceri, assembly GCA_027627225.1. Classification (NCBI taxonomy): domain Eukaryota; kingdom Metazoa; phylum Mollusca; class Bivalvia; order Myida; family Dreissenidae; genus Congeria; species Congeria kusceri. Next base: position 80,002,422 of record CM051027.1, read on the forward strand.
CAAGTTATTTCGAAATCCCTCAATGCATGGTCAAGTTATAGAACGGACATGCCCTATTTTGACAATCAAGTGCTTTTGACTTCACCTCAAGGTATGACCTTGACCTTAAAGGTAGAAATGTGGTTTTTGCGCGCTACACGCCGTCTCATATAGGTGAACATTTGTGCCAAGTTATATTGAAATTCTTTCATGCATGGTCAAGTAATAGAGTGGACAAACTCTATTTTGACAATAAAGTGCTGAATTTTGACCTTTGATCACAAAGTTTGACTTTGACCTTGAAGGCAGCCATGTGGTTCGTGCGCGCGACACGTTGTCTCATATAGGTGAACATTTGTGCAAAGTTATTTCGAAATCCTTCAATGCATGGGGAAGTTAAAGGCCGGACAAGTTTCGGGACAGACAGACATACTTACGGGACAAAGTGATTCCTATGTAGCTCCCCTCCTACCTACTGGTAGTGGGGGTATAATGCACAGTGGCAGCACATGAAGGTTATGCAGCCGGTACTTGGGTGAATGAAAACACCTGTTTTGTGATTTAGTAGATAAGATTCAGTTTCCTGACTATACAGAGGTTCAGTATTCGGGCTTGTCAACTTTACCAAGAAGTGTACCCCAATATAAAGATCCGTTATCCAAGGTTTTGACTTCAGTAAAGAGAGACATTATATATCAGAACCTGAAGCCAAATAAAGAACAACTCTTGAATATATGAATGTTTTTATTGTTTGGCACTAAAATATTTATGAAAACCAATGAAGATGAAAGCAAAGCAGAGTAGTAGCGAACGCAATTGTGGGATTTGTAACCATACTTATGCAAATAAGTGGAGCTTGCTAAAACACTTGAAGACCCCAGCACATGTACAAAATATTAACATGATCCAAAGTGCACATAATCAAGAGACAAAGCTTTGGTGACCACAAATGTGGACAAAATTCTGCAAGTGAGGAAAAGGTCTCAAAGAATAGTCTTAAATCTATGGTGTTATGTTCGGATGAATAGGATGCTGTCTGTGTAAAGGGAAGTGCATGTCTGGATTCCTACACAGATTTCAAGAATGACAATGTGGAAAATCAAGCGAATTACTTAAAACGTAACCAAAAAACTTCGCAGAGGCAGACGACATAAGCTTGACATTTTTTCTTAAATGTACGCAGCGTAACGCCATAGTTTGTTGTGGAATAACAAACATTTGTTCAAATGCATGGTTTAATTCCTATGCATCCAGACTTCTGTCTGTGGGTTATTTGCCAGCAAACGATGGCATAAATTTATTATTTCTTTGATATATAACACATTTGGTCTCCAAAAACATGGTATTGAAGTGCTTTTGAAATACACATACCTTTCTCAATGGCAGATTTTCAACTCCATAGTCGAACCGTATTTCTTCTCCAGTGGAGATGACTCTTGAAATGTTGTCCAAAACAATTAGTTTCATTTGAGCGTTGTTCTGTGCAGTGCCGACTTTAGCATCGTTAATGTACCGACACAACATTGTGCTGGTTGTTGCATCAATACTACAAATAAAAGAAGCAATGAATCTGGTTTTGCAATTAACACACAAGTTATATTTTTTATCAAAATGACGAACAACCACAAATAATGTATGTTATGTGCCATCCGGCTGCAGTTTCTAATTTCGACCGGGGCATTAGAAATATGGTTCAAAGTTTTGTACAAAATTCAAGGCTAGGTTTATCTTAAATGTATTGCTACTGTAATCATCACCAGCAAATGGTTGATAAATTGTATTATTATTTTTTTGACAAATATACTGACAACTGCCCTACTTTAATCAGAGGTAGGGAACAATGGCCATAGAAATTATTTCATGACCAATCACCACACAAGTTATGTGGCTGGACTGGGGATCAAACCCATGATCCTCGGGTTGACAGTCCAGCGCTCTACCGAGCTAGCCCGCCCGGCCCTGAGACAGTGGACAGACGACTCAACGACCGACAATGACTGACTAGAATAGCTTACCCTTAGGCGAGCTATGCATATCTTCCTATAAAAACATGTATCTAGTTCTGATTAAGAACTGCATTGTATATTTCTCTGTTTTAATGAGAATAATTTTGAAATTTTACCTACTGGGGTAGCGATTTTTCGGCCCTTTTGGGAACGGGTCCGGTACCATTCAAATTGAGAATTTGCGCATCGTAAAATCACCAAATTGGGTAATATTGATTAGTGAAAGCACAATTAGTAAAATAATTTTGTTAAAAGCAAAAATAAACATTCACTTTTCAATTGTTTAAACCTATTTAAATGGATCAAAACTAATAAAACAAATTGAAGATGTCAATATAAACAAAAAACATTCAAATATATAGAAAAAAGCCATGTTCACTTTGACCTTCAATGATGCTGCTACATGACAGGGCCCCATGATCTAGCAAATCCTGATTTGGTTCGTCATGATTTAGTTAATTCAGTACAAGCTAAACTGGGTACAAGTTGGCCAGTTACCATTTAAGAGTACGTCTGTTAAAGACGGTTCTGACACTGTGACAGGCTAAAAGCCGCATTCCGTTAGTGATTTACTAGCCTTTCAATCCGACTTTACAAATTGCTTTCTATAAGATTTGCTATTGTGACTCATTTTAGGGATTTAAACATTTGATTGTTAAGATAATCGATGCAATAATGTTGTTGTTTTCAATTATAACAAGTGTGAATAATTTCAGACTGGTTTGCGTTCGCATTAAACTGTGTATACAACTCCGTATTAAGATCGATAACAAGTAGTAACCAGTCATAATGACATAGCGTCATTTCAGAACGATTTGGAAAATATAGAGAAAAATAAACAAAATATTTACCATTTTAATTAGTTTTTATTGGGTTTTTTCTTTTTTTTTAAATTGGGAAGGGTCCGGGGCATTTTCGGAACGAGTTTGTGGGTCATTGGGAACGGGTCCGTTAACCGAACCCGTCTTAATAAGGAAAAAAATCGTTGTGGGTATTTGAATTAGTGCAAAAATGAATCAACTGAAACACAGTGCAGCGTTTTTTCTCACCACTTTGGGAATGGTACCGGTACCGGTCAAATTGGGAAAATTGACGGCGTTTTCAGCCAAATTGGGAATTTTACCACTTTCATGAAAAACAGTCGAAAAGGATGTGAAAACAGTAAGTTACAATAAATAAACCCTAAAACAATTTGTTATATTTATTATTTAACTTGCATTCAAGTCAGATAATGGTTTTAAATGCCGTGCTGGTGGGTATCAACCTGCACAACTTGCCCCAGAGACACAAGTTTGCTCTCTGTCTGTGTCAATGGTTGAAAGAACATAAACAAAATTACTAGTATCTTCCGCCGTTAATGACGGTTGTGGATCTATACTTTCTGCTTTGCCATAAAAGCCATTGCTAGATACAGGATTGCATCCCAGAATGTTTTTTTCTGTAGTATTTAGTGCTATGAATTGCCATGTCTCGTCAATGACACTCGCGAACACGCATTACAGTCCAGATGGTTCCCATTCTCGCACGCAATGTATAACTGATAACAGTAACCAATCGATACAGCGCCACCAAACCTTGCAGCGGTTACTTCCCCTAGCCGTTAACAGTAACTGATTTGAGCTATGGTTTACGCTTGGGTAAAACAAAAGTAAAATACAGGAACATCGTCGATCTTTTCAGGGTCTTTTGGGGTGTTTTTCCTTACATTTGCGAATTTTTAACTTCAAATTGGGAAAAATGGTCAGAAAATCGGATTGGGAATGGTACCGTTTTCCGGTACCAACTTTATATAGAGAAAAATCGCTGTAGTGTCTATACTCCCCTAGGAGAATAAAGAGGCACACAAAAAATTACTGTAGGAAATGTGTATATAAACACTTAAACACACTTGTTGGCATATTCCAAATAACTATAAAAATTCAGGGGATCAAAGTACACTGTACTTCATACTTACATCCATTTTCCCTCTTGAATACATTGCTAAATCATCATTTCTGGACCTAAAATTGAACAGGATTCATATTAATTATTACTTTATATACAGCATATTTCATCTAATAAATTCTAACACTGCACTGTCTAATTCCCCAAAATTCCGACGACACTGACCATAATATAAGACACACAACAACGTTTGGAATACTAATGGTAAATTAAAGATACAGACAGTGTGCTTCCCTTCTTTTCTGACAATTGGAATGCACAAATTCTGAAATCAGCACACTATGTACTGTACAAGGTTCATACTCAAGTTTTGCTCACAAATTCAAGGACTTTTCAAGGGCAGAATTGTGATTCAAGGCAAATATTTGGATATTAAGAGTATTTATTCACAACTCCGCGAGGGTCTTTTATTTTTAATTTATTTTCTACATAAAATTAACTAAAAAATTAAAAACAAAATATCTTCAGATTTTTAGTGTTAAAGACAAAGTAGTGCAACACGGCGGTCAGTTAACCGTATCACACTTTTCCTGGGTAAGCTGGCTTACCAGTCAATAAACACAGACAATTCTAAAAGTAAATCAACAGAGATACTGTCAATGTATCCCAATTGGTACACTCAAGAGAATGTTTCGGTTACATACAAGTAAATAGCTAGAGAACGAGTGTGATTTATTTGGGTCTCTCATTTGACTGAATTTGGGGCCGAAATTTTGCCCCATTCCTCTTCTTTAAAAGTATGTATTTTCCCCATATTTAACATTAAACCCCTCATCCCAGAGTGTAAGCTTTATTTTGATAAAAAAATGACCAAAATCAGACAAAACTTGACTAAGATAGAGGAATTTTTGTAAACATGTAGTTGATTCAGAGCAATTTTCATCAAACAATGGTTTGTGCATAATTTCATGGTTTTCCTTGAAATCGAAAAATTGGGGGTCACAATGACCCCCATGCTTGTAATTGTGGGGGGACATGTGAAAACTTTGGGGGGTTTTCATCAAACTACATTTAATAGTAATACACATTGCTAAATATAGTGACTGGTGTAATTAATACTTTCTAATTGATATTTTCTCCTAATTGAGAGCTTTTATATTTTCACTTTCAGTTTCACTACATGCATTTTCTGACAGAAATGACGTTATATTTAGTTAAGAAAACTGGTAGTAATCATTATCATGAAAACAATGTTTAAAGGACAACGTTACATATTTTATTTTCATTTAAGTTCGACAATAAGCAAACAGAAAACAATACGAAACATTCATGGACATTCAGTGTCTATCAAGCTAATTTTGACAGCTTTGCATCTCTATCAATATAGAGCTACTCTTTATGTAATTATAGTCAGTAGGTGTGAACACTTTTATCTAACATAAATTTTAGATGTAGATTTTCGGAAGTCAAAATCATGTCAAACCAAACTTCTAAGTATGAATTAGAACCCAAATATATGGGTCAATTCAATGCTATGAAATATGATGCATTTCTTTAGAAACTGGAAATTGCTTCCATATGGAGGCAAAGGGATTTTTTAGGATCATTTAATGAAAAATGCAACAATGACACAAGATGTGTGCGTCATGGAAAACCCTGAATTTAATTTACTATTTGAGGAAAATAATTCATTAACTTCAACTTGAACTTTATACTGTCAAAAGTCAATACCGACTAGAGAAGACAGTCGCATGTAAGGACGAAAAGTATAAAAGAATTTAAGAGGAGATAAAAAGATTATAAAAACTCGTATGACAAATGAAGGACTTACTACTAATTTATTATGATTATATTTGAAAACAGTAAAACTTATTTAACCCACTGATAACACGATTGCACTGTTAGGATAGTCTGAATCGCAGTCAGTAGTTCGTGCCTGAGTCATATTGCCGAAGGGAAAAATGAGTTTTTGTGATGTTGTATTTTTGAGTAATTAATGTTTTATAACAAACTAAAATATAAATTTGCAATATAACTGTAATTAATCAAGAGGTCAAAAGCAGGAATGGTATTAATGGGTTCTGAATAACCATTCATAGTTTCGATTTACTTAATATAAGCCTGCAAAGATTTTCCACAATACTGGTGAGAGAGTATTTGTCGGACGAAATATGCATTTATTTTGGGACAGTTGTAATTCACAAACAAACTCAACGATGAAAATTTGCGTGTAGCATCCTGGGTTGATTACCCGTTTGTGAATATAAACAAAATAAGTTTCACTTGAGAGCATGCGCAACAATAGAGGCCCTTAAAGGGGTACATAAAACAAGGTCTTTCTCACGTTGACAGAAGTATTTTCCGGACGTTTTTTTTAAACAGTGAAATATACGGAGAAATGCTTTATAACTTTATTTAATATATATAGATCTAAGAAAACAAATAAACAATCAGATGCGTAATTTATATCACAATAAAACCCGTTTACCAATGATTAAATAATTACTAGAGTGTATAAGTAAGGCGTTGAAACAAATACGGAAGCATGACGTTTTAAAGAGTTAACTAGACGTTACGTTTCTATGTAGCTACTTCGCACGTCCTTGACGTCGTAACGGGTTAAATAATGTTCTGCCAGAGTTTGTCTGCTATAATGAGCAGACAGCCAAAACTATCACAAACCCTGTTTGGGCCCCAAATTGGGATTTTATCGCGCATGCGAAAGTCATTTACTTCCCCAGGCGACAGTTGCATGCGTATCAGACTATCAACGTAAACATTTCGGGGGTTTACCAAAAACTAAACTCACTTTTTTCGAAGAAAAACGAAACGTACTTGAATATATAAGCATTTATTTGATTACTTTGTTAAAATAAGCAAAGCGGTTACGAAACGCGAATATTAAAAAACGTCCGGATTTTACTACTGTCCGACAAATACTCGCTAATCAGTAGAGTATTTACACTGCGGGTGGGGAAATGTTTATCGATCGTATAAATGTAGCCATGCTTTAGAATTTCAAATATGATAGTATATGCATTTTACAGCAGTTTTATTATACCTTAAACTTTGTTATTTTGATAAAAACAACATAGATTCTATATTTTCTGGAATTGCTTATATCGAACAGTCATCGTGATTTGGTTTAAACATATTTATTTTGAATAAGGATTGCATAGAGAAATGCACAACATAAGTTTGTAGGATTGGAACGATAGCAATGCTAGTAGGGTTCCTTTCCTCAATAGTACAATTACATATATTGTGACAGTCTTTTCATATATACATGTAATATACAATAACAAATAATGATAATGTTAAACAAGCTTGGAAATATGTGTTAAGCATAGTGTTTAAGTATTAATAGGGATTTGAACTGGAAGTCAAATCATGAAATAGAATATATGCATGGAACCGATAGTTATACTAATGCAAATCTGCCTGAAGCGTCAATGAAATTATGGACTGCATCCAAAACAGCATAATTAGCACTTTGAGAAATATTATTATCCCCATACAGAAGTGTGCGCAGTGGTACATTTATATATTCTCCAACAATTGTTGTTAGCTTAAGTCTTAATGTTTCGTACAGTGGGCAAACAAGTAAAAAGTGGAAGCTGTTTACTATTTGGCCACATCGACAAAGTGGCGATGGAACTAGGTTTCTATCATAAAGATGCTTATTTAGAGAGCTACAGTCCGTTCTCAAGCGTGTGTGCAATATGTGTTGTCTGCGTTTACCGTAATAGAACAGAGAATTGACACGAGGTTTATCGAGGACAAGGAATTTTTTTAATTCAGATAAGTTATCAACAAGCCTGGCTTCCTCAGGAAGAGAGTTCAAAGCCTGAATTGTAGCGGGCAGAAAGGCATTTTGATGTAAAGAAGTCCTAGTCCGAGTGCCAGCTAGATGGGAGGACTTTCGTACGGATCTTGAGGATCGCTCACCTACTAATTGTGGTTACAACTGAGATAGATACTCGGAACATAGACCTTTGACAATTTTAAAGAACATAATGAGTTTGTGTTTTGACCTTCGTGTGCTGAGGGTTTCCCAACAGACTTTATTATATAATAACCTTGAGGATACTAGCCTGTTACAACAGATACAATTCGGGCAGCCTCAGTTTCGATTTTGTCTAAGTCATTTTTTATACATCGTACAATTGTCCCATACAACGTCAGCATATTCTAAGATTGGCCGAATGAAGGAGAAGTATATAACTTCAAGTGACCCTCGATCGAGGCGATAGCGAAGCCGTTTCATAATATTGAAACGTGACCATGCCTTAGATTTAATACTTTTTATTTGTTGATGCCAGCTCAAATCATTTGCCTCCAAAGTCATTGAGTCAACTGACATGGACAACCTGCCGAGTTCGACAGACAAGTGTTGTTTCAGACTCCAACTTTGAAGCGCACACCATCCAAAAACATTTGCTAGTGCTGTATATAATAAACTTGGCTATCATGTTCAAATAATAGTTGTGTATACAAATGTTAAAGGCCCATTATAAAACGGGAAATAGGTGCCTACTTACTTTTTCTCGCGATCGCGCCATCTTGATATGTTGAAATGACGTAGATCTATAGATCACGCATGCGCGAGATGCAGCAGTAGTAAAGTGTGTAACGCTGCGAAATTTATCATAAACCGAGTGTGCAAAAAGTCCGATGTAAACCTGAAAATCAATTTTTCTTTAATTTTACGTTTTTATGGTAAAACATCAGAAATTATTTTGTTTTCAACACAATAAAAATTCACTACATGAGTGTATGTAGTGACTTTTAAAAATGTAGTGACTTTAACGTGTGTGAACTAGGTCGTGTAGCGAAATGTGGGTGTTTACACACACACACACACACACACACACACTGTGCATTCATTCTAAAATCAACGATATGCGTGCGGCTCGATAAACTTCGATCACATTTTGTTGTTGTTTATTTGTCCAGATAACAATTATAGATCAACGTTTAAACAAAATGTGGCCAAGAATAATACATTAAACATTTATATGAAGTTACGTACAAACATAATATTATACACATACGACATACGTAATTTATGTTACCGCGCATGCATTTGTTTAACAACTATGCAAATTACGTGGTGTTCAATAGAAGTTTAACTTTTAATCAAGGTGGTTTGCTGAGATAAACTATAGACGCAAACAGCTGGCGGGATGGGAACCCAGAAAAACGCGGTCAGATCGGCCCCAGTGAGCGCCCCCGCAGATGGCCGGAAAGGCCCCGACAACTCTCTCCTCATGTTCCTAGGCAACATCGGGGTCATCGTGCTGGTCATTATGAACATTATCGCCCTGGCGAGTCACGTGTATTCCGCCTGTGTGAACTCTGTTCTCAGAAGACGTTCCGGCTACACCGAAAATGAATCCATAGTAATTTTATTTATTTTCGTCGAAGTCTGCGCATGCATTTACCTTACTTTGGCTTCATATTTATGATATGTAAAAAACACTCACGATTTCCTTGTACGGACACATTTCCCTGTTTGTTTGGAAGTTACTCTCGCGCTGTTTAAGTTAAATAGATCCATACATGACTTAAGCTCACATGTATGGGCCAGATTTCTGTTTAGCTGCTCGGAATCGGGATCATCGTGGTCGGCAAGCAGATAGACGCGGGCATCGAGAAGCACGACAACATCACGAAACTGCTCGACAAAGTGGACTTCGGCTCGTTCACACTGCTCCAGATCGTTGAAATCATCATCGTCGCCATTTACGTCATCGGGGCGGTGGCGATCGTGATATCGCTGACGGGCGGTCTGGGGGCGTTGCTGAAGCTGCGGGTCTTATTGGTCTTAGTACGTTGTCAGTAGCTCTTAACAAATGCGTATTTGTGTTTTGCCGGTCGTACTAGTTATTAAGAGCTAGAAAATAACATTTTATCGTATACCAAACGCTTACATTGTACAAACCATTTCATTTTCTCAAATACGATATTTTACACTAATCTTAATTGAATATTTATACATAATGTCATGTTCGAACAACGCGCTACTCTCTTATAGCACTCCTATTGGTGCTGTGTGTTTCCAGTACATCGTCATTCTGGTGCTGGTGGTCCTACTGGAGCTGGCGCTGCTCGGGATATGGATTGACCTGCTCAAAAAGGTAACCGCTCAGTTAACCCCGACAACGTAATTAAGCACATAAATAAAAACGAGTTTCTGCAGGTTACTGCTACATGCATTTTAATGTCTGCATTATATTAACTGTCATTTAAGTAATGGGGTTAATAAATATGACAGTTATGAGTGGATGTACTAGTGGTTAAAAATACAGTATAACAGCTAGACTGTTAAAGACCTAGTTTAAGGAATGTCTGGCCTCTCCATGGGGTATTCCACTCTGAATAGTGGTCCACCATAATATCTCTATCATTATATGCAATCCTTTCTCTAACTTAGCTGACTGAGCAATAGCCGAGTACGCTTTTTCAATTGCAGCACAGTGTACTGAGTATTGATCTCGGCTGATAAGGTTCCCCACACTGAGACCACAGCCGGGTGCCAATACAGTACTACAATACCCCAGATTTGGGGGGGGGGGGGGGTATAATAAAGTAGGATTAAACTAGTCGAAACTCGGTATACAAGAGTGAGACAACATCACATATTGTTCCCGATATCCACAGTTGACCCCTGTGTTCTCGGTGGCAGGTTCACACCAGTCTACAGGGTCTGTTTGACGGCCTCCTGAAGGGGTACACGGGGTCCAAGGACATCACTCTCTACACCATCGGCTGGTAATACTTTCAGTGTTTGTATACAGTATATACACATAGGCCTAATATAGTTTGTAGATTGTTTTTATATAAGAACATGTTAGATGTTTGGCGTACATGTTCTTTCCATGTTCACTCCGCAACCATGACATGTCTAGTATACCGCTTCATTCGAATTCAAATGCTTCATAGGATATATACATCTATCCTCTATGACTGGATATAAGGTAAATTAATAACAAATAACTATGTATAAAAAGCTTCGATTGGTGCCTGCTTGGCATACATATGATCAAACATATATAACATTACATAAAACTTATGAAATAATTGTCTGTAAGCAGTTCAACTGCTGTGGCGTCCGACCAGTTACGACGACTTACAAGCGCTGCCGTCTGCGTTCTGGTCCAGCTCCTCGCGCGGAAGTGACGTCATACCCTTCGCGTGCTGTAAAGACGCCAACTACAACAACACAGCCTGCACTGTGCAACTACAGGGCTATCAGACATCCGCGAGGTCACACAGTGTTTAGTTAGTTCGGCAATCGATACCCTGCGATACGTGAACGCACTCGTCGACGTTTTGGTAGAATTTGGAATAAAACTGTATGCCGTCTATTTTAATAATTATGCTAATAAAGTAATATGAAAAGTACTTTTTAAGTACACTTTAATTTAAAACAACGACTCTTTTGAGTGTTCACATGTTGAAAACAAATCATGAAAGAACGCTAATATTTAGTAGATCTACGCACATGTTTGAGCCCTGAATGTTAGCTATACCAAATTATTCCGAGACTTCTGTAGGCCTGCGAACTCAGTAGGGATTACATATCGAGTACTCAATGGGAAAGTTAAAGGACGTAAAATTATCATTTACACGCTGAAACTATTTAAATGTGAACATGTCTGATATTAAAAATCAAAGCGCTGAATTTGTCTAAAACAAAGGCCCTGAAAAATGTTTAAAATCAAAGCACTGAAAGCACACATTGTGCATGTTGCAGGGATGTTACGACATCTTCCAGGAGACGTTCACTGGCCTCGGGTCGGCTGCCATTTCCGTCACAGGCATACTGGTTCTCATCGAGGTACAAGTTTTTAGCTATTAACGTGGTTTTGAGCGTCTTTCAGGAGTATCTGAAGTACTGAAAAACGTTAATTCCCTAAAAGCGAAAGGAATTAATAAGACTATATTTACTTAACACTTCAGAGATCATGTTTGTAAGAGTTGCTATCAAAGGCTGTTTAAAATTTACATGTGTGGCTTCATATGTAGTAATTATTTTGACTGATAAGTCGATTGACAGATCGCCTACTCAGTTCTACCGCCCACAACACAGGTAACACAATAAAGTTGGTTTTACAGTATATAATAGTCCTGATTTTTAACAGCTAAACACAATCTCCTCGGTCGGTCAGTAGGTCTCATGTTTAATTTAATTGTTAAAAGAATGCTCGAGACACGGGTGAACAATGCCGCGCAATAAGGATGTTTGGGCATTCTCTCTTTATTCACGGTTAGAAGCCAACTATATGTGACTTTCTGTTTGATCATACCTTTCATAGGTACCTTTAGTATTACCTTTGCGAGGTTTCAATACATTTTATACTCATAACTCAGAACTAGTTAAACTTATTACAATGTCAAATAATACATCTGTGTGAAACTAGGTCTAACACTAGGTCTAACACTACATTTTGTTACAGTGCAACTGTTCCGTACTGTATTTGTAGCTTTTAACCTATTCATAACATTTATCATTATCAATGTTTTGCTCTGTTTTCAGGCAGCAGCTATATTTTTCAGTATAGTCATCATAATTGCGGTCTGCAAAAAGAAGAAATTTGGAATTGTATGACAGACATACACAAACGGTCAATTCTTCACTAAAGACACAGTCACTCATGCACCAAGGACATATCTGTGACGGACAGGCTTTTATTGCCATTTACAGTGCAGTGGCCTTCAGCAAATTGCAACTTCACAATGCTATGTGCGGTATATATATATGTACACCCGTTGGTTAGTGTTGTGAACTTATGAAACTCACCCATTACCAAGCAACAGCACCAGTTGTTGCCGAGATCAACAGAACTGGGCCCATATCCGTAAAGCTACTTAGTGAAAAGTAAATAAATTTCTTAAAGTCTGTAGCTTCATTTCATCATTATTTTGTCCTAAATGATTTTAATCTGGTAAAGAATAAACAGGTGGTTCTGATTTTACCATATTTCAAATACCGGTATAAAATTGATTTTCAAAAGGAAATTTTTATGTCAATTTTTTACTTAGTATGAAATTGATTTAAGATTTTCCTTAGGAGCTTTGTGGATATGGCTCCTGGTCACTTTTAAGGTTATTACACTTCAAATCATGAACACTCCTGGTCACTTTAAAGGTTATTACACTTAAAATCATGAACACTCCTGGTCACTTTAAAGGTTATCACACTTCAAATCATGAACACTCCTGGTCACTTTAAAGGTTATCACACTTCAAATCATGAATACTCCTGGTCACTTTAAAGGTTATTACACTTCAAATCATGAACACTCCTGGTCACTTTAAAGGTTATTACACTTCAAATCATGAACACTACAAAATTAAGTCCGCACGGGCTAATCCAGGATGGCACTTTCCGCTTTTATCGTATTTTCTGTTTCAAGGAAGTCTCTTCTATAAATAAATCCACTGTAGGCGGAAAGTGCCATCCCGGATTAGTTAGTTAGAGAAAAAAACTCCTATGATTTGTATATGAAATAAATAGACAAACATTTGAAAAGGCAGCCACACGTTTTTTATCTTAATACAAATTGTTTTTAATATATTAAAATTGTATCTTTGTATAAATGTGACTGTATATACATGGTTTTAATAGTTGTTCATACTGTTTTAGCTATGTATGCTACTTTATGCACGAATTTCGTAATATTTATAATTTTGAAGGCAAATGTCAATTAAAATGTTTCTGCATATAAAAGCATTTATCTTCTTCACTAACAGATCTAGCATTTCAAATACATAAAACTATACATGTAAATAGTTAAATATATTAGCAATATCTGTGATACTTTAACAGTAAATATCCTTTTTTTGTAAAAAATGCATGTTATAATTTTATTTAAAACACATTTGTTAAATATATGTTTCTAGATTTTGTTTGTTATATCGTCTTTGTAATATGCATCTGTACGTACGTTTGTAATAAATATCTACACATGGCTGATTTGTGAAACATGTTTTAACTACCCGAATAAAGAAACATAAACCAACATGACTGCATACACTCACCAACATTGACCATTGAATAAACTACAAACTAGCGAAACGTTTCATCATTTAATACTAAATTAGTTAAAAGGTTACAACAATGTTGTATTAATTTACATACCAGTTAATGTGTACTAAGAACTTAGAACAAATTTAAATTTGCAATGATAAGAGTCTTAAAGACTTACATGTAAATAACAGATATTTACAGGAAACAGATGAAATCTACTGAAAGTGTTCAAAGACATTTCATCAGATTATTCATTCCTGAACTGTTCTACAAGAACAGGTTACACTCAAACTTAAAGATAACATGTTGCAGCATGTCTTTCTATGACACAGCTGGGGTAGTAGTCTCCACACAATGGGCACTCCACCTGTATGTAGCCGAGATCGATATGTTCTGTGGCAGCTGAGGTCATGGGCTCGTGTCTTTGCCCAGGATTAGACCATGAACTTGAAATATCATCATCACTATCATCACTAAAATCCACTGCACCAAACTGGTTTCGACCATATTGAACTGACGACGACTGACCGTTAGAGAAAGTACTTGACTGATTTATAAATGACTGAGATTGGTTAAAACTGGTACTGGCATTATTTCCACTAGCACTGTTTGTCTGTAACTGACAAGAAACTGTATCTACGTCAACAGTTTGCTGTTGCAGTCGTCTCTCGGCAGCTAACAGCCATGGTGGGGATTTTACACCAGAGGAGTCTTTTGTTGTAGCAGTCACATTCTGATTTGCTTCTGAACTGGTAACTGTTGTTTCAACTGGTTGCTTGGTTACGGATTTGCTGCCATAAAGACTCTGCCATCTAGTACATTTGGTTTGGTGGACAGCCAGCAGATTTGCTCCGTAGTACTCTAAATTGACGCAATATTCTTGTCAAGGCATGATGCAAAAGAACAGTGAAATACATTTAATTGAACACAAATGCAACACACAAACTAAATAGATGCATTCTGTTCTAAAATAAAACAAAATTACTAATTTTCACAAGTTTCAGAACTGTTTAAGCTTTTCATGTACCAGTACAGGTATGAAGTATTACGACTGGAATAACATTCACCTAACAAGGCTTGTCACAGGATGTGATGTATGCCCATGAAGCATATGCTTGTCAGAGGAAGGCAACACAATGTCAGTTACATGTTGGCAAAAATTACGCATCCTACAAAAGGAGTTAATAGTCCTTGTAAACTGCACTTCCTCTCAACATCCTTTATCAATATATGTGGTTTTATTTTAAATCACTTCAATACTAATGGAGTTATGCACTGCAAAGAAAATTAACTGAAGGGCAATAACACCATAAATATTGAATGAAGAGTTATGGTCCTTATACTCTGCTCTTCCTCTCAATGTCCTCTATCAATATATGTGGTCACTGGTGTTATTTTAAATCTGGTGTTATTTTAAATTCCTTTGATACTAAGGTAGTAATTATCTGCACAAAAGAAAACAAAGGACAATAATTTGGTAAATATTAAAAATGAGTTACAGTCCTTGTACTCTGCACTTCCTCTCAACGTCCTCTATCAATATATGTGGTTCTATTTAAAATCCCTTCAATACTAATGGAGTAATTCTCTGCATACAAAACCCACAGAGCAATAACTCCATAAATATTGAAGAAAGAGTTATAGTCCTTGTACTCTGCACTTCCTTTCATTGTCCTCTATCCTTATATGAAGTTTCATTTGAATCCCTTCAATACTAATGGAGTTATGCTCCACACAAGAAATAGTTATAGTCCTTGTGCTCTGCACTTTTTTTCAATGTCCTCTATAATTATATTTAGTTTCATTTAAATCCCTTCAATACTAATAGAGTTATGCTCCGCACAGGAAAATTAAACAAATGGCCATAACTCCGTAAATATCTTAGAAAGGTTGTGGTCCTTTTGCTCTGCACTTCTTCTCATTGTCCTCTATCATTGTATTTCATTTTCATTACAATCTCTTCCAAACTAATGGAGTTATTCACCACACAAGAAAATTAATGCTCCACATAAGGAAATAAAACAAAGGGAAATAACTCCGTAAATATTGAAGAAAGAGCTGTGGTCCTTGCGCTCTGCACTTACTCTCATTGTCCTCTATCATGATAAGAAGATTCATTTGAATCCCTTCAATTCTGATGGAATTATGATCCTCACAAGAAAATTAAACAAAGGGCAATAACTCTGTAAATGTTGAAGAAAGAGTTGTGGTCCTTGTACTCTGCACGTCCTCTCATTGTCCTCTATCATTATTTGGAGTTCCATCTAAATCCCTTCTATACTAATGGAGTTATGCTCCGCACAAGAAGCGTGACGGACAGACGGACGGACGATGCGATTACTATTAAAATATGCAATTATAAGCGAATACATGTCTAACTGAAAAATGACTGGATATATACTAGCATTGGATGAAATATTACATACCATTGCAGCCCTCACATTTCTCAAAGCTGGTTGGTCTTATTTCTTTACTAAATATCCTGAAAAATAGTTATAACTATGACTTTCGTTTTCTGTATAAGCAATATACCCTACATGTTTGTTAAATACTGAAAAATTACAGAGGTGATGCATCTCTACTTGGTGACAATACTGGCTGCAGCTTCAATAAGTATCAAGTGGTAACAGGGCTCACTCTGCCATTTAAGTAAAGTATATTTAAGGAATAAATGGAAATTGATTTAGTACAAAATACAAGTGGCATTTGCCCCGGACTTTAAGTGTATTTATTTAAAAGCAGCTTCTTTCAAGTACATGAAAAGTTGTTCACTGAGTTTCAAAACAAAAGGTTAATTGTGCAAAATTTTCAAAAATACTGAACACAATATTTTCAAACTGAATATATGAGGCGTGTCCTGGAAAAACCAGACTTAATGCATGTGCTTAAAGCGTTGTTCCGGATTAGCCTGTGCAGTCCACACAGGCTAATCCAGGAAGGCACATTCCTCCTAAAGTGGATTAATGTTTAGAAGAGACTTCCTTGAAACAGAAAATACCATAAAAGTGGAAAGTGCAATCCCGGATTAGCCTGTGCTGACTGAGCAGGCTAATCCGGGACAGCACTTTATGCACATGCATTAAGCCCCATTTTCCCACGACATGCCTCATATTGTTTTACTAGTTTACCTGTATGTTGTACATATTGTGAAATCAGTACTAAATACTGAAAACTGTCACCCATGAAATTATTTTATGTACTTGAGCAAATAAGTAAAACTTTGAATGATGAATAGTAGAAACTTGCCTAGTATAAGTATCTTCCTGATAACAGAAGTCCACCTACTGTTTCTGTTGCACGGCAACCGGAGATGTGGGAGGCTCCAGTCCTGCACTGCATGCTGTCACACAGGACTCAACAGCTGGCGTTGCCTTTCCGTTCACAGTATTCAGGGCTGGACACTTCCTTTGATGGGCCAACAGCAAAGCTTGTCCATAAAATTCTACAGTTAAAAATTACAGTTCAAATTAGATCAGCGCACCTTATGTTAACAAACATGTTAAAATACAACAAGAGCTGTTCGTAAAACATTCATGCTCCCTCTAGGTTAAAATAGCTAAAACGGCTAATTTTAGATAATCAAGGGCCAAAACTCCACAGTTTCTGGGACAATGTGGTTTATTATTGATCTTAACTGAAATTATACACCCACAACATTTTTCACCAAGTTTGGTGAAGATCGGCTATGAACTGTTGGACTTAAGAGAACGGCTAAAATGGCCACTTTTAGATAATTCAAGAACAATAACTCCAGAATTCCTGGCGTGATTTGGCTGATATTAACTGGTACGAGATATTATGCCCACAAACATGTACATGAAGTTTGGTGAAGATTGGATGAACACTATTGGACAAAGAGAGCGGCAACCGCTAAAAAGGCCTATTTCAGATAATTCAAGGGCAATAACTCCACAATTCATGGACTGATTTGACTGGTTAGCAAACTTAGACGAGATATTATTATAACTAGACATGTGTCCATAGGACACGGATGCCCCCACATTCCGATGGTTGTCATAAAACTCTGCTGATGGAAAAAATGCACCAAAATACCCATGTTTACACGTTCACATGCTGATGAAAATGTTTATAAAGTTTCATTAGTCTAGCAGTTATACTTTTTGAGTTACACGCGACACAAATCCCACAATGTAATTTTTTTACTAAAAAAAGGGTCAAAACTCCACTGATGGCAGAAAAAACTGCACCAAAATACCCAAGTGCTTAAGTTCACATACTGATTAATATGTTAATAAAGTTCCATCACTCTAGCAATAATACTTTTTGCGTTACACGCGACACAAGTCCAAAAAATGTCATTTTTTGCACACAAAAAAGGGCCATGACTCCGTTGATGTCCAAAAACCTGCACCAAAATACCCAGGTGCACAAGTTCACATGTTGATTAATATGTATATGATGTTTAGTCACTGTAGCAGTAATACTTTTTGAGTTATGTGCAACACAAGTCCAAAAATGTCATTTTTTGCTTAAAAAGGGCCATAACACTGCTGATGTCGGAAAAAACTGCATCAAAGACCCAGGTGCACAAGCCTCGAGGCCAATGAATATGCTTGTAAAGTTTCATCACTCAAGCAGTTATACTTTTCGAGTCATGCGCGACAAAAAATCCGACGGACGGACGGACAAGGGCAAATCTATATGCCCCCACCCCCCCAAAGAAGGAGCATAACAAAAAATTTCATGAAGTTTGGTGAAGACTGGATGAAAACTGTTGGAGATAGAGCCAAAACCACTGAAAAGGCAAATTTCTGATAACCCAAGGGCTGATTATCAAACTTGACCTAGATATTATGATTACAAACATTTTCACCAAGTATGGTGAAGATCAGATGAAAACTGTTCAACTTAGAAAGCGGAAACAAAAGTGGTCTACAATCAGACCGACCGACATTAGCAAACCAATATACCTGGCCATCTTCAATGGGGGACATAACTATAAATAATATCTCGTGAGTTGATGTAAAGGGATTAAACGAGACATTGTGCAGTATATTAGGCAAACTGTTTAATGGGCATGTATGTTTTACTGTAAAATATATGCAACTCAAGGATCATCAGCAAAAGAGAAACTCTTATAAACATCCTTTGGTCCTTTAATTTAGGCAAGTGACCAAATGCCGATACAACGCAGGCCAATATGCATAACACAAACTGAATAAGAGGCTCAACTCATGTTGCGACACATATGCACCACATCTTTGCAGAAAGTACCAATATATTGACAACTATTACCGTTGCATCCTTGACACTTAGGAAATCCTTTGGGAATTCTCTCAGGACTCGGTGTCGTGCTAATACGAGAACAAACTTCCTGGTCTGCAGGCCTGAAATATCCAGACATCACGCTTCACATGTAGGATTTAAAATGCCGGAAAAACGTGTATCAGTCTAAAAAAATATCAATGCATACCAGTATATCATTGAACAACTCATTATGTTCTCTGAACAAAACAAAAGACCCAAGGTGACTTTTTGTGCACAATATATATGCATAACCAGGTAATAATCATAATTGACTCAGCTCATTGGCAATCTCCTTTCAAAAAGAAACTCTTCATCCGTTTTGATAACAAAAACGATGCAATAACAACATGAAGATTATTCCATGCATACTTTGCTTTGCCTGAACCCCTTGCACCTCTCCCACGCCCACAGCCTCTTGTTTTAGGAGTTGTGACTTCTGCAGCATCAGTGTCCTTAGATGCCTGCTTTGAATTACCTCGACCTGTAGATCATACAACAAAAGCTGATCAGCTGGTATTCATATGACTGCAGTAAACATGTTATAAGGCAATAAAGCATATAAGAAGGATTTGTTTATTTAATACCAACATTTGGCTCGTTACTTGTAGTGTGCACTTCCAGAATCTATTACAATACATTCACAATAAAGCATTTATATTATCTTTAACTTTAAACCTATTTATATTATCTTTAACTTTAAACCTATTTATTTAAGCTTACTTATGTCAAAAGCCAGAGGCTAAATGAGACACTTTCTAGTCTGTTTACTGGGTAGATCCAGTCTGTTTACTGGGTAGATCCAGTACTTGGTGTATTCTGAAAACAATCATTCGAACACTTCTAAAGTAGGAATGACCATATCCATTACACCACTGTGACCTTAGAACACTGACATTATATTGAAACATCATGCTTTACGTAGAGAATGGATATTATATCTTATAGCGATAATCTTCGCAGGAAAATTTCCACTGGTGCCGTACCTCTTCCCCTGCCCCTCCCTCGTCCCCTTGAAGGGGCTCCCCTGGTCCTCTGACTGCGACTGGCCGCATTCTCCAACCCCGTCAAGATATCATCATCATCAACATCGTCGTCACTGCTTAAAAGCAGGTACAAGAAATCATGTTTAGCAGCTGAGGAGCGCCTTCTAGCTGACTTTTTTATAGGTGATATATTGCTACAGCTTGGTGGTAGAGCTGATTTACAAGGGCCATCAGAAGTGTTTAACCAGCCATTGTCAACACTAACACTGGCATCAAGACAACTGCCCTTTGCACTGCTTGAAGTTGGAAATTTGGGTTTTGGTGTGCTTATACTAGGTGTGCCATTGGGTTTTGGTGTGCTTGTACTAAGTGTGCCATTGGGTTTTGGTGTGCTTGTACTAAGTGTGCCATTGGGTTTTGGTGTGCTTGTACTAGGTGTGCCATTGGGTTTTGGTGTGCTTGTACTAAGTGTGCCATTGGGTTTTGGTGTGCTTGTACTAGGTGTGCCATTGGGTTTTGGTGTGCTTGTACTAAGTGTGCCATTGGGTTTTGGTGTGCTTGTACTAGGTGTGCCATTGGGTTTTGGTGTGCTTGTACTAAGTGTGCCATTGGGTTTTGGTGTGCTTGTACTAGGTGTGCCATTGGGTTTTGGTGTGCTTGTACTAGGTGTCCCATTGATGGTATTGTTTATGGCATTGCTGACGAAAGGAAACTTAGAGTGTGGTGTCTCCTCCTCCAACTCCCGTCCCCTTAGCCCCTTGTACTGAAATGGAGTTCCTGAGGGCGACAGAGCGCAGCTTCCACCTGGGTCCAGGGATGTCTTAGCCTTTTTGATTTCAGTGATAATATCCTTGGTTTCAACACATTTACCCTGGGTCTCCGCAGTTTTCATCTGTTGTCTCACTGGTATATGTATCATGGAAGACTTTTTGGCAGGGGGAGCAACTGCATCCTCGTCTAGCTTACGCTTAACACTTTGAGTTCTCTCCCTTTGCACATTTTCAACAGCACTGTCTTTTTGGCCTTGAATATCATTATTAACTACAATTTTACTATTCTCTTTTGAAGGCTTTTTATCAAGTTGAAGTCTAGAATTGGTCTCAGGTCTGCTATCATACTCTTTTCCTTTTGGCACACTATCTTCACAACAAAATGTTTTCTCAAGGAATGTTTGTGTCATTTGGATGAAGACCCTCTTCTCTTCTTTCGTCAGTTTTCGTTTTATCTTTTTCTCAAATCTGTGTCGAACATCTGAAAATGTGATGCCAATAAAACTTATTCATACATTAAACAAAATCAACCTGACACTTGAAAGAAACCTGCTTAAATCAATATAATAGCAATAAAATTGATTGTGCAAGCAATTACAATCTTAAAGCAGCAAACTTACAGTTAAATAAGTAAAAAAACATACTTAGTATTGGTTGCTAGAGCCAGTATCAGTTTCAGCAAACCAGTAAAGGCATATTCCTTAAAATTAAGCACCCCTTAACAAAGCTCTGGCATCAATTGCTCAATGAAATCATTTTATGTTATGGTGAATAAGATTATAATTTAACTGTTTGTTTTTTAAATTATAGCTAAACAGTACACACTAAGAGCAAATGTTATATTGCATAAATGTAAGTTTTGAATTTACTTTGCAAATAGAGTAGCTTTGGCGTATTATTAGGAAAAAGATGTTATGTACAATATATCTTAATTCGAAGACAAACACTATAAACGCTGAAACATTTAAATCCTCTAAGAGACTCACACAAACTCCTACTTTTTGAACTATATACAACAATGAGTTTATATCTAAGCAGCATGGGTGATAACAGGACGCTACAAAACACACAGAACCGATTCCAATATCAGTGTCATTGCTATGCTGATCCCCTCCGTCTTTCGCAGCTATATCCTACCTGCCATTGAGATTGTGTCCAAGTGATGGCGCTCAAGATTCAAACTCCTGTGGAACTCAAATATCTCATCTTCCAGCTGTGAGTAAACACAGTCAAGCAAAAATGAATACTTTAAAATTGTTCTATTTCACGGTGGTCTAATGTTCACATATGATGAGGTCCAACCAGAGAGCAAATTTAAGACACCACATTAAATGTTCCTTTACCATGATTACTCAAAAGGTATATATGAAAATGAAAAATGGACGAATTTAAGACACCACATTAAATGTTCCTTTACCATGATTACTCAAAAGGTATATATGAAAATGAAAAATGGACGAATTTAAGACACCACATTAAATGTTTCTTTACCATGATTACTCAAAAGGTATATATGAAAATGAAAAATGGACGAATTTAAGACACCACATTAAATGTTCCTTTACCATGATTACTCGAAAGGTATATATGAAAATAAAAAATGGACGAATTTAAGACACCACATTAAATGTTCCTTTACCATGATTACTCAAAAGGTATATATGAAAATGAAAAATGGACGAATTTAAGACACCACATTAAATGTTCCTTTACCATGATTACTCAAAAGGTATATATGAAAATGAAAAATGGACGAATTTAAGACACCACATTAAATGTTCCTTTACCATGATTACTCAAAAGGTATATATGAAAATGAAAAATGGACGAATTTAAGACACCACATTAAATGTTTCTTTACCATGATTACTCAAAAGGTATATATGAAAATGAAAAATGGACGAATTTAAGACACCACATTAAATGTTCCTTTACCATGATTACTCGAAAGGTATATATGAAAATAAAAAATGGACGAATTTAAGACACCACATTAAATGTTCCTTTACCATGATTACTCAAAAGGTATATATGAAAATGAAAAATGGACGAATTTAAGACACCACATTAAATGTTCCTTTACCATGATTACTCAAAAGGTATATATGAAAATGAAAAATGGACGAATTTAAGACACCACATTAAATGTTCCTTTACCATGATTACTCGAAAGGTATATATGAAAATAAAAAATGGACGAATTTAAGACACCACATTAAATGTTCCTTTACCATGATTACTCAAAAGGTATATATGAAAATGAAAAATGGACGAATTTAAGACACCACATTAAATGTTCCTTTACCATGATTACTCAAAAGGTATATATGAAAATGAAAAATGGACGAATTTAAGACACCACATTAAATGTTCCTTTACCATGATTACTCAAAAGGTATATATGAAAATAAAAAATGGACGAATTTAAGACACCACATTAAATGTTCCTTTACCATGATTACTCAAAAGGTATATATGAAAATGAAAAATGGACGAATTTAAGACACCACATTAAATGTTCCTTTACCATGATTACTCAAAAGGTATATATGAAAATGAAAAATGGACGAATTTAAGACACCACATTAAATGTTCCTTTACCATGATTACTCAAAAGGTAGATATGAAAATGAAAAATGGACGAATTTTAAGACACCACATTAAATGTTCCTTTACCATGATTACTCAAAAGGTATAATATATGAAAATGAAAAATGGACGAATTTAAGACACCACATTAAATGTTCCTTTACCATGATTACTCAAAAGATATATATGAAAATGAAAAATGGACGAATTTAAGACACCACATTAAATGTTCCTTTACCATGATTACTCAAAAGGTAGATATGAAAATGAAAAATGGACGAATTTAAGACAGCACAAATTAGCCAATTTCAAGAATGCGCAAAATGTATACGGGGTAATGACTGCACAGTAGTTTAAACTAATGTATTCTTTAATTCAATTATTTTTTTCTGATTTTGCCTTGTTGCCATAAATATATACGTTTTAAATGCATGTTGGCACTACCAATATCACTCCCCTAATACAATTTGAAATATTATAATTATTTAACTGAGCTACAAATGTAGACCAAACATATTTGATGAAGTTGCTATTTAAAAACAATTATGTCTGAAAATGTTCTGGCATCAATGAAACTTGTAGAAAAACAAAGAAGGTAAAGATGACGACGTTTGGGTGATCTAGATTACAGCCTTTAACTACACTACAAACCAATGAAATGATAAAACTCAGAAACCTTTGGTGCCTTTTTTTGCTCCACCATGCTGGAGAAAAGCAAGGACCTGTCCAGTGTGGCAGAGGATTTAGGCAAGCTGAAGGATCGATGTTGTTTACTTTCAGATGCAGCCAGCACAAGGCGAGCCGTGCGAGAGAGTGAGCCACCACCCTCACCACTGGCAGAGATCTTCAGCAGTCGGGACTTCAAATGGTCATCACATTTGTTTCTACTGCAAACAAAATATGCATCTTCAATGAATATAAACTTAAATATATACATGTACAGTGTTCTGGCGAGGCTACGAAATTGCAATAATGTAGCAAAATTTTTACATATGTCGTGTAAAAAATGGATCGTTGCGATTTTTTGTCACATACAAACATTTATGGGACGAATCGTCCGAAACGCGAAACAACTTCGGGGTGAATATAAAATCTCTCTATGTATACTGAGTACGAATGGAACTTCCGCTTAAGGTCTATTTTCTGATTGGTTCAAATTAATATGGCGCTACAATCTTAGCCAATCGATAATCTAACGTTTTCAGGGTTTATCTTCGTATTGAAGAGTATTCGCTGTAATTTTAAGATGGAGTCGTCTGCTTCATCGCCGAAGAAAAAGAAACATCGTACGTTGTTAATGTATTTCTCCCGCAAAACAACAACCCAAAAAGAGGCCGTTGATAAAGATAATAGTCTGTCCGTAGCTACACATGCTGAATGCAGTCTTTCGAATCCAACTGTCCCAGAAGTTTCGTTGATAGAAAGTAAAACTGACACTGAACAAGAATTTAACGAAAACAACTGAACAAAAATTCCAATGTTCTTGGTTAAAGGAGCACAGCTGGCTAGCGTATGATAGCGAAGGCAATTTTATGACATGTTCTATTTGCATTAAGCATAAGAAGAATAACATTTTTACCACGAAAAACACAAATTTTAAGACAACTTCTCTCGTGAGACATGCAGACAGCAAGGAACACAAGGATGCAGTACAAGCTGATTTGTTGAGTCTGCAATATGTCAAAGCAGTTGATAAGGCGTTAAATGATCAAGAAAGTTCATTTGTTGTTGCGTTGAAGGCTGCATTTTGGATCGCAAAAAATGACCTTCCTTTGGCAAAATTTGGCAGTCTTGTTGAATTTTTAGGAGAAGTAAACTATCCAAATATTGAACACTTGACAGAGCCAAGATCATGACTGGCACGGGCAAAGGTCTCACAGGTTACATGCTGAGAGATAACCCCATGTTACTTAACTACCACTGCATCGCCCATAGGCTCGCATTGGTTACTTCTCAAGCAGCAAATGAAGTGCCTTACCTTGTTGAGTATCAAACCATACTTACTGGTATACAGTGAATTTTTTACCTCTGCGTCCTGCGTCCAGGACGCAGTAATATTGCCATACACGTAAAGTTTCAGTTTCTGTGGGTTCGCGGGACGCATGCATTTTGTAAATGGCGAGTCCTGTCCGGCAGTTTCGAAGCATTTTGTGTATGAGTACTGTCATAATAGAGGGTAAAATTTACAATCGTTCCGTCTATTTTTATTACGACCATTCACCATAACCAATGGCAATAGTCGTGACGTTTCTAAACGTAATGGTGTGAAGGTAAAATAATTTTTTTTATTTTGGAAAGTTTTTTTTAAAATTCGTCATTAACAAGGGTGAAAAAAGAAAAATGACACATGACTAAACGCAATACTCCAGAAGTTAATTCTGGTCAGGTTCTACCAAAAATCGTCCGAAAAAAAAGATGTTAATAGAATAAAGATTGGGAGAAGTTGTTTAGTTGGTGAGCATATACAATGGAACTACACAATTTAATAACATGTAATGCACTTTGTGTACGGTCGCTACAAGGTGCCATGGTATGGTAAAAAATGCACATTGCACAAATTTTCAACATTCTACTTACTCTAGCTAGACATGCTTCTCAAAAAACACAAAGTTAAAGTTACTTGTGTTATTATATGTAATAAAGAGTTAATTGCATTATTGCATTACTCATCTTATTAACTGTCTGCTTATATTCCCATTTGAATAAATGAACATGTTTGAATTCACACATTTAACTTTGGGACTCATAGATTTTAAGTCCAGCGAGTCCTAGGACTCATGGCTGTGAAATTGTAAAAAAATAACTGGGTATATTGTATTTCTTTAAGCTTCAGCTGTGCGCACTGACAAATTAAAGGCAGTACAGGATGTACTGGATGAGCCCCAGTTGAAAGTGAAGGAGGTCCATAACGTAGGATGGCTGTCTCTTGAAAGTGAAGGAGGTCCATAACGTAGGATGGCTGTCTACCTACATTGCAGTCCAGTCAGTGTATCGAACATTGGATTCACTGTTGACATTTTTTAACACAGACGAAGATGCAAAAGCAAAGGTATGGCAAAAAGATGATTCAGTATGACTTTATATAGCAAGTACTTACCTTCTAATGGATGTCTTGCCAGTTGTGTTTCAGAGTTGTGTCTTGTCTTTCAAAAAAGGGACCTTGATGTTAGTCAGGTGAAGATGCAACTAAATCATGCAAAATAATCACTTCAGAAGTTAATATCAGGTGAAAATGAACAATCTACCTACCTTAATGAACTTCAATCAAGCCACTTGTCTGTTCAACGGGATGAAGTTGTGTACAAGTTAAACCACATTGTGCAAGGCAAACAAAATATTGACAGTATCAAGAGCAAGTTTATTGATGCTATTTTGAAGAAACTTGACGAGAGGTTTCCAACTGAAGATAGTGATGTGATGCATGCATTCACTGCTCGGCATTAAGACCAATTTCAGTTCTGTCTAAACAAGAAAGAGAGAAATAGGGCAATGATAAAATTGACACATTGATCAAACAATATGGTGAAGAGAAAATGTCTACACCAACAGCAGAACAGCCTGAGGTAACCTTGAGTCCCATAATAAACCCTGCAGACACAAGAACTGAGTGGGCAAAGTTGAAAGAATTGGTAATTCTAGAAGGATACCCTATAGAACAGATGACAGTGTTATGGCCACTGATCTATAAATATTCCCCAACCTGCTGACTCTTGCTGCTCTTGCCATGACAGCTCCCATTCACACAGCAGACTGTGAGAGGGGCTTTGGTGCCCAAAACAGCATCAACACTCCAATAAGAAACAGACTGTGTGGGGAAAGGGTTCATAGTTTGATGACAATAAAACTTGAAAGTGGTGAAATGAAAGACTTTGACTTTGTTGCGGCTTTGAAATACTGGAGATCTTCTAAGCAAAGAAAGATCTTCAAATAAACTGATAAACGTTGAAGAATCCACTGTGTATACATAAAGTTAAAATTTACAGTTCAAAGTTTAATAGTTATATCAGTTAATTGTGTTGAAAAAGTTTCTAAGAATTAACATTGACTGTGTTTCTGATGTTATCTGCTGTTGGATGAGCTTCTATCAACGACTGAAAGATGGAGACTCTTATACCAGACACAACTTGTCAAGGTAATTAAATATGTTATTAATTTTAACATTTGAGGTGTAAGTTTTGTGTGTCTCAAAATAATTTGGAAATGTCCCCATTTTTTTATGAGCTGCGAGACTTATGTCTCACCTTTCATGATACCTCGCCAGAACACTGCATGTACAGAATATACAAAATTACATCTATTAAGTTCAACAGACATCCAATAGTGGAAGATGTGTTAAGTGTTGAGCAAATGATTATTATACTATAATTAGATTATCATTATTACATGTATTATTATTATTATCATTATCATTACATGCCTAGAACATGATAAACTTTAAAGCTATGCATCAACTGAACATTATTTATTTTATTTATTATTAACAAGAGCTGTCAGAGGACAGCGCACTCGACTATTCAAAGTATTTCAGTTGGTACATATTTTGGATAGTGGAAGGGGCATAAATTTGTTAAAATATGAAACTTTTAAGTGAAGCCTTGTATAGTTTATACATTTTTGGAACAAAAACTTTAAAAACAAAGTCTATGTAAAAAGTGGGCTCTGTCAAAATACAAAACAGAGTTATGGGTAATGTTGCCCCTGATACTAGCGTTGATGACACAGGTTAGTTCCAAGTTTCAAGTGAATAACTTATGTAGTTTTGAAGTTACAAAACTTTTGAATATAAACTTCAACCAGAAAATCTATGTGAAATAGGGGCATAACTCTGTCAAAATAAAAACTAGAATTATGGGGAATGTTCACCCTGATACTGGAGTTTTTGACAAAGGTATATTCCAAGTTTCAAGTGAATAGCTTTTGTAGTATTGAACTTTTGAATATAAACTTTTACCAGAAAATCTATGTGAAAAAGGGGCATAACTCTGTCAAAATACAAAACAGTGTTATAGGGAATGTTGCCCTTGATACTGGAGTTAATGACAAGGTTAGTTCCAAGTTTCAAGTGAATAACTTATGTAGTCTTGAAGTTACAAAACTTTTGAATATAAACTTTAAACAGAAAATCTAAGTGAAAAGGGGGCATAACTCTGTCAAAATACAAAATAGAGTTATGTGTAATGTTGCCCCTAATACTAGAGTTGATGACACAGGTTAGTTCCAAGTTTCAAGTGAATAACTTATGTAGTTTTAAAGTTAAACAACTTTTGAATATAAACTTTTACCAGAAAATCTATGTGAAAAAGGGGCATAACTCTGTCAAAATACAAAATAAAGTTATGGGGAATGTTTACCCTGATACTGGAGTTGATTCAAAGGTATATTCCAAGTTTCAAGTGAATAGCTTTTGTAGTATTGAAGTTACAAAACTTTTGAATATAAACTTTAACCAGAAAATCTATGTAAAAAAGGGGCATAACTCTGTCAAAATACAAAACAGTGTTATAGGGAATGTTGCCCTTGATACTGGAGTTGATGACAAACGTGAGTTCTAAGTTTCAAGTGAATAACTTATATAGTCTTGAAGTTACAAAACTTTTGAATATAAACTTTAACCAGAAAATCTAAGTGAAAAAGGGGAATAACTCTGTCAAAATACAAAATAGAGTTATGGGGAATGTTGCCCCTGACACTGGAGTTGATCACAAAGGTATATGCCAAGTTTGAAGAGAATAACTTATGTAGTTTTGAAGTTACAAGACTTTTGAATAAAAACTTTAACCAAATTCAGATGTGGACGCAGACGCCGGGGGTAGTAGGATATCTCACCTATTCTTCGAAAAGTCGAGATAAAAATTAGACAATGTAAGAAAAGAAATCTCAATTTTTTATATTGATCAATAAAACTGACTTGTTCTCCAGTTTTCCAAGGAAATGCTTCTGAATGTCTTTCACAGACGTGGATGCACTATCCTGCAGCTGCTCTACCGACGTTACAGACGCGCTTTGGCCATCACTGGACTTGAAGCAGATGAACGAGAGACCAAACTGTGTGAGCTTCTTGTAAGGCTGTCGGCAGATAACCTTCACCCTGTCCCATTGCAGTCGGGCGATCTCCGGGCAAAACAAATCTACAACATTTATGAACATAAACTATTATAATGTCAATGTTTTCTGTCCTCTAGCAAAAGCAAAAATAATGTTTGTGTGATATTAATTTTAACAATATGTTAATATTTATTGAATATAAATCAATATTATTATTGAATAAATAGAGATAAATTTTCACTCTAAATAATGTGAACCAACCAAATTCGGTCCGAGGACATACCTGTAAATTGTTTTATTACATTGAAAACCAAGGAGAAGAACATCACATACTAAATTAAAGCGGTATTCAGCTTTGTGATCAGCTTTAACTCCATACAGAAACGTATTGGAGATTTTCATATCACATTTTTTATGATCAGTACAATGATTAGTTGTCTATGACATATATTGTACGCAGCAAAAAGAAACAAAAATATCATACTGAACATGGTTGAATTTAAATATATATAAATGAGGCATGTGGTGGGAAAACTGGGCTTAATGCATGTGCATAAAGTGTCGTCCCGGAATAACCTTTGCAGTCCGCACAGGCTAATCCAGGTCGGCACTTTCCGCTTTTATGGTCTTTTCCGTTTCAAGGAAGTCTCTTCTAAACATAAATCCACTGTAGGCGGACAGTGTCGTCCCAAATTAGCCTGTGCAGACGTATTAAGCTCAGTTTTCCCATGACACGCCTCAAATAATTTTGTAGCACTGGGATAAATTGTGTGATACTAAACAGAGCAAATACTGATATGCATGACATTTTGCCTATTAATGGTACATATAACAATATTACAGGCTGACAAGTGGCCTTCTGTGAAAAAGTAGGGCAAAAGTAGGGCTAAATTTTTGAAAAAAGTAGGGCAAAAGTAGGGATTTTGCAGCTAAAAAGTAGGGATAATAGGGATATTTTCTTACCTTTGCTCCAACGAAAATGATATAAAAACAGCTCACTGTACTGCAAATAGGAGACCACAGTGCTTCAGGCTGTTGTTCTTGTGCTTGGGTGTTACCTGGAATGGTTTTTTCAATCTTTATTCATGCACACTAAAAACCATTCCTTTTTTATAGTAACATTTGAAAAAAGTCTTTTCTGGTAAGCACAGCATATCATTACACACAGCAAGCATTAGTAAATACAATGCATACATATAAGGTTACATAGTCATAGCGAATTCTATAGCAATCTAAAGTAATCTAGGTAAAGCCTTTGTACTTTATCACTGTTAGTGTATACCAAATGGTAACAAAAAGCATATGTGGAATGCAAGGTGAGAAACAGAACTAGTTATATACAAAGGTACACCATTCACCACCAAGAGCAGATGCATACATATGAATGAGTAAGCAAAATCTAACACACACTACAGTGGTTATTAAAGTTTCAGCTACTAAACCAATTTACAACATGTACATTCAATAACTGCTTAAATACACCTATTGATTGTCATTGATCTTTTTTTTCTTAGAGTCTATGTCTTCTCTCTGTTCCTTAATCTTTGAAAGAGCTGATCTTCCTTCATTTAAATTCTTATTTGCCACTTCCAACATTTCCTTCGCTAGAGAGATTTCAGAGAAGTTTTTGCTCTCAAGTCCTTTTGTAAGCCACTTATTGGCATCTTCAAACATCATTGTGGCCTTAAGAAGACCCTCTTCTACCTGCTTTTCACTTTTCTTGATATCTCTCTCTTTTTCAGCAATTTTCCTCTTTCTCGTTTCATTCTTCTTTAAGATCTCCTCCGTCTCTTTTTCTTCTGCTTTCTCTTTTAATTTCAATCGTTCTGCATCTGACCTTTCTTCAGCAAGCCTCTCCTGATACTTACTGTGTGCATTTCGTACAAAGTGTATCATTTGCCTAGTGATTGGCACATCAGACACTTTCCCTCCATGAAGAGATACAGCATCTCGTGTAATTCTCAAGCCATTCAGAGCATCGTCAGACATGAGTGTTCTTTCTGGTGTTAAGATCTTCTTGTTGATGGAGAGACTTCTTTCAACATCAGCATTACCATGGAAGAGGCTGAGGCAAGATGTTACCACTTTCTTCAGTACTGGAAATTTCAGGCTGCCTGTTGATGACTTTCTGGATAGAATCTGATTCCAATAATGGTCTACTCTTTTCATCTGTTTGTCTTTGTCATAGATATCAGAATTCTCCACTTTTTCTTCCCTATATACTTTCCACTCATCTGCTACTCTTGTCTCTTCATCTTTGGTGATGTTTGGAAGTTCAGAAGCAAGTCTGACAATCATCTTGGTAGCAATATCCTGGTCCTTGACCTCTGGATGAAGGCACTGGGCATTCTTTACAACTGGTTCATCTAATGGTAGTTTCTTTGCTAAATACTTCCTGACTTCTTGGTAGAATTTAAGGATCTGCATTCTTACCAGCTTTTCTTTTGAAGATCCTAATTTGGATAGATGTTCTGATGCCTTTGCACCAATGTGTACTTCATTCAATGGCATGATGTTTTCTTGCTTTTCCACATCAATCTTAAGCAAGTTGGAGGTACTCTTGCCTGAGACAGAATCAAACTTCAGAAATCTCTTCATGATCTTCTTCAAAAGATCTGAAGACACTGGAAACAACAAGTGGATGAGAGGTTCTTGTTTTTGGAAGATTGTCAGATATTCTTGGAACATAGGAGCTAGACTCAGCAAGAAGTCAATCTGCACCAGGATTTCAGCTGATTTCAGTCTTTCACAAATCCTCTTGTATCTGTCATTTCCTTTCAGGTGATATGAAGTGTGATTTTTCTGGCTTTCCTGAGGTAAATCTTTCAAGAAATATTGGCAAGTGGTAGACCAATTTTCTTTCAGTCGTTGTAGACAAGGCAACAGAGTAAGCCATCTACACTGTACATGCCTCATGAATGTGTTACCTTCACTTTCCAACTCTTCAGCTGTCTTCACAAAGTCTTCTTTTTGGCAAGGATGGGTCTTAAACCACTGGAAGATGTCAATGCTGAGTTCTTCAGCTTCTTCTCCATACACCATGAGCCCTTTCCTAAACGCATTGTGAACAGTGTGGACAGGACAGGCTATGAAATCAACCAGGCCATGCAAACTGTAGTCTTTCATCTGTTCATTGATCAGGCGCCAGACAGTTTTGTTAACATTTGGACCATCACTACCTATTGATAGTAACTGAGCAAGTGGCAATTCATAATTCTTTTCAAAGATTGTATTTATCAGAGCAGAGGCCAGATCTTTTCCTTTGGCATGGCCAAACATAACAGACTTTACATACTGGGTGGAAACTGCACCAAGTTTTGTATTCCAAAATCTCACAAGGATATCGCACTGTTTTCTTCCCTGTGCATTTCCTGTTTCATCAAATTGAATGGTATAATACACTTTGTTTTCTGTTATGTTTTTTGATAAGTCTTCCGTGAAGTAGGGTCCCAGACCATCAGACAGAATATATGACACTTTTGTTCTACTCAGACTGAAGTCCCGGCTAATTGCACCTGGAAACATTTCCTTGAACATTTCCGTCACCTCATCACATGACCTGAAAGAATATCCTGAGAAGGCGACTTTCATCACCCACATAATTTCTGCACTTGTCACTTGGTCCCTATGTGTCCTGCTTTCTAATACCACAGTCTTGTTGACATCTCCTCCTCCTTGAGTTGATGTGCTTGGCTTGCAGGCCTCTTGCGTGAAGAAATGTTTCTGCTTTTCGTCAAATCTTGTTTTAGCTGTTGTTGTATGAGTCTTACCTTCAGCATGCTTGAGTATTTGAGCTGAACCACTGTTTCCACATTGAATAGACTTGTTACATATGAAGCAATAACCTGCATATTCAGAGTTGGGGTCCTGCCTACACCACATTCTTAGTTGATGTCCATTTTCATCTTTTTGATTTAACCATGCTGGATTAAACTTTGTCCTCCCGTGTGGCATTTTGACATTAGATGGACAATATATTCCGAGTTGTGTTAAACAGTTCGTTTCACAAGTATTCAGCACCTGTAAAAAATCTTAGTCAAGCAACCGAGCAGGGAAAAGCATGCATTTGACTCATTTTAAGCACTAACCAATCTAAAATCAAAGCAAGGTATGCTAAAATTTAGAATGCTTTTTACAAAAACATTATTGAACTTTTAGAGCTAAAAATGAGTCAATGAGGGCACCTCCACCAATGAAGGATTAGTTAATATATGTTTGTTTGTATAATGATTTCTACTGTTCCCGTCTTAAGCAAAATATTTCATATAATAGTTCAAATTTCAACTTGCTCCTGCTGATAGCAAGAATTGAAGATACATATTCATTTTGTTAATTTGAAAAGCATGCAGTCAAAAGGCATATCTAATTTGCTGATAATTAAATTATGGATGAAAAACAAATTAAATTTCTACAGACAATGAAAACTCAATACCAATTCTAAAAATAATAATGCATAAGCTCCCCATAGAAACAAGCCTTCTTTAACTGAAGGTTATTGAATCAAGAGGTCATAGCTCACGCCTTGCACACTGACCATGAGGTTTAAAATTCACGGCAGTGTCATCCCTCAGCCATGGCATCATTGGGCATTTGGCCTGTTAAGAGTGAGTGTACAAAGGCTTTCCTACAAAATGAATAATGATAATAATGAAGATAGTAATATATTGTTAAATATAATTGTTAATTAGTTATCATCTTACTGTTCAGTGGCTCTGCTGAAGAGTCATCTGTTCACCTCAGTCACACAAGAACAACTTCTCTGAAGCAGTCTGTAGGTCATCTCCATCACAGAAACAATCTTAAATGTACTCAAATAACATGTAGTTAGTAATAGCTTGATGTTGACTATCAAAATAAAAGACTTTACAATGTTCCTATCTTTTTGTACAACATGACATCCTAAAAAAGAAGGGATTTTAGGGCTGTTTTGAGAAAAAGTAGGGCTAAGGTTAAAAAAGTAGGGAAAAGTAGGGCCCACTTGACAGCCTGCAATAACTAAGTAAGATTAACATACCATTTTCATGGTATCATTTGAAAACATTACCTGAAGAGAACATCTGTGTTTTGACTGGATTCTTGCCATACAGACAGTCAGCCGAGGTCATCAGGTTCACGGTGTACACGAGGGTCTCATACTCTTTACCCGCCGGCCATTCTGAGCATCCCACCTGGATCTCAACTGTGGCACACCATACACTGCCTGCATGACAAGTGGGATTGCATAAATTAACAACGACTTGCAATTCAATGAAAAAGTAGAATATGAGGCATACAATTTATTCATGCAGTTTATAATGTTTCAGCTTTGCAACTTAAAAGACAATTCAAAGACTGTTTCAACATTTACAAGCAAGGTTTCTAATAAACTTAAATATTAGCCACAGTTTCATACACTGTGCCCTGCTGTCCCTACCTATGTCAATATAGGAGATTATACATGGCCTCTCCAGCTGGAATACCACCTCAATCTGGCCCGACTTTTCCTGGGGATGACTCAGCCATTTCTTAAATCCGTCACTTTTCAACAAGTTACTGACTGGATGCTTCTCATCCTAAAACCGAAAAACACTCACAAGATATTTTAGATAGCTATACAGTACATATTACATGAAACAAACATATTCTGTGATTTGCAGAGTTTCGGCTATCGCGTGTGAGGCAAATAAACAGGAGCAGACCTGTTGATTGCAAGAAACCAGTGATTATTTTAGGGCCATTTTAGGGACTATATTTGGCCCCATTCCCCTCCTAAAAAGTATATATTGTTCCCCTGTTTTAACCTCAAATTCTGTCAGTATATATTCTTTATCAAGAAAAAGGTTTGACCAAAATGGGACAAAAATTGGCCAAGATAGAGGAATTTTTGTGAACACATTTGTTTTCAAGAAACCCAGCTGGATGCATTTAAATATAAGAAGTGTATGATACAACACTTTATGTATGTTTATATTACATATTATACATTATGCTACGTAATATAAACATACATAAAGTGTTGTATCATACACTTCTTATATTTAAATGCTTTGCAAAGACTTTGACTTTGTTGAGGCTTTGAAACACTGGAGATCTTCTAAGCAAAGAAAGATCTTCAAATAAACTGATAAACGTTGAAGAATCCACTGTGTATACATAAAGTTGAAATTTACAGTTCAAAGTTTAATAGTTATATCAGTTAATTGTGTTGAAAAAGTTTCTAAGAATTAACATTGACTGTGTTTCTGATGTTATCTGCTGTTGGATGAACTTCTATCCACCACTGAAAGACAGTGACTCTTATACCAGACACAACTTGTCAAGGTAATTAAATATGTTATTAATTTTAACATTTTAGGTGTACGTTTTGTGTGTCCTAAACATTTTGGAAATGTCCCCAATTTTTCATGTGCTGCGAGACACATGTCTCACCTTTCATGATACCATGAGGCCCGAAATTGCGATAATGTCGCATAATTTTTACAAATGTTGCAAAAACATATGTTTATAACATGTGTAAATTATGGAAAATTCCCCTTTTCTGTTTAATTCCGTTCTTGAAGGCCCCGCCACCATTAACCCAAACAGAGAAAAAAAAACACTGGAAACTACGGCTGTATCAGTCGCTCTGGGCATTAGCTATCAGACAGTTGTACAGGTATTAAGAGTGAATCGGACTGACTTTGCATGATTTTGTGGTAGCTATTAGTTACCACTTTCCGTAGATTGTCAGTGTAATTACTAGCTTTGAACATTCTGACTCCATGATGGTGAGTAAAATATTTGTTTCACTTAAGCTGTACAGTATGTGTTGTAACCAACAGTTTTGGCAAAGGGTCTGGTAATATAACTTCAATTTTTAAATAATATGCATGATTAGCTCATAATATACACTAAAAATAATTTCAATTTCACTCAAACTTTCAAAGCTCACGCAGATATTAAAAATTTAAGGCGTCCGAACCCTTGGAAAATAGCATAACTTGTTAGCGCTGGGCAAATATTGAGCTACTTTTTATATGGGCAATATTCGCTGCAGCGCACAACCCGGGAAATACCCTTTTGGTGGTGGAAAGTTTCACGCCCCGAAATTAGATAGTTATTGTGGACGGATTGCAATAGAACAAAAAGTTACATACAGATAAACCATTCCTAATTAATGTTCCATAAATATTTGTATAAGAACACTTTTATTTTGCATGCCTGAGCAATTTAAACCTACACACTATTGCATTTTTAAACTAATCTTGCTGTCCTCCACTGTATAAACTTTAATCGATATTCTGCTACGCTGTAGAAGTGTTACGTCATTCTATTGGCCAGTATCAGGATAGCCTCACTCTGATTGGTTTAAGTGCATACTGAGGCTGCAATTTTGGGAATTTCTACTTGCATGTGCTAGATTTATACACAAGTTTAAATCGGAATTAGTCTGCGCGAAATGCCACACGCCCGACGCCCGTGGCGTATAGAAATCGTATAGGGCGTGTAAAATATTCGATGCTGAACGCCCGACGGGCGTGTACGTTTTGTAAATTTAAAAAAAAGTATGTTTGAAAAAAAAACACGTTTTAATTCACGTAAACACTTCACAGTACTCTGGTTTATGTTTAGAAAAGTGTTCTACGATATACATGTTAACATCAACCATGCGTCTATTGTCCGGAGCCAATTTCCCGGTGTTTTTTTTCGGCGTCCTCTTGTCTAACGGTATGCATTCATCACCTTATTTGAAACAGAATTGTAGTAGGTATATAAAAATATAATATATATATTGTTTTATTAATGACAAGAACTTATCATATCGGTTTGAAAGCTATTAAAAATGTCATGTAAATATTTAGGATCTTCTTCAACTGTTAAATGCTCCGTGTACCGGGTTTTACCCTTACAAGTTCATGATTTGACTGGTGTACCGTTTTCATTTTTCGATCGTATTTTTGGAAAAACAAACTGAGTAGCAGTCCATTGTTTACATTAGCAATGTCAAAATGTTGAACTTGAAGTACATTGCGGGTGCCAAACCTGGAGTAAAAAATAAATGTAAAACGCAAACACCAGCTGACTATGAAAAAAAACGTAAAAGTGTTCTGTCTATTGAAATACAGGACACATTCAAATTGAAATGATTGTTGTCTAAATGAACATAAAACATGTTAATCCGTTGTTTTATGAATACATTTTTCAAAACTGCTTCGGGCCTGTAGATTTTCATTCGGGCCTATGAAATTTCTTAACCCACAAGCCCGAATGGCCTGTACTTTCAAAAGCATTTCGCGCAGACTGTATATCAGGTAAATTTCAGCAAATGTAAAGCAGTTTAAGTGAAGTTTATGTAAAGTACATCGATTAATAACTTAATTGTGGCAAATTATAGGAATTTATTAAATTTTAAACTTTCATGTTTACACGCCAATCTGTGTCGCAGTATTGAACTAGCACCCACAAGTTATGATATTTGTAACATGATGATATAATAAAATAAATGACACTATGAGATTCACAACAGGCGTGCTAACTCTTAGCATCATCTTCAGATGCGATATAATATGTGCGGAAGCGCCGGGCATCATCCGAAATCGTGACGTCCGAAATATGTCACCGTTAGTAAATAAAATATTTCACCGAAGGTCAAAAATTACTTATAAGCTAATTCATTTGAAACAAAAAATACAAGTATACTGAACATATACATTATTCATGTTACCTGTGATGAAAAGGACACAATATATTTTATTGTTTCAGTGGGCATTTCCGTACGTACAAACTTTCCCGCAAAATTCTTATATAGGGTAGCATCTTCGTAGGTTATTATCTACTAATTGCTGAACAATTCATTCTGATAGACATGATACAACTATATAACATGTTTATTGGAAAGCCAAGCAGATTAGCAAATATTCGATGTTTACCAAATTTATATAAATGTATATAATTTGTTATTTTTATAGCAAATATGAGAGTAATAATATGTAACGTATTGTTGATAAATATGTTGATCGCTTGTGTGTCCCCTCTGCACCACTTTCGGGACAGTTAATGTAGGAGGAAATATATGTAAAACATACAGTATGACAAACAGACCACCACACCATCATAGAACAAGCACGCGAGTCATAAAAAAAGCCTAAACGTCCAGACGAATGCACGCCTCTTAAAAACAGCATACGTTGCGGTGCAGTTTCCATTTTCATCAACAAACAAGGAAATACATGGGCGGCGGCATATGAATGCTTACCATATATAAAGTGTGTTGTGTATATATATATATATATATATATATACATTTTTTTATTTTTTTTTATTTATTTATTTATTTATTTATTTATTTATTTATTTAACTGATAACATGGTATTCTAGTAAAAGCAATGGAACCGAATCAAAACTAACTTTCGTACTACGGAAGTTCCTTAATAAAAACTGAAAACGTACCAAAATTTGGCTACTAACAATCCAATAATTAACAACTTATATTTAAAGCGTTTTATCTTTGCGTAGAATCTTGCCGTGAACAAAAGAAAGGGTATTTAGTCAATATCACTAATTACGTGTCACTTCCCCCGAAGGCTAGTATAAATAAACAAACAACTATGTAATCTTCCTAAATATTGAATGCGACTATTTGCAAATATGACTTTACAGTGAGTATTTTACATGTTTTCTTATTTTCATTTTGTAGTAATTAGAAGAGCGCAGTTACTGTTTTATTATCAGTAGGCTGACGACCTGATATAACTACAAAGACTGTTAAATTCTAAATGCACATGTATGAACCGGTATGTATTGTATTGCAGATCGTTCAACGGTTCACTTCTCCTGGCGTTTACCACGCTTGCGATCACCGCATTAACAAGCATCGAAGGCTTTCCGGAAGGGCGTCAGTCGCCGATATGCAAAGAACCTGACTTTCTCAATACCAACTTCGACAACGACATACACGAGTCGTTTTTAATGCTGACTCCACAAGAGCACGTGCCGACCTTTGACGTGGAGAACTTCAAAAACATCAAAAGGACACGCGTTTACGGAAACACTACGGATTGTACAAGTTCCGGAGATCTGTCGTCTCCACACGTGCATGCACGCTCGACGTGCAGCTGGCATTACGTTATCAACTCTGATAAGAACAGGAGGCCGCGGGATCTCGTCGAAGCGGCATGCAACTGCAAACATTGTATTTCCGGAAATAGACGATCTCGGTGCCAGCCCGTGCTCTATTATGTCCGCGTTCTACGGAAGATCGGTTGTGATTTGGATTCTGAAATGTTTATCTACCGTCAGACAGTCGAGCCAGTAAACGTGGGATGTACGTGCGTGCTTGGGTAGCCCGTGTGTACATAACCTATTTCTTGTTTATTTACCAAAACAAAAAAGTATTTTCGGAAATATAATGCTCATAGATAGAATTGCAAGAACTTGTGCGGCAAAATGCCAAATCACACGTTGCGAGGATATCTAAATACATTTTATTGGAACAATTATCGGTACAGTTTGTTGAGTTGTTTCCCTTGTTGTTTTTAAATTCCATTTTACGATATCCGGATTTTATCCATTTAGTCTTAATGGCGATGTAAGGATATTTGTTCACGTATAAATACTGAATAGCACTGGACACACATTTACCCTAACAGGTTTTTTTGTTTTTAACTGCATTTGTTTTTGTTTACATATTTTTATTTATACACAAAGAAGTCATACAGCGTGCTTTCTGGTATTTACATACTTCCTATTTACAATGTATTTAAATGACATTTTACACCGTGTTTTTTATTGAATGTTTTGCTTTATTACTGTACATTTCATGTTTATGTTTGAATAACATTATTTGTTGACTGAAAACATTATTGTATTTACGTATAACTCTCATATTTATGTGCATATTACACTGTTTATTATTGTTATTTCATTGCTCATGAAAACATGGTCAATCAGAATAAGCTTTGTTGTTGTGTATATTTAAGTTTCAGAAGTCTATATGATGCAGTTCGTTATCGCAGACCAAATATCACAGTATAAAACACCAGTGTGATGGTAACACTTATGACAAATTATGCTTTACAGAAGTACATAAATCTTGCTTGTGTTTATAAATATGCAAAGCAGCATTATATTAGCATCCAGGTGGAAACAAATTGTATTTATATGGTTTAAAGATAGGTTAAGGTATTTTATCACTTAGCCCCAAAAACTGCAACAGATCACTCAAACGTTTGGAGTGCGTTACCGTAATTACTCAATATGATGGGACACTCAAAAAATAGGAAGCAGAAAAAATATCCCCCCCCCCCCCCTGAATTCTTCCAAATATTTAGAATCATCAATTGAGGTACAAAACCATTATTCGTAAGGTTCAATTGCGTAATGGGTGTGTATATTAATATCTATAAGACAAGCGCATCACAGTGGGTATAGATCTTTGCCACAGTGAGTAATTTATGACGATCCGACAAGAAGCCACATTGATGGGGTCAGCTGCAATGAGATAGGGATATATAGAATATCCACACGCGCATTCACAACTTTGACAGTTTAGTAATACATTGCAATTTATCGGTGTCGTACGGTGGCATAGATGTGACATGTGCATGTTTTTCTTTATGTCGATCCCACGACATATTAAGTCGTATCTCGTGGGAACGACATATTAAGTCGTGGGAACGAGATAATTAACTCGTGGTAACGACATATTAAGTCGTGGGAACGAGATCTTTCATCGTGGGAACGACATAAATAACTCGTGGAAACGACATATTAAGTCGTGGGAACGAGATAATTAACTCGTGGTAACGACATAATTAACCAATCAGAATACACGTTGTTTAAAAGCATGTTTCAAAATGGCTGATACAAGAGACGCTTACATAAATATCGTATTTCAATGCTGGATTAAGATATAAAGAAATTGTTTTTCTTCTGCGAGAGCAATATGGAATTTGATTGGTTCATTAAGTCGTTCCCTCGACAAAAATATCTCGTTCTCACAACATAATTATGTCGTTCCCACGAGATAAGATCTCGTTCCCACGACTTAATATGTCGTTCCTACGACATAATTATGTTGTTCCCACGAGATAAGATCTCGTTCCCACGAGATAAGATCTCGTTCCCACGAGATAATATCTCGTTCCCACGACTTAATATGTCGTTCCCACGACATAATTATGTCGTTCCCAAGAGATAAGATCTCGTTCCCACGACTTAATATGTCGTTCCCACGAAATAATTATGTCATTCCCACGAGATACGATCTCGTTCCCACGAGATAAGATTTCGTTCCCACGACTTAATATGTCGTGGGAACGACATAAATAAAAACATGCACATGTCACATCTATGCCACCGTAGTGTCGGTAACGGAAATCGACACTTAATTGCCAAATTTAGAAAACAATGTCCCAAAATTTAGAAACAGAAAAAAATCAAAATGTTTAAGTGTCCCAACTTTAAGAGTCACGAAAACTAATTATTTTATCGGATTTAAAGGGCGTCCCAACATTTAGAGTGTCTCAACATATAGAGTAATTACATTTCGATTAACTTATATTTAAGTGCCATAGTCGATATATACCTTTTTACTTCCGTTTTCAAAACGTTTATGCAATGATATTTTTCTTAAGTTTAACACAATTTCTTTTAAAATAAGTACACATTAAAATAGCACGATGGTACGGGATTCCGTTAGGGCCATCGCCTATGAATTTGTTGACCTAAAACGCAATACTCGATAGTACGATGATGAAAACGCAAAATCCCAATACTACGATAACGAAAACGCGACAACACGATGACGATAACGCGACATTACGATAATGAAAACGCGATACTACGACAGTAAGGCGACATTACGATGATGATAACGCGACAGTACGAGGATGATAACGCGACAGCACGATGGTGATAACGCGACAGTACGATAATGATAACGCGATGACACGACAGTACGATATTACGATAGTGAAAATGCGACAGTACGATGGTGATGACACGAAATTATATCGCATTATCATCATCGTTCTGTAGTAGTATCGCGTGTTCGTTATCGTTATGTCGCGTTATCATCATCGTGTTGTCGAGTTTTCGTTATCGTAGTATCGTGATTTCTCGTTTTCATCATCGTTCTATCGAGTATTGCGTTTAAGATCAACCAATTCATACGCGATGGAACTAACGGGATTCCGTAGTTTTCATCACATGTCGTACTATCGAGTATAGCGTTTAAGATCAACCCATTCATAGGCGATTGCATTAACGGGATTCTGTACGAAGGGGCTCAATTCACGCACTTATCAATAATTTCCAAATGTTTATTACAATTAAACTTAAAATAGACCAGCGTTGCCCTATACGGAGCGTTATTATCTCAAATTTCGCATGCGAACGCGTCACAAGTGCCAATAGGAGCACGTGTAGACCATTATAAATGTTCACCTTCTGTGCAACTTCCGCAATTCTCGCATGATCGACTATGTACATGTATATACAATACTACCTGATCGTAAACTGTACGCGTATAGGTAGCTACTTACATTCAATAAACGGTTGCGATAATAATTAGTATTTTGTAAGTTGTATTTATTGACATTGATTGATCCGTGGTGTTAAATAACACGCTGCACGGTAATTCTGCCACGAAGCGACGGAAATTCAGCCCGATCATCAAGTTAAAGGGGATTTTCATCGACAAACCAAAGACAGAATTAACTAAACGGAGGATAAACTAACAGGGGGCAACAACTGGAGATAAATTAGAACACACTTCTAACACTAATTAT
The DNA here is from genome assembly GCA_027627225.1 of Congeria kusceri. Taxonomy (NCBI): domain Eukaryota; kingdom Metazoa; phylum Mollusca; class Bivalvia; order Myida; family Dreissenidae; genus Congeria; species Congeria kusceri. Next base: position 80,045,731 of record CM051027.1, read on the forward strand.
AAGCGCCCTTGCCCTATGTCTAAAATCGATTCCTAACGTTCCTATTGTAAAACTGCTCGGCTGGAGATTATTTTAATGATTGCCCTTTTCCATAACACATAAATTACATAAAAGCACGTGTAACCTATATGTCCAATTGAATGTTATTGAATGTATTTGACAGTTCAAATATGTTATGATATTCATTGAGGTTCAGTTCTAAAAGGAATTTAGAATGAAGACATCTCTGATACTATTTTCCAAAGATTTCCGGAGACCGCCCAGTACCTACATTTAAAATGACCAGACCCAAGTTTCCTTATTTTGATCTCGGGAAACCTTTTTTTCAGATCGCCAGCTGTAGCTGCTGGGTTAAAATATATATCTAAATGACTAATTTCGACCATAAGTCTGTTTGACAAATCACCTTAACTATGAGAAATGTCGCATTCCAACTGAACTCCTATTGGATCGTCTCAACTACCCACGTGCTCTGACGAGAGTGTGACTTCATTTTGGATATGAAAAGGTGAAGTGGTAAATGTTCGACCAATAATGAAGTTTTCGAGTTAAAATGCTCGGCGAATATGGACTGGTCATAAGAGGAAGTAGTTGTTCAATGGTCGAAATATACTGTGATCAATAGGAAGAAGAAGAAATAGCAACCACATCAGAACGTACATTTATTTGATATTAAATCAGCAAAAACACAGGTTTTTGTAACTGATGTTGCAGTAAATTTGTGCATATACTTAAACCGATACATGTAACTATATATAGAAAAGTAGCAACATGACATATACACACAACTTACAATAATTAATGAATAATAACGAGTCATAATTCCGGGCTTGCAGAACCTTGAATTGGCATGATCAAATAGATCACGTTTGTAAACAGCTGAACAGCAAAATTACATTATTACAACACATCATATACTTTCTCAGTGATGAAATGAAAGAAATGTTTTATAATGCATATATTTTACCTATTTTGACTACTGCTGTACTATTTGGGGAAAACCGAACAATTCGTATATAAACAAGATTTTAGTACTACAAAAAAGAACAGCTAAAATAGTTCTTAATAAACCTTCAAGGACTGCTTCTGTAGAACTTTTTAAAACATTACGTTGGATGAAATTTAATGACAGAGTAAAATACCACACTGCTATACAAATAGATAAAACCGTTTGCAATTTGGTGCCATCATATATGAAAGAATTTATTAACCTTTTCAAACAATGAATCCCACAATTTACGGTCAGCTAAGCACAAAGATGTTATTTTGCCAATTAAACCACGAACAAAATACTACAACGATATATATATATACTATTGCATAATCGTATGGAACAATTTACCATTGGAATTACGAAATAAATCTTCATTACCATCATTCAAACGAGCATATAAAACATATTTACTTGAACAAGTCTAATAGATGTAACACAAATATCACAATTATAATACTGATATAGATATATTTATTGAAAATTAGAAAATGTATATTGAAATTGATGTTGTTAGCAAATAATTATATTTGTTTTGTATATGGAGAATTTTTATATAAAAATGTATTTTTTTATGAGTGTATCAATGCATTGTGCATAATTTCTATTTTCTATTGCTGTCTGTCGATGCTTTGTAATTGTTTTTTATTGAGAAAATTATTATTATTATTATTATTATTATTATTATTATTATTGCCATGATCATTATTATTATCATGTTTTAAATTTACTGTGTGTTTGTTTTGTAATTATATGTTAAATGTGAATTTGGTTGAATGTTTGAATGTGTATGAAGGCCATATAAAAATAAGGTATGGTTTTGTCATGACAATACTATGTCTTATATGTCACCTTCGTAAAATAAAGTGATTATTATAATACTGTGAATTTCTGTAACATCTTTTCAAATATTTCCCACACAAGCACCCAGTGTGCAATCCCAGATAAGCACACAATATATAAAATAAGAATCATGTATTTGAACATTTTAGAATGTTTCAACTGTGGGCACATACTCGTAAAACCTCTTTCTATACATAATTGTCACAGTTTAAGCGTTCTCTTTATCGTGTTCGACGATAGTGATTAATCATGGGTTTACATAAAAAGAATATTTCCAGTTATTTGTTGTATTTATGATACAAATGCCATATCGAGCAAAATTTCGAATCATACTGTTAATAAGTGCTATAGTAAGCATGTCAGTTACTTAAACAAAACAAGCATTTGAAGGCTTTACTTTAATGAGATTCCTAATGCAAGGTCGTGAAGGCAGCCTACTAAATTCAAGGAATACTATATCTTTGTAACATTCTATTCAAAAGCATGTGTGGTAATGAATAACCATGCATTTATGCAAATGTAAAAGCAAACAAACGCATCTAGCTCGATCATAGATGTCCTAAAAACTGCATTGGTTATTGACGCAGTACCTGATCAAGTTGATTGTTATGTTATCGATGTCAAACTGACGGCATTCCGTGGCTAATGCGCACAAAACTCTGAAATATGTCTGTATAGCCGCATGCTGACTGCACCATCTACAAGGGTTATTCAATATATTTGATTTGCAGTTTCAAATCCAATTAAGTGCAAGTATGTGTGTATTCAAAACAAAAAGTGTGGTTGAAACTTTGTTTTAAACATCTAAATGAAAACGCATTATCCTGTTCACTGAGAAGCCTTGTGTACAGTGGACAGGGAAACCCGGAACATGTTGAAAATCTGTTTGTTTTAACCGCATTGATAATTTACTTTGTTCGGTAAGTAGGTATGTTAATTAACCAATAAATAAACTGCAAATTCTCGCTACCCTATAAATCAGAAAAGTTTAAATAGTAAATCTCCACAGATATCATATACTCAACTGTCAGTGCTTCGTTTTAAATGCACTATGACCATGCTATACTCTACACGCGCCGTACTGACTGTATTTCTTGCTGTAAGTGTATATTTTACCCTCGCATGCCGGGAGCCGCCAGCTTACAGGCGGCAGCGTCACCCACTTCCTGTAGACCTTCACGAGTCCTTCTGGAGTCTGCCTCCCTTCAGGGAAACGGATTTAATACCGCCTGTTAATCTAACCACTGGGCGGCAACAGTTGATGCATCTCCTAGGCGACAGAACCTGTCCAGCGTGGAGGAACACGCGCGTTCATTTGGACAGCTCTGTTCCGGAAGCGGTCAATGCAAAGAACAACGCCTGGACATCCTGCCCGTGGCATTACGTGCTGAATTACAACAAACGCAGAATACCGCAGGCTTTAGTGGAAGCCAAGTGTAGCTGCAAACATTGTCTCGAAGGACACAAGAACACGAGGTGTGTGGAGATTAAGTACTACCACAAGGTTTTCTTTCGGTCTGGATGCACTTCCGGTGAATACAGCTACACGGAGGCTCTTGAAGACGTTACCGTGGGATGTACGTGTGCGGCAGACGTCTAGATGTCAATGTCAACAAACGGACATGTTAGGACACCTGATGTCACTGACTGTAAGAACTGTTTTACGTTCTTAACGCCAGCATTCCTTAAAATATAAACGTACAGTTGGGTGCATAAAAATACTGCAAGGTGATTAAGACAGACTTACAGGAGAGCAGCCTTTGTTGAAATGAAGATTTTGTAAATAAATTCAACAATAAAATCAAGCACAGTCCAAAGCATTTAGTGGAAAAAAAAGAATTTAACATATTTCTCATTATAGTGATAAATGCGATTTATATTTAGGCTAGCTATAGTCACGCATATATTACTACCAAATATATATTTTGATGCGAGATTTTACCACATTAAAAACGCTGATCCTATGTGGCTGGGGTGTCTTTGGTTTAAGGTGGAGATTTCAATATAGCGATGTATTATTTAGATATGACTGTTTCGAAAATATATGTATTTATTTTGTCACGTGTATATGTGTTGTCCTCATATGTCATATGGCGTATCAGATTGAATAAAAGTTTATAGTTTATATATCTATTGACATTCGTTATGTTGTGAGCACCCAGTGGGTCACTCGAACGGTTAGTTTCTTTGAATTTGTCGTTTAGTGTTATTGCATGGTAGAAAAATAAGATAAATAATTGAGTCGAAATTTAAGTCACACTTGTTCTTTATTGCTGTTTCATACGATACACATGTGTTTCATACGATATATGTATATTCGATGCATATTCATTTAAAGCGATATACTTGTGTGGAAACGAGTAACAAGAACAATTCCGATACTAAGCGGCGCTGTAAATACCGGGTGCCAAAGGTATGGATAAAAATAGTTCCTCGTGGTGTACCACTTTCAAGGTTCAGTTTACGACTCAAGCCTAAGTATTAAATTAAAATATTTTAATTACATTCGCACAGTAACATGATAATAAAAATTCGGATGTTCAAGAAACATCAAATGAGAAAAGCAACAAATTATTCCTACACATAGATTCACAATACAAATGGCGGTCAGATATAAATATTATAGCATAAGATAGATGTGATAAAAACTTACAAAATTCACCATATAAACTATGAATGATACATTTAAATGTATGTTGAATTAATATAACATGCAGAATAGGAACTTATTCTTGGATGGACGACAATATTCACCAATAATAAATACCAGGTAGCTTCCAAACAATAAGTTGTACTTTTATTCGGATAACGCGAATTACTGACAATGTTAAGCTAGGATATTACAATGTGCATCATATATAATAGAGAACTTGCGTAAATGCCATTCAAACGAATATTGTATCCTGAGATACGTTTATATATATATATATATATATATATATATATATATAGAGAGAGAGAGATGTATATATATATATATATTAAAATATATCAGACAATCAAAATGAGAATGAAAACTATATATCGATCTGTAGCACATTGTGCTGCGCAATTTTATTTGAACACTTAATCCATATATATATATATATATATATATATATATATATATATTGTATTCTTTATTGAAGTTTGCCCGTGTTAATACATTATATACTACCGAACATATATAGTATATATGCCATAGGCCTGCATCGGCTTATAAAAAACAACAACAAATCACCAATGGATTATGTGGAATATAATTAGGCCGTTGTTGTGTTGTGTTGTTCATAAACAACAACAGTACAACAGATAATCGACAAGCACATGCATTTAGTATTATTTCAAGAGCATTTTGTTGATGTTGTTTCTTGCCACATCGACACATAAACAACGTACATAAAGCCACGTACGTGGAAATCACTGACTCCAAGGACAAGGAAACGTCTATTTATAAATGTTTAAATGTATAAATGACATCACACATTTTCTATATTTATTTCCTTAAAATACTTTTGCCATTATCATTTGACAGTCACTTGATTTATTTCTATTTGTAAAACTTGATTGGTCAATCGTAAGATCTATTTCTGTCTGATATTTGAATCTTTGACGTAGAAAGTGGGTTTTCTGGATCTGTTAATAAATCTTTTGAAATTGCAGCTTTATAACTTCATCTGGTCTCCGTGTGGAAATTATAATAAGTGGTCTAACACTACGGATATCGATACAAGGAAGGTATGGTAAGCGGTGATGGAAATACACGAACATGAGGTGTGGGTGGACCGCTGTCTTGCATCAGACATAGTGGCACCAATAAAAAAATAACCAAAATTAATAATTTATAATAATAACCATATGTTTCTATTTATAATGAAAGAAAAGTTAAGAACCCTTCTGTTAGCCGAAAACACCTATGTACATGTATATACTCTGACTCGATAGTAGATTTAGGTGAATCAGCACTAATAAACGAGGGAAAATTCGACACACGTGTTTGTTTATTTATTCCATAATTTAGCGTTCCGTCGTCTTTTTATGTTGTTGTTTTCTGTTTCTATCTGTTCAAGTTATCTTGTTACTTTCGTATGAGTTTTTTTTTTCGTTTTCTTTTTAATAACTTATATGAAAACGCGTATATACACACGTTAAGAATGTTGGATAGAAATGGAAACGCCATCTGACCACACAGCATTGTAACATCAGAGATTATATTGCAAGATATAGTTAATAGAAACTGGTCTTTGACAGTCGCACAATGGTGTCGTCTGTCCGTCTATCCGAGAAGACAGACAATCAAAATGAGAATGAAAACTATATATCGATCTGTAGCACATTGTGCTGCGCAATTTTATTTGAACACTTAATCCATGCATATTTGTTTAAATCGCATTATTAAACGGCTATGCATTGAAATTTACACGTAAATGGGTAATTTATAACGAGGTTTTGAATGAATGAAATCTATTGAATCGAAGAAGGAAGTAAATTATTCTGGAGACAAGCGAAAATAAGCAAATCTCGTAACCTGACTAATAATAATAATAATAGTAATGATAATAATTTCCACACACTAACTCACAACACTGATAACTCCGCGCAGGATTTTATAACAGATATGGCCTTTGCCCATACAAACACAAATAATCGTTAGTAAAATAAACATTCATAACAATATAAATAAAACATTCGTTGTAACAGCTCAGTACATCAATCAAAGTCAAACAATAAACTTTTCGTGGAAAAACACTAGAAAGCACAGATCACAACACACACTCGAATTGACACTCGAATTGACACACCGGTAATCGGAGCTGTATAACCGATACGGAGACTAGAACGAGGGTCATCCAATGAGCTTTCTCGAACTTATCGCCAAACTCATGTTTGAACACCGAGGGGGTATCATCTCGCAGGCGGTTTATGGCCGCTACTACTTTCCGACTTTGAATCGATTCTGTCTAGTTTACACGTGCATCCAACACCGATGTTTTGATAAGAAAGATTGAATTTGCATATAGGAGCGTCGAGGTCCGTTTTAATCAGACTTTTTCGTAACACAAGTTGTCGAATATAAATGGGCTGACACTTCGGCTGACCCTTGGTTTTCCGTCTGCGCCTTCCTTCCTGTGTGTAACAATTCTTGCACCTACACCGCGTAGTGGTCATGATTGCGGGGAATCTGTCTTCGTCGTATGTCATCTCCAAATACCAAGGGCAAGTCGATAAATCCATGACATCTTTTTTATGTTTCCTATCTATACCTCGCGATTTACATTTTCGTGTGCCATAAATGAAAGCTTCCTTTTCCTCCCGGCTGTCGCGAAAGGTGTCTACATATTCCGCAGGCATTTGTATGCCGGGGTGCAGTGCATACACTGACCAGAAGTTCTCTTTCGCAATCCCTTCGGCAAGTTGCTGTGCCAAAACTGTATCATTCGGTCGACTACAATTGTGACAAGCTATTTGCATCACCAAAAGGGAAGTAATCAATGCAATCATAGAAATAAGCCGCCGCGTATGCTGAAAAGAAACAAATTTACAACTATAAATCAAGATAACTTTAAACACCTGAAAATGTATTAAGTGCTTTAACGCCTAATCAAGTAGTAATTTATATTTTACTATGTGATAAGAAACATCGTATTGTTGTTTACTTCAAATGCAATTAAATCTACCTCCATTCCGCGAATGAATGTTGATCCAGTATTCCAAGGGTCCGTTAATATGGATAAAATACCTCAAACACATTGATTTCGAATATCTTATAAAGGTTAAAGGCTGGGCAAAACATGGTATTTTCTAATTAGTAATGCAAAAAATGACAGCAAAAGATGTTCATTGTTTACCTTTTTACGGATATTTTGCAAATGTTGTTATTATAAAAAGGGGGTTTATTCGATTTCGGTAACACCCTCACAGGTTTCTTATTCTATCAGAACGCGCGCGTTCAAGATATGAATATGAATGGTCATCAATTATGTCCTTGCTTAAAAACTACCGTAGAATCGTCTTTCAATTAAACTGTTTTTACATCAACTATGAGTGATAAACATACACTTGCTGATAATGAATGTCATAGTGTTCAGTTGCGACAGACATTTTAATTTATGATTGGTTCGCTCGACGCGATTTAGTTTCAAGTTGCATCTTTACGCATGTGGATTGTGTTTACTTACTTGCATGTTATGTCGCAATGATGTCAATATTTTATGACGTCTTTGCATTTGCAAATCAAAGTCTCATTATGAAATTCGGGAAATTGTTTTGCAGGTATTCATACTAATGGTGGTTTGAGATTTGTTAAATATCTGGCATGGAACATTAAATGGTCATTGAAAGAAGCACATCTCAATCTGTTTGTCCGTCCTCTGTTTGTACGTAGTTTGTATAAACCACTTTGGATAGACCGACGGGCAAACGGATTGATCGATTCATTCGTTCATTTATTGATTGATTCAATGAAATCAAAAGTATTACTCTATAGTAAAACACTTAAATTAACGGGCGTTGCAGTTACATGATGAAAGCTAATCTTTCACTTATAATTTAATTTTCGTTGTGTACAAATAATTATGGTGGCAAAACTACGCTTTCGACTCGCGATAGTGATATTGATCAATAATAACTTTCGACATGAGTGACTTTGCGCAATAAAAGCAATTCGTGTCGGGAAATAAAATCGACATGTCAATGGATGAATTTAAACTCAATAATACGAAGTGAGCGGTTTTTTCCTAATTATGATCGGAAATGATTTCATAATAGTCAAATGTATTTTACTGCAGTAATTTCTCCACCTTTATGGCAATTCCGACATTTCTCATCGTGCGTTCAAACCGCCGGAGGTGTGTTGCATTTCAATATCTCTCGAGAGAGAACGTCGGACAAACAAGATGGCACTACTGGGTAGACATTGTTCCTTAGCGATGTTTTTGTCACTGAGCTGTGTTCTGGGGGTAACGTTTTTCTTTGGTTGTTATTGTTTCTTATCTGAATATAATTTACAAGCGTTCCCGCTTTATATCTGCTAAGGTTTAGTGTAAACGGAATTACATGTACTTGAAATGGGAATTATAAATTTGCTATGATTGCTATAATCCATATAGTAACTTAAGTATGCCTCACTTGCCTGTGATAATTCGAAGTCATGCGATATATGTTGACACTGATATTTTAAAACTGAAGTTTCACAGTACCCTATTTTACATTGATAAATTACTGTTCTGTTCTATTTTGTCAGGTGAAGATAACTGCTTCCGATTGTAAGGAGCCGGCAAATGCGACAGCCATAGTTGAAGCGCTAAAAGCAAGAATGGAGGCGAACTTTTTGTCGTCGCTGGAGCATGCGGCCCTTACGCGGCCTCCAAAGTCACATACACCGCCCGGCGTTGACGGTAATGCGAAGGACGACGGTGTTACGTCACGTTACGAGGCGACGTTGGCGGGGGAACGTGGCTGTCGCCAACGCTTGCGGCGGCACAACTCGACAAGTGAACTCTCCACTTGCCCCTGGTACTTTGTCATGGATTTTGATCCCGAGAGGATACCGTCCACACTTGCGAGAGCCAAATGCTCCTGTATTACATGTCTGGCTCCGTCGTCTTTGGAAGCAGTAGATTCATTAAAGAGAGTGCAACACAGAGGGCGCTGTAAACCTGTGAATAGCGCGTTTCCAGTAATAAGAAAATATTGCAATGAAGGTGAATATAAATATGACATCGAGTTAGAAGAACTCACAATCGGCTGTACGTGTTTCGTCTAGCGAATCTTCAATCTGGTTGTATTTGTTAATGGAGTTGTTCTATTGCATTAAAATAAACGGTAATTTTATGGTTGAGTATACACGAAAATGGGTTTTATTTAAATATTTGTAAAGACTTTGTTAAACATAAAAAACATAAAACACTCGATATGAAGGCAATTTATATGCAAAACTTTTGTATCTTTGCACGTAGGTACATCTTGCAGCCGACGTTATAATATAGATTGTTATCGCTGCATATTTAAACTAACCATAAAATACAGTTGTGTTTACTTTCCGTTTGTATATAAAACAGTAATCTTACCCACATGTAAGATGTAGCTGCTCTATCTACGTTATAATGGCTGCTCTGCAGGTTTTATATCCCCGGTATTGATTGTTATACAATTTGTCCTTTTTAAAAACACTTGTTTACATTATTTACATGTATTTCAAACGATATCTGCAAAAATGAAGGACGATGAATACAATACCAGTACATATAATTATGTTTATTGTCAGTATTGTATTATTCGTCAATAATAAAGAGTTGAAATTTCTGTGTGTTTTGTGTCATTAAATTTAAAGTTGTATGCGGTTATATTTCACACTTTACACGTTCTAACCCAATGATACCTCAGGCTGGTGTTTACCGGGATAGAGCAATGATCGGTGAAGTCAACTATATGCATGTATTGTGAATGAAACACAATTATTGTTTATACTATTTTCCCTTTTTATAAATTTCTTCATTGCATTCTGATTAAAGTTAGTATAGTATTCATAAAATAAGCCTCGCATTAAGAAGATCGTGTACTTTAGTTTGACTGTATTGTAAAGTAACAAGTACATTTAAAATAAGTAAAATAAGTATACATTATTTTTTAAACAACAACCAACAGAACAGCAAAACCTTTCAACATCAACCTCATTGTTGCAATTGCTAGGTTCCCACTATCGTGCGATCCGTTACGAACACCACGATTGGCCACTCGTAGCTGATGTGGTATTTCTCTGAGATTTCAGGCGATGCGATGTGAGCCCATGCGTTTTGATACGATGTTTTCGCTCTGTTGAGATTTGGTAACGTTTTGTCAATTACATGTGTCACGGTCTTGTCTCCAGTTTAGATACGATTATATGGTGGCATAGAACTGCCTTACGATAACTACTTCAGGTTCGCGAAAACTTTCGTGTTAAACACCTAAGGTTCGCGAAAACTTTCGTGTTAACTACTTAGCGTTCGCGAAAACATTTGGGTTACCACTTATTTATTGCGATATTTATCTAGATCTTAAGTTAGCGTTTGCGAATATATTTCTGCAAGATATTTTATTATTATACTTAATGGCCTAAAAGTGCCCAGAACTGACATAAGATACATCTTCTTGGGGTTGCGAGGTCTTCCGCAGTACTAACAGTATCTTACTTATGCGAATTTTAGCACGATAATTATTTGACAACGCAAATGGTTTCACGTTAATATTCCTGATACCACTTCAATAATAACAAATGTATTCGCGAACCAATTTGTGTTACCTAACGCGAATATTATCACGATAATTATCTGACAACACACATCTAAACACGTTAATATTCCTGATATCTCTTAAAATGTGCCCGAGGTATTCCGCAGTATCTTACTAACACGAATTTTATCATGATAATTATCTTGCAACGCAAATCTTCACACTTTAATATTCCTGTTACCACTTAATTTGTGCCCGAGGTCTTCAGAAATATCTTACTTACACGAATTTTATTGTGATAATTATCTGACAACGCAAATCTGAACTCGCTCATATTCTCGATACCACCTTATTATCACAAATGTACTCGCAAACCAATTTGTGTTATCTAACGCGAACATTATCACGATAACAATCATCTTAACAATTTAATATTCCTGATACCACATCAGTTTTTTAACTGAAATTTTGATGTCAGTTTTGGGCACTTTCATGTCTGTTTTTCGTTAAGCAGATAAATATCTTGCGAAGAAAAAAATCGCGAATGCTATCAAGATACAAGATAAAGACACTAAATTTGCGCCCTTGCTAAAAACGCCTACCAAGCATTGCAAGTTAATTGAAAAGCCCTGTTTCCTTTGTGCAGTAAGCATGGACGTACGCGCACGCGTTCAAATACTGCTATTATAACATTTGCACGGGACTCTTGAAACTTGCCAATTCGTTGCAAGTACGATATATATGATATGGCCAATATGAAGTATTAATAATATTGGCAGTTCTTCGTAACCCATGATTTTAAGGGTCTGGAGATCTTTGAAAAGTTTACTTATATACGCATCGTTTTCACAACTGGGGGTTCGTTTAAGGCTCATTTGGAATCACTGGCAGGTCAATCACCAAAGGCGTTATATAAGCTAAAACGCTGCATCTCAAAGTATACAACAATGAATATCAAACACAAGTTGGATCTATTTGACAAATTAATTACCCCGGCTCTGAGCTATGGGTCAGAGATATGGGGCCTAAATAATAATATTATACAATTAGAAAGAATACATTTAAAATTCTGTAAAGAGCTACTTGGAGTAAGAGCCCAAACCCAAAATAACTTTGTCTATGGAGAATTAGTAAGGTTACCACTAAAAATTAAATTTTACCTGAGTGTTATTAAATATTGGTTTAAAATTTTAAAAATGGCAAATGTTAAGTTTGTGAGACTAGTATATGATAATATGTATGAAAGGATAGAAAGCACACAGGACTCCACACCATGGCCATACAAGGTAAACGTTTTTTACTGCAATCATTAGGACTTAATCATGTATGGCTTTTCCAAGGTGTTGGGGATGTAAACCTATTTTTGTTATTATTTAAACAAAGATTACATGATGCCTTTCTGCAAGATTGGCTTAATGGTTTTAATGAGTCATCAAGAGCAAAATCTTGTTGCACATTCGCTGATTTTCAAATGCAACCATACCTATATCAAGTTAACATAGACAGTTGCAGATTTGCATTATCTAGGCTAAGAATGTCTGCACATAATCTAGAAATAGAGGCTTGTAGATGGCACAAACCAAGACCTATCCCACAAGAAAATAGAATGTGTTGCATATGTAACATTTTGGAAGATGAATTCCACTTTTTGTTCGAATGTAAGCTGAATAATGAACTAAGGAAAACATATTTAAAACCATATTACTATGTTACACCAAATATGCCAAAATTTATTGAGCTCCTTAAATGTACTAACTGTAATGTTAATAGAAACCTAGCTATCTTTGTAAAGAAATCTTAGAAATATGTATTATAATTATTACTAATAAATCCCTGTACGCCTCTCACGGCTTTTAAATATCAGAAGTTATAAACCGATTCATATGAAATTAGATGACACTTTGGTTTGAAAGTATATGTATCTTTGCTTCTGTATAATTATGCCAACATATTTGAGCGATGTGAATTAATATCATTACCTTATATGATGCACAAACCCGACATATAATATTTTACTGTTTACTTAACTTGTTTTCAACATGTGCTTTTTGAATACTTTACTTGTACTTGTACTTTATTGTACAGTCATGTCTCACTGCCTAAAGGTCAATGCAACACTTTATTGTACAGTCATGTCTAATTGTCTAATGGTCAATGCAACACTTTATTGTACAGTCATGTATAATTGTCTAATGGTCAATGCAACACTTTATTGTACAGTCATGTCTAATTGTCTTATGGTCAATGCAACACTTTATTGTACAGTCATGTCTAATTGTCTAATGGTCAATGCAACACTTTATTGTACAGTCATGTCTCACTGTCTAAAGGTAAATGCAACACTGTATTGTACAGTGTTGTCTCACTGTCTAATAGTCAATGTAACACTTTATTGTATAGCCATGTCTTATTGTCTAATACTCAATGTAACACTTTATTGTACAGTCATGTCTCACTGTCTAATAGTCATTGTAACACTTTATTGTACAGTCATGTTTTACTGTTTAATGGTCAATGCAACACTTTATTGTACAGTCATGTCTAATTGTCTTATGGTCAATGCAACACTTTATTGTACAGTCATGTCTAATTGTCTAATGGTCATTGTAACACTTTATTGTACAGTCATGTCTCACTGTCTAAAGGTAAATGCAACACTGTATTGTACAGTGTTGTCTCACTGTCTAATAGTCAATGTAATACTTTATTGTATAGCCATGTCTTATTGTCTAATACTCAATGTAACACTTTATTGTACAGTCATGTCTCACTGTCTAATGGTCATTGTAACACTTTATTGTACAGTCATGTTTTACTGTTTAATGGTCATTGTAACACTTTATTGTACAGTCATGTTTCACTGTTTAATGGCCATTGTAACACTTTATTGTACAGTCATGTTTCACTGTTTAATGGTCATTGTAACACTTTATTGTACAGTCATGTTTCACTGTTTACTGGTCATTGTAACACTTTATTGTACAGTCATGTTTTACTGTTTAATGGTCATTGTAACACTTTATTGTACAGTCATGTTTCACTGTTTAATGGTCAATGTAACACTTTATTGTACAGTCATGTTTCACTGATTAATGGTCATTGTAACAATTTATTGTACAGTCATGTTTCACTGTTTAATGGTCATTGTAACACTTAGCACATTCGTGTTTCACTGTTTAATGGTCAATGTAACACTTTATTGTACAGTCATGTTTCACTGTCAAATAGTCAATGTAACACTTTATTGTACAGTTATGTTTCACTGTTTAATGGTCAATGTAACACTTTTTTGTACAGTCATGTTTCAGTGTTTAATGGTCAATGTAACACTTTATTGTACAGTCATGTCTCACTGTCTAATGGTCAATGTAACACTTGTTTGTACAGTAATGTTTCACTGTTTAATGGTCATTGTAACACTTGTTTGTACAGTCATGTTTCACAGTCTAACGGTCAGATCAATACTCTATTGTACAGTCATGTCTCAGTGTCTTAAAAAGTCAATGCAGTAGTTTATTGAATAGTCAAGTCTCATTGTCTAATTGTCAGTGCAACACTTTATTGTACAGTCATGTCTTATTGTCTAATGGTAAATGTAATACTTTATTGTACATTTATGTTTCTTCCCTAGAAAATAAGTATGGAAGATCATTTTGGTGTCTAAGTGGGTGTCTAAGTGAAAACAAATGTTATGCGTATTTTATATAATTTTATTTCAAAAATGTATAAAAAATTGTATAAAAAAAGTAAATAAAAAATAAAAATGGAATGATTAAAAATAAATGCAATTGCATCAGTTAACAGCATATCAGCATACTAATAATTATGACATCAACAACAGTGATGAAAAATGTGTGCATCTATTTCAACCAACCATACAGCCATACAAATAAACTATGAAGAAATTGTTAGACACACATGCGAACAATGGTTTATATGTAAGTTAAAGTGGCGAGTCACTAGTATCATCTGAAGATTCTTAACATATTTACAGAAGAAAATGTAAATGCAATATTTAGTTAAGTTCAGTAAATAGAATCGTCTAAACATATTTACAGAAATTAAATGGTTAACACTCTTTTGCTTTGATAGGATCATGATAATTCATGTGATGTGTTTGTAAATATGATTTGATGAGACATTGTAATTTTGCATACATATTTTCAAATAAATAAAAACACAGATCACAGCATATGTAAATGGACCTTGTTAAAATGATTGTAAAGGTCAATCAAATGCATAAATGCGGAACAAGTGAAAGCCCTAATATCGATGTATAACTGGGGTGGTATTCACAAAGCATCTTAAATAGATTTTATCATTATCCTTAAATCGGGAAATTTCCTTAACTGTACTACTCCGTATTAAAATATAGGAACGAAATAACATTTTAAAATGACATCAGTAATAAAATGTTATTTGCCAAATATCAGCAACATACACATGTGTGATTTCAGTAAACAAATACAATATATTGAAACTTTACACTTCAGTGAAAATATTTAAGAAATTACTTAAGATGTTTCGTGAATACCGCCCCTGACTAGTGGGTGAAAAATCGAACACGGTTAAATATTCTACAGGAAGATCCTTGCGCAGCGGTAGATCGAAAAAGGAAGTATAATTTCAAATAGGAAGTAATAGCGATGTAATAACCAATACTCGACCAGATAATCTACCTTGATAACTGACAAAGCTTAACACTGCATTGAAAAGGTAGATCAACAAAAAAGCAGGAACTAGTAACGAGCCAAAGAATGCAATCGATAAAAAAAAGTCATTGTAAACCACCTACATGTAGTGGTGATGACAGTTTGTAAACATTACATAGGCGGTGGTAGAATACAATTAATTGATTAAACAAGTAGAATAGAAACAATTGATGCAGTAAATTTTAAAATGTAGACCTACCAGAAGTATTAGTATTAATATTTAAGTTAGCTAATATTTAGTTTAAGGCAAATTGAGCAGGTAAAATACAAAAGGCTGCCACGGGAAAAAGGTTTGTATCACACTACAAACACTGAGTAAAGCTGCAACGGGCACCACGGGGCCACAACATTGAGTATCATAGTCAGTGGTACGAACACAGTTATAGGAACCACGTGGACGGGTCCACAAGCAAACGTCCACGTGGGCAGTAACCAAAATCAAGCGTGCACGTGAACAGTCACCACAAGCAAGCGCCCACGTGGGCAATCACCCCAAGCATGCGCCCACGTGGGCAGCGTCCAGAGTCCAAGTGCGCAGTCTGTTTCTACATCTGTACTAATGCAAAGGACTAAATTTAGTACGTATGTTTATAAATCCAGTAGCATTTCACTCTTATCACCATGGCTACCCATATGGCACGAGCGATAAACCAGGCGGAGCACTACTCAGTGCCAGGCTGTATACACGTACATCCCACCGGCACTTCTTCCAGGTCCTTGAAGTACACGTATTTTCCCTCGTTAAGTCTCTTATCGCACGACCGCCGTATAACGGGAATGTAGTTCTGGACGGGTTTGCACCTCGGGTACGGCGTGTGATTGTCATGGGAACGGCACTTGTGGCACGAGCAGCGCGCCTTGGCCAGCATCTGGGGCTCCCTGTCCTCATTGTAATCCATCACGACATAGTGCGGGCACACCGCCTTGGAGGTGCTCTTCCGGCACTTCGACTCGCCGGTCAGCAACGTGATAAAGTGAAATCCAGCGTCCCGGACGCTGTTACTGCGTTTAATGGACGCGAAATCCTTGTAGACGTTGTCCCGGTACTGCGAGATGATGTTGAACGAGTTCTCTCCCCGCAGATACTCTTGAAAGATTTCCTTGTACAGCTGCTTCTTGATGGCGTCCTTGTCGTCTGGTTCCTCGCACCGGGAGGAGGCTGCAGGTTTTGACACCATCAACACACCCAGCACCTGACAATGAGACAACTGGAATAGTACCATCATCCGTCATCTAAACCTGCCGTGTTATTACAAACGCTTTTATGCTAAACCTCGGTATTTATTTTATTTTAACATTCGCTTTTGTTATTCGCTTATTAATTGTAACTGGATAAAATTTAATACTAAAGCCAGAGTATTTGTTTGAGGACTTATTATTAATATTTTAAAACATGCCAAAAACTACAACATAAATTCTAAATATGTATACATTTGCACATAAATCATTAAATAATAACTTGCATAAATATGTGAACCTAAAGGTTTTAGTTCAATTCAACAACTAATTTCCAATTACTTACAATTGTCAATATCATATTAAACATTGCTGCCACTGGTGTTCCTATTGCCAGCGTACACGGGCAACACCTTTATTTATTATAATTATTATAAGTATTATTTTATATTATCTTTTATAATTATTATATATTATTTTGCCAAGACTTGATTGTCTAAAATGATTCTCAAAGACTAAAATGACTAACTATTTTTAAGTACTATTATATATCCCCCATCACTGCATATGCTAGCACAAGGGGTTTCCCGCTGGTGGCGAATGTATGTTTCCTAACACCTGAGTGAATGAATACGTCACCTGACCTTCCACGCAATCCGAGCTTAATCACAATACATCTTGTTCCTCGTTGGTTTTTACTCCGTTTAGATCATTTAAATCCCGCCATCTGTACATGTACTTCTCATCGCTCGAAACCCTCGGCTAGTATTACCGTATGGGAGATAAACCGACCCGAGGCAGCCAATGGTTAAAGCGATTGAGGTCTCCATTCACGAGTGTGTTTACACAGTGAACGAGAGGCCGAAAGAACTATTGAAAAGAATTTACTATACTACGATAAGAATACCGATCGCTATTGGTGAAACAATGTTTGTTATCTTCATCAAATCACAAATACTAGTATAGCAATTTTAAAATAATAAACAGGGAAGACGCTTTGATGTGTCCGTTTGATGCAATGCGCAATAAAATCTAATGGGTATCACATTCACAGCCCTTAAGTCTTTATGAGCAGCGAGTCGCGACCCGGGGAGGCTGGGGTTATGACATGGACTGGGTAAGAAGGGCACGACCGTTCGGTCTCTGCATCAACTTCCCGGTAGTTACCCGTCCAGATACCACCTCAGTGCATACTGCAACCCGGATTCAATCTGAGGTACTCAGACATTAGTAATTTACGCTCACCTTACTGGAGTATCAATAAACAAGGCTATTCACAAATAACATAAATAATGTGCATTGTGATATAGTTAAATGATTGTTCAGTCATCCGGTTCAGAATTCGTATTTGTCGTCAATGCATTATTGAGTCATTTATTTGTTCGTCCACATCTTGTACGCGAACAAAATTGCTAAATTGTGACTGTTATTTTTGCGGAGGCTTCGGACCATGGTATTTTTGTCCAAGTAAAATGGACAAACTAGCGTGACCAATGACTTACCGCATCACTGTTGATGCTCCATAATGAAACATCACAAACAATTATCTACCAATGGCACTGGAAATGTGACAATAGCTTTATAATGCAAATCGCGATTTTGAACCCACGCTTATGTCTTGTTCAACGAACCTTACATTGTTTTGGTTGTACGCCTCATTACGTCGAGGTTTTCTGAATTCATTATTGAGACTTCACAACTTTTGTCTTAACTAGGACTCGTTATTTTCAGTGCATTTTTCAAATATTTCACAGTTTCTCATTATGCGGACGCTGACATTATCAGTTGCAACCAAGAACATTTGCCTTATACCCGGTCAGATGACTGTTATCAGGCTTGAATGCTTGTGAACGGAAACCCACGTTCAAGTTATAAGAATGTTGAAGACCAGCACCAATAGGGTTGGAGTTTGGAATGTTTATCCGGTGCACACAATAATGCAATGTCTATCACAATAGTGTCATTAATAAAGACTGGTAATACATTTTGTATATTAGACAGCTGGATTCTCGCTGCGTCTCTCCTGTCCACGTAGTCACATGTGCAGGTTTTGTATTCATGCCGCCATATTCACATGTTTTGTATCCATGCAGTCACATGCGCAGATTTTGTATTCATGCAGTCACATGCGCAGGTTTTGTATTCATGCAGTCACATGCGCAGGTGTTGTATTCATGCAGTCGCGTGCGCAGGTTTTGTATTTATGCAGTCATATGCGTAGGTTTTGTATTCATGCAGTCACAGGCGCAGGTTTTGTATCCATGCCGCCAGATTAACAGGTTTTGTATCCTTGGAGTTAGATGCGCAGGTTATGTATTAATGCAATCACATGCGCAGGTTTTGTATTACATCAGTCACATTTGCAGGTTTTGTATTTATGCAGTCACATGTGCAGTTTTTATATTACATCAGTCACATATGCCGGTTTTGTATTAACGCAGTCACATGCGCAAGTTTTGTATTTATGCAGTCACATACGCAGATTTTGTATCCATGCCGCCAGATTCAATGCTTTGTATCTTTGCAGTCACATTCGCAGGTTTTGTATTTATGCAGTCACATGCGCAGGTTTTGTATTCATGCAGCCACATGCGCAGATTTTGTATCCATGCAGTTACATTCGCTGGTTTTACATTCTTGCATTCAAATGCGGAGAGTTTGTATTCGTGCAGTCACATGCCGGGATTATGAATTCGTGCAGTCATATCTGTAGGTTTTGTATTCGCGCAATCACATTTGCATGTTTTGTATCCATGCAGTCACATGCGAAAGTTTTGTATTCACGCATTCACATGCCCAGGTTTTATATTCACGCATTCACATTCGCAGGTTTTGTATTCAAGCAGTCACATGCGGAGATTTTGTCTTCGTGCAGTCATATGTGCAGGTTTTGTTTTCGTGCAATCATATTCGCAGCTTTTGTATCCATGCAGTCACACGCGCAGGTTTTGTATTCACGCAATCACATTTGTGGGTTTTGTTTTCATGCAGTCACATTCGCAGGTTTTGTATCCATGCAGTCACATGCGCAGTTTTTGTATCCAAGGAGTCACATGCGCATGATTTGTATCCATGTGGCCAGATTCACAGGTTTTGTATCCGTGCAGTCAAATTTTCAGGTTTTGTATCCATGCAGTCACATTAGCAGGTTTTGTATTCATGTAGTCACACGTGCAGGTTTTGTATCCCTGCAGACACATTCGTAGGTTTTGTATCCATGCAGTCACATTCGCAGGTTTTGTATCCATGCAGTCACATTCGAATTGTTTGTATTCATGCGGTCACATGCGCAGGCTTGGTGTCCATATGCAGCCAGAATCGCAGATTTTGTATTCATACAGTCACTCTTGCAGGTTTTGTATCCATTTATTCACATTTTCAGGCTTTGTATTCATGTAGTCACACGAGCAGGTTTTTATCCATGCAGTCACATGCGCAGGTTTTTTATTAATGCAGTCACATGCGCAGGTTTTGTATCCATGCGGTCAGACGCGCAGGTTTGGTGTTTATACAGTACGATGCATGGGCTTTTTGTTTATTCAGTCAGTTGCACGGGTAAGTTTGCTCGTACCGTCAAATACACGGATTGTATGTTCATAGGCGCGTTTTTGTCTGTTCATGAACTGGTTTTGTGGACCCTATTGTCAGGATTTTGCTGTTGCAGTCTGGTGCGCTGGGTATACTGGTAATGGAGTCAGATTAGACGGCGTTTTGCTTATGCCGCCAGCCAGACGCTTGGCTTTTGTGTCGATGTAGCCCAATGCGCAGAATTTTGATCATGCAGTCAGATGCGCGGTATTTATGCCCCCACCATCAATGATGGATGGCACATAATGTATACATTGTGCGTGAATACGTACGTATGTTCGTATGTACGTATATACGTATGTACGTGTGTACGTATCTTCGTATGTTCGGATTCTTGTCAGGACAATAACTTTGTCCAGCACTGGAGGATTTTCAAATAACTTGGCAGCAATGTTAAGCATAATGAGACGGTGTGTCGCGCGCAAGAACCAGGTCCCTATGTTCAAGATCAAGGTCACACATAAAGGTCAAATGTCAAATATATTAATTGATGCCATAGACCCTCTATGGAGCATAATGTTGTCCAGCACGGAAGAAATTTCAAATAACTTTGCATATGTGCTAAGCATGGCGAGACGGTGTGTCGCGTGCAAGAACCAGATCCATAGGTCCAAGGTCAAGGTCACAGTTAAAGGTTAAATGTCAAATATAAAAATTCAGCCATAGACCCAGTCCGGATTTTGTCCAGCATGGAAGGAATTTCAACTAACTTGGCACAATAGTTAAGCATGGTAATACGGTGTGTCGCGCGCAAGAACCAAGTCGCTAGGTCCAAGGTTAATGTCAAACTTAAAGGCCAAACGTCAAATATAAGAATTTAAGCCTAAGACCCAGTCCGGAGCATAATTTTGTCTAGCAGGAAAGGAATTTGAAATAACTTAGCAGAGGTGGTAAGCATGTTAAGACGGTGTGTCACGCGGAAGAAACAGGTCCCTAGGTCCAAGGTCAAGACCGCACTTGAAGGTCAAAGGTCAAATATAAGATTTTTAGCCATATAACATGTCCGGAGCATAATTTTGTCAAGCATGAAAGGAATTTCAAATAACTTGGCACAAGTGATAAGCATTATGAGGCGGTGTGTCGCGTGCGAAAACCAGGTGCCTTGATCCAAGGTCAAGGTCGCACTTAAAGGTCAAAGATGAAGTATATGTATAAATGTTAAGATGTTAAGATTCTTGTCCAGTCAATAACTTTGTCCATCATTGAAGGATTTTTAAATAACTTCGCAGAAGTGGCAGCCATTATAAGACGGCGTGTCGCGCGCAAGAACTAGGTCCAAGGTCAAGGTCACATTTAAAGGTCAAAAGTCAAATATAATAATTAAAACCATGGACTCTGTCCGGAGCAGAATTTTCAAATTACTTGACAGACGTGATAAACGTTATGAGGCGGCATGTGGCGTGCAACAACTAGGTCCTTTGGATCAAGGTGAAGGTCACACTTTAAGGTCAGAGGTCAACTATAAGAGTTTAAGCCATTGCCTTCGACCGAAGTACACGTATAATTTTGTCCGGCATAGAAGAATTTTCAAATTACTTGGCAGGTGTGATAATCTTTATGAGACGGCATGAGACGTGCACGAATCAGGTCTGTTTCTGAAAGGTCAAGGTCATTATTCAAGGTCAAAGGTCAAATAATTGTCCAGAACATAATATTGTCATGCATGCAGGGATTTTCAGATAAATTGATCACCATAACCAGATGGCGTGTCGCATGCAAGTAACTGACTTGTGAAGCTTGTGAATAAAATCCCTTTATTGATGAGTGTGCAAAGCATCATTCACAAATGATAACAAGCATTTTGTTAATTCTTCACATAATGATTTAAGATAGCGTGAGTAATTGAGCCATACAAGAACCATAACTCATAATTGCCCCAAAATTTTCATTACTACCCTTTATTGCTTTTTGGAAAGGACTAAAACTACAGATTGGAAATGTGTAATACCTCAACTTACTTCACAACAGGCTGCATAGGTGGGGTTTTCCGTGTCTGTGGACACATTTCTAGTTTTTAGACTGTTGGCGCAAGCTAACAGGATTTAGAAGTTGTATTCAGAAATCGGTCTTGAGTGAACTACTTCTTTACTCTGCAGGCTACGAGTCAGTAAATCGATAAATTACAGCGCTTCACCCGCTAAGCACTGAGGCTTGCTGTTATTGATGCTACTTTCTATGAATAGAATGACAAGAAATGGATCCGACTTAAACACTAATAAACAATTATAATAATCCAGTTAGTCTACATCTACAAGTGAATTCATGTTATGTCTATTCACATAGGTATGATAGCGTATCTGTTTGTGCTGTTTACTGGTTAACTGCGTACGTATTACATCATATTGCGTACGTTCATTTTGAAGTATGCATAAGAGTTGTGGAAAAGCATTGTACGTCTAAAGAGAGTTTTGAATGCATCTTATTAATTTAACACTTTTTAAAATTAAATCAGTATTTACCGAGCAAAGCGCTTGTGATAAAAAGCACTGAACATTGATTCGAACTTATACGGTTCATCGATTAATTTTACCCGTTGTAGATTGACTATTTGCTTATAACTCTGTTTGCCTTTTAAATAGTTTGCAAAAAAATAGTTTCCTCCCACGAATTACAAACAATAATGATGAGAATGTCGTAGACAATGTCATTGAATAAGACGCGAGCTATATACTTGTAAGTTTTAAGTTGCAAAAGACAGTGGCCTGGATCTTCATCATCAATTAGGTCAACTACCAGCATATACCAATCTATTCAAGTAGCGTGTATAGTTATGACTTTCGATATTTGTTTTGTAAACATGATATAACAGACAGATGACCTACTTCAATAAATGTTCCTTGTAATATAGAATATATTTGTTTAATGCAGTGTAAGATCGTATTTTATTTTATGAGTGTTCCTAGAGTGGCGCAGCTACGAGTGAAAATATCCCGTTTCTATGACCACGAATGAAATAAAATACGATCTTACACTGTATTCAACAAATGTTCTTTTTATTTCATGCTTTTAAACGATAAATAAAAAATGCGCGAGATATGCTGAAGCTTCACAAGTTTTGTGTATTATAACGTCATAAATATGATGACATTATGATTCCGAAATTGTCGATCATTGTTGTGGGGAAAATAGTGCCACTCTTGCTGCTTCGTTGTCGCTTAATTATATTTGTATTGAATTTTATTATGTGTTTTCTGTAGTTTAAAGAGGCCGATGTTTACACTGACGATTAGTGTATTCACATACTTTCAAAAAATAAAAATAAAAACAAAGTTAAAAGTAGTTCCATATAACCAAGAGTGAAATGATCAAACGTTATCATTTCACTCGACCTAGAGTTAAATGATCGGGTAATCATTCATTGGTATTCTCCACTCATTCACCGCATAGCATGAAATAAAATAAAAAAAATCTCATAATTCATTTGCATTTTATTTCTAAATAAGTATGTTAGTAACCAGTGTGAGAGCCGTAGTTGTCTTCAACGGAATTCAGTTAAGGCGAAATATAACAATTTTAAACGAACTGAAAGTTGAGCAATAATTCAACCGTGACCATAAACTACGATCGATAATCTACGACGCGTATTTGAAATACCCATATAGAAATATCATGTCGTCTTCGACACAATTAAAGACGTTTGCAACAATTTCCTTGAATTTTTTCCCAACAACAGATTTTCTTAAAACTTGGCATAAACATGCATCAATGTATCCTAAAACTAAAACAGTCTTACAAATAGGGGTCACCGGCCTTTTTCCGGAGATATTGAATTTTGAATACGGTACCTGTCGAAGCCTTTTTTTTCAGTTTGTGTTACTTAGAATGTTGAATAAAATTAAGTGTTTATACAAACAAAGATGGAGATTTTTAAATGCATCTTTTTTTAATGTTTCGTTTGGTAATATTAATACAAGTGCAGTTTAATGGTAAAACGCGTTTTATCGACAGTTATCATTTAATAAATGACTTGCAATAGACACTTAACGAGGTTAATTATGCATTAAATATGCCTTTGAAAACATCAATAATTTATCCAAGATACGAATATATTTTGTTCCCAACGACAGATCTTGTTAAAAGATCCCTACGGTGGCATAGATGAGACATGTGCATGTTTTTATTTAAGTCGTGGGAACGAGATCTTATCTCGTGGGAACGAGATCTTAAGTCGTGGGAACGAGATCTTATCTCGTGGTAACGACATAATTATGTCGTTCCTACGATATATTAAGTCGTGGGAACGAGATCTTATCTCGTGGGAACGATATCTTATCTCGTGGGAACGACATAATTATGTCGTGGGAATGAGATATTTTTGTCGAGGGAACGACTTAATGAGCCAATCAAATTCCATGTTGCTCTCGCAGAAGAAAAACAATTTCTTTATATCTTAATCCAGCATTGAAATACGATATTATGTAAGCGTCTCTTGTATCAGCCATTTTAAAACATGCTTTTAAACAACGTATATTCTGATTGGTTAATTATGTCGTTGCCACGAGTTAATTATCTCGTTCCCACTACTTAATATGTCGTTCCCACGAGTTATTTATGTCGTTCCCACGAGAAAAGATCTCGTTCCCACCACTTAATATGTCGTTACCACGAGTTAATTATCTCGTTCCCACGACTTAATATGCCGTTACCACGACATAATTATGTCGTTCCCACGAGATAAGATTTCGTTCCCACGACATAAGATCTCGTTCCCACGACTTAATATGTCGTGGGAACGACATAAATAAAAACATGTCACATCTATGCCACCGTAGATCCCACAGTCATTGTATACTGAATCTAAAACAGTCTTAAAAAATTGGGGTCACCGGCGTTGTTCCGGAAATAGTGGGTTTTGAATACGGTACCTGTCGAAGCCCCTTTTTCGGTTTGGATTTTTATCAATGTTTTAAGTATATAGGATAGTGTTTTTTTTTCAAACAAGGTTATGGTCCTTTCAACTGATATGTTTGTACATGCTTTGTTTGGCAACATACACGTGTATGTTGATAATAAAAACGCTTTATCATCATTTACTGCTTAAATTATGAATTTGACTGGACATTTAAACGTGTAAAATGGGAACTAATAATGCTTTCTGAAACTTCAATTTTATCAAATGCATATTTTGTTCTAAACGACAGATTTTTTTAAACTTCGCACATACATGCATCAATGTATACTTACACCAAAACATTAATAACAAGAATGGCTCACCGAACTTGTTTGAGAAATATTGGATTTCATATAGGGTACCTGTTTTGCCGTTTTCCTGTTTCGTTTTAACATACATAAACAACGTATCAATAGAATGGAGATATTAAATGGATCATTTCTGAACTAAATTTCTGGAAATACATTGCATAAGTGTGGTTTTGATTATTATATATTCTTTATAAACTTTTACTATTAAAAATATTTATTTTAAATGGACATTAGAGGTGAAATTAGTATATTTAACCTATATACAATAAAGGAAAATTGAAGCAAAAGGAGAAATAACCCAATTATTTTCTTTTTGTTGCGTACGTCTTTAATTAGCTCAGATCTAATTCAGGAATACAGAGTTATATTGCGACAGACAGGACGAATTATTGTCCCAACAGTTCAACTGTAAAACAGTCCCTATATTTTTCTTGATTTATTGCGAAATGATATAATTCCTATTAGCTGGTCGTATAATCTATTCAAGACTCAACTGGAAAAGTTTCATTTCACAACTCGGGATATGTCTTACATGTAGTTAAAATTTAAAAAATATTGTTGTCCACAATATATGACGTGTCATTAACGAGTATGTCCTGGTGTTGCGTGTGCAGTTTAATGCGTAGGGTTGGAAAAACACAGCACCTAACGGAGTAGGTGTTTAACATGTCACGATACTTCCACGTTCATGTAATCAATATTGACACTGACATTGTCGTAAAAAAATAACGTCAATTTTCAGCGTGAAAGTAAATAACAATTCTAATGACCGGAAACAGCAAACCAAACTATCAAATGATATAATGGAAAGAAAGCAAAGTAATGATGACAGCACGGCATGGTGACGCAATAGCTTCTTCTGTAACGTCACTTTATATTATAATGATGTGTATTTATTTAAAAAACGTTGTTTTAAAGTAAAGTTGCTGTTTTTATGCCGCTCAAAGTGAAACAATTTAATAAACGATATTTTAATTATTTGAGGCATGTCGTGGGAAAACCGGGCTTAATGCACATGCAGTCCGCACAGGCTGATCCGGGACGACACTTTCCGCTTTTATGGTATTTTCTGTTACAAAGAAGTCTCTTCTAAACATAAATCCACGTGGGGCTGAAAGTGCCGTCCCGGATTAGCTTGTGCGTATTGCACAGGCTAATCTGGGACGACACTTTACGTACAGGCATTAAGCCCGATTTTCCCACGACACGTATTATTAGAAAATGAAGGCAAAACGTCGATAAATAGAGCTCTATCGACAATGAAACTAACGAACGAAGGGCATGTAGAACGCCCCCGTAGATGGTTTAGTATTGTGTTCCTGGTTTGGTGGATTAATGACAGGAAATCTGGAAACAAAATACACATTGTTCCATATGGATGTAAATTTAATACATTTATGTTCTTTAAACCACGGACACGATTTAAATGTGTTCTTTTTAAAAGGCCTTGAAGCAGTAGGCGTGTACATACGGGAAATACATCATAATATAGCATACGTATCTTATAGAAGCACAGGCGTATATTAATTTTCAAAATATCACTTTCAGGGAGAAATGCATTTCAAATGCGTAGGTTTTCTCAAATATAATGCAGCGCAAAATAGATCAGATGTATTTATGCACGAGATCTTTATTGCAAAGATGCACATAGGAGGCGTGTCGTAGGATAACTGGGCTTAATGCATGTGTGTAAAGTGTCGTCCCGGATTCGTCTAAGCAGTCGGCACAGGCTAAGCAGGCTGATCCAGGCCGACACTTTCCGCTTTTATGGTATTTTCTGTTTCAAGGAAGTCTAGTCTTCTTCCACTGAAGGCGTAAAGTGCCGTTCCGGATTAGAATGTGCACATGCATTGAGCCCGGTTTTCCCACGACACGCCTCATTTGTAATACTACAGTGCCCCCACATTTACCGTGCTCCAGCTACGCCCCTGGCCTGATTATCTTGCATTATCCTTCAAGTTCTGCAATTTCTATTGAATGTGTGTATAAAACATGATCGCATCATCCGACATTCTATATCAGCACTAGCAGTAGCCAAAATCGCCATTGGTTAATGGCCACTTTAATTTCAAATTGGCTACTGACAATTATGAAAATATTTGACAGTGAAGCATATTTTCACACTTTGAGATAATAATAATTCTAATAAACAGGTTTTATATGCAAAAGCAATAACTAGGCTACTAAATATATATTTCTTAGCATCAAACGAGCAATTTACTATCAGTAATGATACGTATATGGAATAAAACGTATACAATGATAACATTTAATTATAACGTATTCTATAAGTCCAAAGGTAATACGTTTCAACACGAACAAATGGTTAATTAATAATTACATTTGCATATCAATAAATGCGGGTGTACCAGTCTTTCCGTATGTGGACGTCGGGCCAAATGGTTATTAAACATTGGGGTCCATACTGCGTTCGCCATTTTATGACCAATGAAACTCATATATGTTCCCAGTATCGCTTAGCGTGACATGTTAAGAACCGGTACGTTCGATGTTTCTAAACTGAATTAACGCAATATTGATACATTATAACAAGGCAGCAACGCGTTTTAATAACTGTCTTTACATGATCTTATACAGACCGGTGTATTTTTCTATATTTCTGTGTTTTACATTTGAATTAATTGTATACATTCTGTAAACTCAACAGCCACAGTGTCGGGTTGTTGTTTTATGTTCGAAAAAGTGTGCGTCATAAGTCTAAATAACCGTTTTGGTCAGTTTACATGCTGAGATTTTTCCACCGGAAAAGGTATTTCGTAACAAAGTGACATATAAGAAATTGCGTTGATTTATTTACTTCAGGCAAATAAACAATTTTGGCATGACGGTTCTATGTGCGTTTTTCTATTTCCGGTGACGGCACCGCGTTGTGACTCGAACCACGAACCACGAACCTTCTTAACAGCGATTGATTAAACGGGACTTCCTGAATATTACAGGAAGTGAACTAATATGTCAACATCATGGTGCAATTGTAAAAAATAATTGCATTCGTATGATAGAGCGCAGGTCAATCTATACGACCTTCAATTAAACGAGTATTGACCTTATCGACGCTAATAACACTATTTCTATAACATAATTATGATTTAGTGACTTTGATCAAAATCTTAATTATTAACTTCAAATTTGTCAGTTTTGATGACTGGTCCATCAGATGTGCCATTTAAATGTAAAAACCGAATTATTACAAATAATTATAGAAAATGTTAGCAAAAAGCTTAATAACACACAAGTTGGTGACTTATTATGTTAGATCGGGGAAGAACCGATTATTAAGGATTAGCCCTGTAAG